>JADFUC010000100.1:0-325637 GCA_019722365.1 Lithospermum erythrorhizon | reverse complement strand
ATCAGTATTACTTCGTTCAGTTACGTATTGCTATTTCTAATCTTGCATTGTTAGCGGCTGAAAGTCTTTCATTTGTGGAAAGTTGGAATTTTTTAGGAACGATTCCTTCTTTTATACAATTTAGGTCAGCACCAGTGTCAAATAATGCAATTGTATCAATTTTATAATTTTTGGAGAAATTAAGGGTGATTTTGACCATATATTTTCGTGAGGTTATTTCTCGAAGGACACATAAAAAATCATTAGATCTTGAGATCTATTTCTTTTAATATCTTTCTAAATAAATGTCCCGGCTATTATCATTTTTTAAATAGTTTGGCTAAAATTTCTTGTAATGAATTACCCTTTATCTTTTTGTTATTTTCTTTGAGTTGTTTAACTTCTGTTTTATTAAATGCTATTTCTTTACGTAAATCTTGTATAGTTATGGTTTTTATTTTGTTTTGTTTTTGTTTTTTGTTTTTTCTTATGCATTTAGTATAGTTTGTGAGATGTAAGTTTTTGGAGATTGTGGTGGGTAGTGTTTGATTATTTTTGGAGGTTTTAGGTTTTTCTTCAGACATATCCTTACAAAGTTTTTCTAAATATTCCTTTTGTTTTAAAGGGTCATTGACATGTTGGATGATATCCATCATGAATTTTTGTTCTTTGGTAAGAACGTTTATGTGTTTATAAGCGTAAATAGCCGTATGCTTCTTGAGGAAGATGAAGAAATAACTTCATCCATTTGTAAAGCTTAATTAGTATCATCTTGGAGTGAATGCATAATCTATCAGTAGTTCAATTTGGTTAAGAGTTTAGCAGCACAATTTGGAGTTCTCTAATTTGTTTATTTAGTCTACAATATCTGGAGATATGTCCCTTTCTACCGCATTTATAACAAGTAATATCTCTTGTTTTGCTTTGTTCTTTTCTTTTATATTGGTGGTTAGGTTTCTTTGTTAGTTTAGCTTCTTCGTTGTTTTTATGATATTTTTTATGTTTTGATTTATAAGATGGTTTTTTGGGATGTGTGCTAGTGGATTCTGAGCACCATCACAAGTTACAGATTAGTCTTTATATCAGGTGTTTACAAAAGAACCAAGTTCTTTTTTGGTTCTCTTGCAACTCCCGTTTAAGTGTTGCGGTTTAGGTCTTGGCATTTTAGACCTTAAATTTGGAGTTAAGGCTTTTTAATTCTCCATAGGTAAATTTGGAGTAAGGAATGGGGGTTCCATGTGATTCTTTTATTCTATTCCTAACTCTTTCCCCTAAAAGTGTAGGTAAGCCTGCAAGAAATTTTTCTTTCCAGAAAGGCTGGTTACTATCTTCTCTTATATAGACACGGGTTAGAAAAGTACTAGTATACCATTGGAGATCACTAAGCTTTTTACATTTTAAATTTGATAGTAGCTCAGCATTCTTATCTTTTAAGTGTGAAGGATCACCTATAAAATGGAGAGATATAGTGAGAATTAATCGGGAAACGGCGTCAGGTATGGGTTCTCCTAATTCATCTATAAGTGGTATTCTGCTTAAATGCATTGGATTTGGATGGATTCTAAAATTTCTTCTTTTTCTTGTTGGGTTAGGTGGAAATCCCACCATCCTTTGATCTGTCCCGTGAAGCCGGCAATGAGGAGTTCGGCTATGGCTTTTTCCGATGTATGAATTTGGGTTTTGTAGGCATTAGCTGCCATAGTCATTTGTTGTAATAAATTGAGTATTCTATATTCTACCATCCCGTCAATATTCCATTCATAAAGACTGAGCTTTATAGTTTGGTTATCCATTTATTTGGCATATTTTAATTTGGAGATCGGTGTTGATAGAAGATCTTTAGAGCTAGAGGGTGTATTTGTCGATGTATTTTTGTAATTTGATTATTACTTGTGTCGCTTCTCAATATCCTAAATAAAATACGTGGAATCTCACAGGGGCGCTATGTATTTTTTTGTGGAGACTTATTGAGATTTATAGTCGTTTGTGAATTTCTGTTTTGGTCGGGTGTATCAGGGATGTTAGAACAACTAGCTTGATGAGCTTGTGTAGAAAAGTTTATTCTTTCTATTTGAGATTTTAGTTATGTTATAAATTCATTTCGATTATTTTGGATTTCTAATTGACTTCCTTTGGAATTTGAATGGTTTAAAAATGAAATTTTGTTGTTTTTGATGCTCAGTTAGTTCGGAGAATTTGAGTAATTGGTTTTACTAAATGTTTCTCAATTCTAGAAAGTTGGGTACCTATTGTATTTAGGTGGGCATTACTAAAATTATTTTGGGCAATTATCTTTTTAGTATTAGAGATGATATCATCAGTTATATTCTTAAAGATTTAACTAATTCAACGTTTAATTCATGACTTGCATCTCGTGTGTTTGTACTATTTTCTAAGAGGCGGATATTGTTTCTGATGGTACCGTCCTCGAGCCTCCACATAGGATTCTTTTCCTTTTTGTTATGGGTCTTTATGGAATTTTTAAAGGATAATGAATTTAGTTTTGAAAGCTTATCTCTTCAAACGATGAAAAATAATATTTGGACTTTTACGTGAATATAAATCATAAAAATTTTCTTGAATCCACTTTTGCAGTTCAGTTTTTGAAAAATCAATTTCTCTTCTCTAAATTGTGAGAAGCATAGAAATCTTTCTTGTAATATTGTCTGTCAATTTGAAAATGTTTTTCTAAAACATTTAGTTAAATTTCTAAGATTTTTCGATGTCACTTGAGAGAAAGGCGAAGGAGATCTTTGAAGTGAATATTACTTGGTGATACATTTGTTTGTACATGGTTTAGATACAGTGGTATAATCGGTTATGCGAAATATATTATTTAGGATATCGAGGTTGAATACCTATGTTTTGTGGTGGGAATATTTGCCTCTTGAGAAGGTATCGAGATTTCTTCCTAGATACATAGTAGAGAAGTCTTTGGTTATCATCGCTTCTAAAACTACACTCTTACTCTTTGAATCACCAGTTTACACTTCCGTCATCATATTAGGTTATCTCTTTTAACCTAGTATTAGGTGAAGGTGGATTTTCTAGATTTTTGGAAAGGGTTCCTTCCAAGAGCCATTCATCTGGTAATGAAATATCAGACCATTTTATTGATCTTGGAATGATAGTATTTGACCCTAGGTAGGTGCAATGCGAGGAAGGAAGAGTTTCTCTGTATTAGTTATTTTTGACTTTTTGAATTTGGACCAAGGCGGAATGCATAAATTTATAGTAGACTACATATATTATGGCAACGAGGGAATATTAGATCCTTTAAGCATTTTTGTAATTATGTATTTTTTAATTTGTAAGGTTAAACAATTTAAAATATTACGGTCATTAATGATATCGGTCATTTACATAGACTTGATTCAAGCAGGCGAGGAGAGTCCTCATGTCGTGAGCCAGGCCAAATGCTAGGACCGCGAGAATGAGGTATTTAACCGCTTCTTTGATTAAAGGTTTAAACTGCTTGAACCCGAACTTTATGTGTATATAATTAAATTTCTTTTTCTGCTTTGTTTGAAGAGATTGTTTAGATAATAATTGGATAGTTTCAAAAGGGCCAGATATTTGGATATCACGTTCTTCCGTTTTTATAGAGTAGTCAGTTTTAAATATTCTTTTCCAATCAATTTCATAAATTTGATTTTTATGGACTTTAGGTATTTCCCAGTTATCTATGGATTCTTCAAAGTTCTCAATAGTATATTCTTGAGAATTTATTACTCTCTTATTATCTAAAGAAGTCACAGTATTTGAACTGATTGAGCGTATCTATTAAGCCATCCATGAAAATAGCAGATAGCCAAAGATCCTTTTTCTGAAGCGAACTTTAATTCTAGATTTATTGCCAGCAAAGGACTTACTGACTTCGTTTGTATCAGGGCTCTAAGAGACTCAAAGGTTCTTAACGTTTCGGGCCATGAACAACAGATTTATTTAATATAACTTTTCCCCCGTGGCTCTGATACCAGCGATTCCCAGAATCAAAGGGTGCAATAATCAAAGGTTGAAATAGATATGCAGAGATAAAATCAAAGGTTGCAATAGATAGATATGCAGAGATATAGAAAACGAATGTAAAATAAAGTATTTAAACAACACATGTAGCAAAATCAAAAGAAATATATGACAAAATAAAAGATTGATGTTGAAACACACTATTATTGAGATTGAAATATATATATATATATATATATATATATATATATATATATATATATATATATATATAACAATATTACAATGTCAACAATCATACATACGCCTACTTATTAACTTCTTATCATCATAACTTATCATTAGCTCGATTAGTCACTAATATATCACCTTTTAAATCAAAATTTTGCAATGACCTGATAATTCCTTTGAACATTCCTCTTCGATCATTATATATTCTTTCGGACAACCATTCTTGCCTTTACGGTTCCATGCATCACAGCTCAGTTAAATCGCCATATTATAATTCACTAATGTCTCGGCTTCTTCATTAATCATTTAACGTACCAAAGCCAACTGAATGTCGTCATATCATTTTTTATTCCTTTATAGATTTCTCCATGAATCACATCAAGTCATATTTTCTTTTCTCTCACCTCATTCTTAACATAGGGGATGGACATTTCCCCAGTAACTTTAGATGCTACCGTCCCAATGGCTTGGAAGGTATTATTACTATAAACAACTTCCTTCTTTAGTTAAATTGGCTTATTGCCTCGATAACTCGGGGTCTTCTGTAACCTTATGCACCATTATCACTTAGCATGATAGTCCTCCTTTCAAAAGTTGAGGTGAGAATCTTGATGTTGATCTATCATAGTGAGGCCCATAAATATGTGATATTAAGGATATGATGTTGAGATGAATTATTAGCGATATGAGATAAATGCGATGTTGATATGATGATGATGGATGATTTGAGAAAATGAGATTCTTGATGGGTTGTATGAGGTAATAATAAATTCTGAAAATAGTTATTATCACGAATACGATATTATTGTTATTGATGGAAACTCTATGGATATATGAGTATAAATAATCCTTAGATCGAGGATCTTAAAGTGCTTACTATATTATTAAAGTACACATAATTACAATATGTAATGACAGTACTAAATGCGTGAATTAAATTCCGCAAAAATCCACACGCTTCAAATTCAAAGCGTGAATTTGACTTTCTTGACTCCTTGTTGTAATATCGATCGTGCGATATCTACAGTTGATCCGGACCGGGAGGTTGAATCAGAAGCGATTTATGCTAGTAAACGAGGTTGAACAAAAACCAAAAACCTTGAGAAATTCTTGGGAGAATCGTGTTGACTAAGAGGCGTATTAGGGTTTTTTTATGAAAGATTATTATTCTTATGTCTTGAAAACCTAAAACTACTTATATAAGGCTAAGTGTTTAAAACAAACCGTCCTTGACCCGTTAAGTATTAGCTTGACTCGTTAACTCTATTGATTCGTTAAGACAATAGTAAGTTAATATAATAATAATAATAGTGACCAATTACTATTATTATAATGATTAATAGTAAAAGATCTAGCAATCGCTCATAGCACCAAATTATCATGAGACCCAGCTAGTAATATACAATTACTAAGTTGAACGCTAAGTTGGATAATCGTTAACTGACCGTTAGATGAATTGTTACTGGTGTCATGATGGGCATAATAGATGAAATCAATTCTCATTGATTTCTAACACTCTAACTTGCCCATGGGCGATTATCTTACAATTCGATATCCGCCGCGATCTCTGTCGTAGGCTAACCGTAAGTGTGTCATGAAACGCCCATGACTTCTTTCAGTATGAAGCGAATAAATGTATGGCGTCCGTAAACCAATCGGTACCAAGCCCCGTGTGAGAGGCTGAAGATCTTCCCCTTGTATGTCGAGACGGGACAAATCACTCGATATATCGACATCTATCATTCTGTTTCATTTGTGTGACAGCGTGCCGTTATAATCCTACTTCAAGAAGTGACGTTTAGTCATAGTCAAAGTACAAAGCTTGTATACTTGTAGATAGTCATATATCGTAGGTCTAAGAATTGTGAACCTAAAGTTCTAAACAAATGTCATAGGATCTGAGATATACGTATCTTCTATGAATTCGTTTCGGTCGTACCGAACTCCTAGAGTCGCGGACCGGCGACCGGTATTGATCCCCAGTCTGTGAGGCTAACGTGATCCCGATCTTGATCCTTAATCAAAATACCATATTGATCATATGATGCTTGTCATACAACTATCCCGACATCGACGAGGCCTTTTAAGGCATCACATGTTTAGGCTTGAAGAGGGGTGTAATTAACGGTTCGTATTCATAGAAAACATAGACTAACTTTACAAGGATTTAACCTTTCAGCTGGCCAGAGGATACACTACATGTATATTATATGTAAATTTAAACATATATAGACATATGAAACAAATATATTAAAATATAAGAAGCAATAATATTCAAATATTTGTTCACGTAACTTGATAGATACATATTGGCTCCCGAGCAACTACTTGCTTATTTGCGGCTTGTCTGTCTAAGACCTATGTTCGGCGCATGCGCATCATGCTTTACACGACTTAGTGGTTTAGTGAAGGGGAATTGACGAATGGCCTCGGCTACCCCACATACTTTGACATAAACTTCTGTCAGCGTATCTGTCAGTGATACTTTACCGATGCGTCTTGGACTTGTGATGTGCTGGGGTTCATGGCTTGAGCTATTGCCCCGATGTTGTCACAAAGCAACTCAGCTGGTCCTCGATGCTTTAGGTACTACACCAAGTTAGGTCACAATTTCTTTATCGACATGTAACTTTAGCGAGCAGAATGACTGCGATACTAAGTTACGTGGTAGAATCGGCAGCAATACTCTATTTGGAACTCCTCGAATCTTTGCTCAGTTGAGATAAAATACATGCAGTGGGAGCGATAGTCGTCTACATTAGTTTTGAAAATTGGCGTCGGTGTACCACATCGCTAGCAACTCTTCGTCTCGCTTCATATACCCAGAAAGCATCTTTAGTTAACTTCTCGAGATACTTGAGAGATAAACTTAACAGAAATCAGTGGCTCACCTAGATTAGCTTGGTATCTGCGGTTACATTTAGTGCATAAGACACGTCGGTCTAGTCTTGTGACATGGCATACATGATGGATCATAGAAATCTTTATTCACGTAAGTATCGACAAAGTCAATCGGCCTCACCAGGCCGATCTAGGTGGATCTTTATTCCCAGTATATATATTGTGCTTAACCTAAGTCCTTCATTGGCTGTTACCTGACCAATCTTAGGCGAGTTTAGTGACTCTGTTGTTTCCAATGATAAGTATGTCATCGACATACGGGACGCAAATGATCACATAACTACAACACCTTAACTTGTATACAAAGATTATACAAGTTCTTGATGAAACCAAATCTTTGATTGATTCATCAAGCGTAGATTGATTCTTGGGATGCACTTAAGACCATAAATGGACTTTTGCAACTTGCATATCTTCTTAGGTCCTTTAGGACATGTAAAACTGGAGGTTATACCTTGTACGCATCTTCCTACAGAATTTCCATTCGGGGCAGGTCTTCGTCCGTTTGCCATGTTACGTAGTCATGAAATGCGGCCCGATAGCTAAGATTATCATAGCCAGGTGAGTAAGTTTCGTCATAGTCCCTCCGAACTTGTTGAAAGTTGCATGGCTGTTGCCATTTATTAATCCTTGCTATTCATTGCTTCTTTGTAAGAAGTGGGCTCATCGCTTTCAATTATGAAGCTTCGCCATACCCGGCGCTGCGGTTCGTGGCGATCCCTGTTGGATCTCACAGGGTTAGTTATTTCGCGATTTCACGTGGATCAAGAGCCCAGGTCCTTCTATGAAGAAGGTACCAATTCTGTGGTGTGTCGGATGCCTGCGCATTAGATGCATCGACATTGACTTCATCGACTTGAGCTTGGTCAGATGGTACCGTGCCAGTCATACGGACAAATATTCCCTTTCAAGGAATACTCGTTCTATGATGAAGATTTATTCTCTATTTGGTGAAGTAACCAATGTTTTCGTTGGATATCTATGAAATAGCATTGCTCGGTTGGTAAGCAAGTTTATCTTTTGTTAATCTCTTGCGTAAACGCGTCCCAAATCTTGAAATGACTTGGGAATCTTTGAACCACACACCCAGTTCATGGGGATTTCTCTGTGAACTTGGTTGGACATGCAATACAAGGTAAGTGCCGTGATTAAGAGTGCATATCCCAGTGGCGAGTAGATTAGATAGGCTCATCATAGATGAACGTAATAGAAGGGTTAGATTTCTCACTTCGAACAGCGCCCGTTATCTTTGTGTGGGCGTTCTGCTGGAGTAAGTTGTGAAACAATACCGCACTCCCAAGAATTATTGAACTCGTGACTCAAATATTCTCCTACATCGGACCGGAGAATCTTGTCTTGTCAATTGGTTTTGTACTTGTTTGGAATTCCTTGAATTTCTCAAGGACTAGATGTTTGTGTCTAAATCGGATACACAAAATCGTATCACTATGTCCGTGGAGTAAATGTAATGAAGTAGTTATAACCTCCTCTTCCGTTGTTCATTGGCCGCGTACATCACGGTGTGTATGATCCCGATAAATCACTTGCCCTTTCATTTAAGCCCGGTGAAAGGCATTTTGGTCATTTTTCCAAGGCAAGACTTCGCGCTTATCGTATGATTCATATCGAAACGCCCAGTATTCCGCAGAGACAGGTATCTTGATTCGGTTCTCGTTAATGTGACTGGTCTGCCGATACCATACTGACCTTGGTTTTTAAGTGATTGAAGCTTATTCCGTTTAAGTTTATGTTATATGACTAATTAATCATGTAAAGCATTATAGACCATTTTTTGAAGGAGGCGGTGCGAAACCTTATCCCGTTCACAGTGAGTCTAAATTCATGGGATCTATTGAAAATCAAAACCATCGTTATTCAAAAACAGAAATAAAATAATTCACGCAAATTGCGGTACATAGTAAAAGCAGATGATAAGTTCAAAATAGGCTGATGGGCAGAATTTAAACTAATGGATCCTCACTGCTGGTGCCCGCGCCCGTTTCCTTCGCGCAGGATCGTTCCCTCTTCGAGGTCTTCTGCTTGACAGTTTCCTGCGTATGCGACAAATATGAGAACACATAACCGGTGTATGCACGAAGTAGAATTAGAAGTTGTACAAGCACAGCTAAATACCTTTAGGCTTGGTGTTTATTAAACCATTTTCTTATCTCGATTGAATTTCTACAGGGCCCTTTCCGGTGACCCTTGAGTTTTGCCGATAGTGGCCGGATGTTACTTTGGCCAAGAGAGACACGCTGTCGCCTACGTCTTCACGGCGTTCTGCGTGGCGGCAGCGACTGATATAAGTGGAAGGCCTCTTGTTCGTATCAAAAATTCATTAGCATCGGTAATGGTTATTTGTTTATGAATTTCGAGGAGCTTGGTCGACATACTGTATAGCCTTTAATATACTAGACATATCGACCATGAATCGGTGATAAAGAACTACAACAGGAGCTTATGCACTCAGGAAGGATGCAAGCAGGCCCGGATCCGTATTCGCCTCGAGTGCGCCAATCGAGGCTGCGCCGGCGTTTAGGCTGCCGATTCGATGAGGCGAAAAGTTTAGGTATTCTCATAATGCAACGGCTCCTTGATTCACTCGAGAGCTTACGATAAATGTCATATCGTGATACTTTCGTCATACAGGCACGAAACCCCGGCTCAGTCCGGTAAGCATAAGACACTTTTGCATTGAGAGAGTCGCCTTATCTGGCTTCGTATTTCTTCGGTACATCGGTCAGTCTTATAAAGATTCCTTTATACAGAATATTTAGTCCATTACAACTTGAAAACGACATGACTTCATGAGACCAAAATATCAAAATTTGCACCATCGTACACGAGTTAATGTAGTTTGAAGTAGAGTTAGGGTGAGTAGTAGATGAAGTGGCCCAACCATTATAATTCTACAGAATAAGTAAATAGAACAACGAGACTCGATAAACTATCGTGCTAAACGCACAATAATTGTAAAGTAAATACTAATACTTGAATCTCACTGAAATATATTAGTATCGAGAGACTGTGCTCTTAAATTCAAGCTGGCAATAGCTGGCATTTGAATCGATTATAATAGTAGGTTATCAACCAATTATGGCAAAACTCACGCTAACTTTCTTGTGTCATTAGCATCTCTTCTGAAGATGATACCCGTTGTATCTCAGGTTAAGCGCCACCCGATTAAACCAAAGTGTTCTTTGCGTTGATTATCGAGAAGCCAGCGGCGTTAGTGAAATCGCCCCGACGCGATCCATTGTCATATCAAATGCAACATTGTAACACCAGCGATCACGGTGTGCCCGATTGATCACGATTGATTGCTAACTTTAAAATTGAGCAATCTTTCTTTAAATTTTAATTTGTGAATTATTATTACTTTGTTTTCATTTACTCATACACTTTTATAATCAAGCAATACATGCAACATGAAAATAAAAGCAAGTAATGCCGTTCGAAGATATACGATATGGCCTAGAGACCTATTACAAGTATTTATCCAAATCTTTAACATAAGTCATAATTCTTGTATCTTGCCGGATCAACCCAGGTCACAAGTACCACCACCGTGAAGCGATGCTTCAATATCTTCGCTTGTTACTATATTTATCCATACTTAACCATCTTAGGCGGCTTGCGAGCTTGTGGGTAAAATAATAAATAAATAAATCTGAAAATATGACTCGAGAAGGTCATTTCTGACATTCTGATTCGCCATACAAAATAAAGGCACTTTATTAAATCATATAAATGAACTTAATAAATATTTTAAATGGAATTGGAAAATGCATGTTTGTAATTATCAAATTAATTAATAAATACAATGTATATTAAAATTAATTAATATAAGCTTCGATTATAAATACGTGTCGATTAATAGTATGCAATAATTGTAAACCATATACATATTGTGAAAATATTTATCAAAATATATTCTAAAATATATTAAATAGTGAAATTGTTACCATAATTGTTATATCGACACTTAAATTAATTTAAAAAGATATAATAGAAATTAATTGGTATCGTCCATAATTAATTCTGATCAATTAGAGTGATTACAATGACAAATAGTAATAAAAACAAAATATAACTTAGTCCCATAATTTTAGAAAACCGAAATAAGGAATAAATTCGAATTAGGGTTTTCAAAATTAGAGGCCTTATGTCATGATAGACTCGGGGCGACCCGACTCACGATGGCCGACCGTCGACGAGTGCCGCCGTGTAGTGCCGTCGTCCGGCAGTCATTTGGTACCGTCGGCCCGATCGACACGGACGCGCCAGTAAGATCGCCGGAAGTTGATCGGCCGATTTGGTGAAACAACCTATTCCATATTTAACTCGGTTTTAGTTGTTTAATTTGTTTGTAAAATCGTTTTCTGAGCTTTGACAATTTTCAAAATTTATGAAATTCAAACACATTAAACTTCATAATTTTCTTGAACAAATCCCAGTCGTTCATTAAAACAAATTTTTTCACATATTTAGTTTATTAATTAAGCAGTCCGAGAAATCTCAAAATTGGTTTGAGGCATTTAGAAAAATCGAAAAAATATGAAATTTAATGGAGATCTTCTCGTGGTATAAGGTTCGAAAAATTAGTTTGTAATTTTATAATTGTTCTACACGCCCCAAACACGTTTTACAAAACTGTTTTGAAACAAAACCAATTAAATCGTCCTTTTAGTTTATGAAACAAAATCCATGTTAACAAAATATGATAATACATCATCATAAACTTGTAACACATGTGTAAATCAATAATCAAGAGCATGGTGATTTATTCTCATCATATATTTATCAATTAAATGTAGACAAAAATTAATCAAATAAAATTGATAAAAACAAGCAGCGTAAAAAATGTAAAAGCGACTTTAATTTGGCTCATGATGCCATGATAGAAAACTCTATGGATATATGAGTATGAATATAAATCCATGATCAGAGATCTTAAAGTGCTTACTACATTATTAAAATTACACATAATTCTGATATGCTTAATCAGCCAGTACTTCTGATGCGGCGGAGTAAATTAGCAAAATCCGCAGCTTCAAATTCAGCGTGATTTGACTTCCCTCCCGGCTCCTTGTTGTAATATCAATGCATTATGATATCTCTGGTGATCCGCTTCGGGAGAGGTTGAATCAAAGGCGGTTATGCTAGTAAACAAGGTTGAACAAACCAAAAACCAATTCTTGGAAAATCGACTAAGGCGGTATTAGGTTTCTTGATGAAAGATTATTATTCTTATGTCATGAAACCCTAAAGCACTTATATAGAGACTAGGTTAAAATAAACCCGATCATGACTTGGTTAAGTATTAGCTTGACTAGATTATTTCTGATAGTTCGTTAAGACACTAATGAGTTACTAATGAGGATTGAACTATTTAGTGGCTTAATTAAATAGTGAGTCAATATCAACCATCTTTCAAGTTATTGATAAATACTAAAATTACTCGAACGATTAATAACTATTTAATTGATTACATTGTTGATCGATATTCTACATAATGTCTTAGAACCGCTATAATTGAAATACATTTCTGATTATCTGATTCTCTTTAATTTCATACATGAAATATAACTCAGCGTCCTTGTATGTGTGTGTGACCTTCTAGGCTCAGGATAATAGTAAGTTGTATAACAATAATAATTGACAATTTACTATTATTATAACGATTAATGAGTAAGATCTAGCAATCGCTTTCATAACTTATATAAATTATCATGAGAACTTCACTTTTAATATACAATTACTAAGTTGAATACTAAGTTACGATAATCACATTTAACAATTGGTAAAATGAATTGCATGGTGTCTTGATAGGCGTAATAAATGGAATCAATTCTCATTTATTTACAACAGTTATGTAATTATGTGTGAAGCTCTATTCTAATTAAGTGGTAATGATGAGATATGTAGTATGAGGGTATATGATGATAACATTGAACCTAGTTGATATTTGCTATTGTGATTGTTGTGCTTAGATATCATGAAGTTTAATCGGTTATTATAAATGTAAATGTGGAAGTAAACATTACAAATGGGTAAGTAATGAATAGCATTGCGTGGAGTAAGCGTGGAGTAAATGGCGATGGAGTAGAAATGTACGTGGAGTAAGCGTAAATGTGGAATAAGCGTAAATGTGGAGTAAGCACTAAACTTAGGGTAAACATGATAAGCAATATTGAGTAGCGTTGATGAGTTATTTGTATGTGCATGATGACATGTTCTTGGGGCTTTGCATATATGTTTATATGTTGGGTGTGATATATTTGTTATGAGGAGTTACATAGATTTTTTTCGATGTTATGACTTGATTAATTCTGATAATATATAGTTGTTGTCTATATGTGGGTTGGTTGAATTACTTGAATATGTGGAAATGATATGATTAGTTTGACATATAGAAGATGGCGGAAAGTGATGATGATATGATAATAAATAATGAAATAGATGCGTGGAGATGTTATCGGTGAGTAGGTATAATCATGTTATAGCGTGAGGTATTAATGTGTTTATGAATATTATGTGAACTATGAAGATGATTATTATAATGTGAGAATTTGTTTGGGTGATAAGATGTTGTGATATTAGATAATAAGAGCGTATTGAAAGGTGAGTTGGGACAGACAAATCCCGAATTGTGAGTAAATTTTAGGGGATAAACTTTATAAGGGTGGAAGATTGGAAATAACACATTCGTATAAATATTATTTTAATATTTTAGTAGCTCGGTTAATAACGACCGCTCGAGTTATGCATACCGAGTTGGAGTCGTCGTCAACTGTATATCTGGTCCTTGTCTGATGGTTGACGAAAATCACGTTTGATGGCAAATAAAACCTAATAGTTTGAAAAAAAGTAAAATAGTTTTTGAAAACTCAAAATGTTTATGTCTGAAGTTTAAAATGCATTAAGCGTCGCTAATTCGCAACCAAAAGTGTAAAATTTCATCATACGAGTCTCAAATACTCCACAAAATAGTTTACAATTCTTCATCCCAAAACAAAATGAAGCCAGGTACATCAAAAATAATAAAAAGATATTGCCAGGATCCGCAGCCGCTCGTCTCACTAGGTAAAGTCAACGGACACCACGAACTCACGCGACAGCGAATGGCACCTATCGTCTGGAGGTGGGAAGGGTTAAGCCTCGACGAGCAGTGGAAGCAGATCACCCGGATGGTAACTTACCCACATCCGAATGAGGTACACAATAAAGGATATAGACGTAGCGATAAGGTAGATATATATATACATACAATAAAGAAATATATCAATTATCCAGGGCATCATAGCAAAGATAACCATCGTCCAGCGTACACACGTTATAGAGGACTCGGCTTACGTTAACTATATGCGTACCCGAATCTCGCATCAGCGTAATCAAGCAGGTAAAAAGCTGACATAATTTCTATGCGGCGATTCATACTCACAACAACAATAAAATAAACACGAGAATGAAACCCACCAGCGGCATCCATATAACATTTAAATCGCTTTTCCCGTGATATGCCGAACACCAACCGGCATATTCTTTCGGCGTTCGCCCTTGAGCATGACATCGTAATATCCTTTTTCGGCATTCGCCGCGAACACCGCGTAAATAAGCATTCTCGACTCAAGCAATTCTGAATTATTTTATCTGATACCAAACATACAACGTCACACAATAATCTCATTAGCGTCACCAATACACGATGACAATTTCGTATAGAACTATGCTCGAAACATAAATGTACTCACGGATCGTCATAACACAAATATACTCAAGCGTGAATACGCTCAAATATAAACATACTCAAAGAACCTGCATCGACATAAATATACTTTCGAACATAAATACGCTCGAACCTAAATATACTCACATAAATATGCCGTAATGCATCTAACCTGACCATTGGCCACAGGTCGCGTTTCTGATTTCACAAGCCCATATTCACCACGTAAGTTTTATAACACGGATACTGCAGTCCTGATCAATTTACCATATATTTCACTCAAACATAAATAAGGTAGCAAGCAGTGATAAATCCCGCTTGGCTATTTTATTTAATGCCAGAAACAATCGATCGATCGCGTCTTCCCGCGTCAGTACGAGCAATTGCGAAAATATAATTACTATTCACGTAATTTCAGCCACTTATCACAATTGATTCGACTTTCGACACGTTACAGTTACAAATTGACAAACTACATTATAGATTGCTAATTATGTTTTCAATGACAATTACGATGGCGAATTTATTACCCATTAAATCATGTCATTGCGTCTTTATCCAAATTACTAACATTTCCAACCAATTTCAATCGACCCAAATTTTTAACTTTCCAACTAATTAACCCATTCTAACAACCTCCCAATCTAACACTAATTTGACATATATTTCCAACATAAATCATAATTTCCACCTCAACGATTGAAATAAAGGTCGATAACGTATTTATACTCTCCTTGACATTTTAGAAAAAAAGTCAACCCAAAATCACTCGAGAAATTGACTCAGTATATGACAACTTTTACACTTGAATATCGATTATTGTCATGCTTACTATAATCTAAGCCTAGATAATAATTATATTCAATAATATCACATAAAAGCAGTCAACAAGTCCCAAAAAGTCAACGTACTAAAGCGTCAGAAATTCACGTGAAACACGTAATTTAGGCTAAAGAATAACTAATTTAGAGGGCAAAGAATCGGGTGTACTTGATAAAATTCGAAATACAAAAGTCAACTCGTGAACTCTGAAAATACCAAAAGATCGGGGCCATTTTCGGCAGATGAAGAGGATAATGAGGGAAAATTTCTCCAAAAATTTAGGAGTCCAAAGCAGCGATGGAGGAGAAAATCGAAGAAGAGAAATCAAAAAAAAGAGGGGAAGAGGGACGGCAGTCGAGTTTAGGGGAAGAAAGAGTGGGTTTTTACGTTGATTTGGGCCTTATTGATGATTAAGTAAATGGGTTGGGCAATAAGCCCCATAGGTGGCAGAGCATTTAATTCGATCGATACACCGTTTCTTTATCTGACAACTAACTCCCGAACATTAACATTTATCGAACATAAAATATGAAGTGGTTTCCAACTTTACGTAAATCCATTTAATAAGCTCACATTTTAATTTATTAATTAACGAGTCGTTACCGGTTTTTACATCGGTGGTGTGTCATGTAGTGAGATTAAAAATTTCGGAGAAATATTAAATAATATTAAATTAGCGGTGAGGTAACTCGAGATGGTAGTATAAAAGCGTTTTTCGAGTGAGGTGTAGTTAAGCAATTGAAATATCACAGTAGTAACCGAGAAATAATTTTAGGCGTGTAGTATTGTTGGTGTAATATATATTTTACATTAATTTAATTGCTACTACCTGAAACCTAAACCATCCGCTTGTTTTGTCATGAAACTTCTCTTCTTAACTTAGGTTAACTTCGCTTTTAACTATGGTGGATTTAGGCTTTAAAAGTAAGTTATGATATTTTTGCCAAAGAACAAAATCATCCACTCGCTCCCCCCGAAAAAAGAACCCAAAAAATGCCGTGGAGCCCTCTCCCATTTTTCTCTAAAAAAATTTTATTTTGTTGGATGGCTCTAGGATCGTTTGCAAAACCTTCCAGATACTTAAGGTGATGCTTGAATCGGCTTTTTATTTTCGTTTAAAGTTGTTTACTTTAACTGAAAAATAGGAAATAAATAGTAAAAATATTTCAAAAATTAGAAATTCATTTATAGGTCAGTTTGACATAGAATTTAATTATGAAATGAATTTTTTGATTTTAATTCTTTTATATTTATTATAAATTTTCGAAGTTAAATGGAAATTTAGGAAAAATATAAAATATGAAACAAAATATCATACATTTGAAAAAAAAATTTAAAATATTAAATCTGGAAATTTCCCATTTTACCGTGTGCAACTTGAAGAAACTTTGTAGTGATTTGAAATTGTTTTCTACTTTTGGTGATTTAATGACATAAAAATATGATTTTAAACAAAAGAAATAATTTTGGAGCTTATAAATTGAAAGTAGTATTTTTACAGAACTTTTACCATATATTTGAGCTAATTTCTAAAGATGAGAATTTATAAAGTTATTTTGGTATTTATTTCGAATTATGGGTGTTAAAATGACTAGAATTATATTTAAATGGAGAAAAATTGATTTTATTGAAAAAATTATTTTTGGACAGAATATTTGAGTACTCTAATTATATTTTGAGTGGAAAAAAATTATGAGAATTATGAAATTGTTTTAGTATTTAATTCATATTTTATAGTAAAATAAATGAACTTTACAAGGGAATGTTATTTTAAAATGGGTTTTATATTATGAAAAGTCTTAATAAATATAGAGGGGCTTTTTTTTTTAGTTGAGATAGATGTATGGTCATCCCGGAAGATACCCATTAAAACCATTAGTTAACAAATATACTCGAGTTATAAGAAAAAAGTAATATTATTATGTCGTTGTTGCGTTTGATAGGATTTAGTAAGGACCGGCGGCATAGAATAGCTAGTTGACTTGAATTGCTTTTGCTTGAGGTGAGTACAAATCTCCACGTTAGTAACCTTTGTATATATATATATTGTGTTTATATATTTGAGTATGTCTACGGAAATGTGGTTATATTAGAATGTATATTGAGCTACGAGATTGATGTTATGATATTATTGTAGTTGTTTGTGATTATATTATGAGTGTTATGTGTGATATGTGTTGCATGTGGTTGTGTATTGTTGTCGTTGGTATGTGTTTTCTTTGCGGGGTTAATTGGAATTGGAATGAGATTACGATATGCATATTGATGGGTTGTCCCGATGTTCGGGAGGATGGTATGCATATCGGTGGGTTGCCCCGATCGGGAGGTTGTGGTATGCATATTGATGGGTTGCCCTGGTGATCGGGAGAATGGTATGCATATTGATGGGTTGCCTCGATCGGGAGGTTGTGAGATGTGTATATTGGTGGATGATGTGACCTGCATATTTGATGGGTTGCCCCGGGATGATGGATATGCCAGTGGAGAATGGATATGACGGATAGAGGATGGACATGCAGATGGAGGTTTGGAAGTTATGTATTTTGTTGGATTTACTTTTGTTGGTTATGTTGTTTTACTTGAATGAACATTTAATTATCGTGCTTGATGTTTTATGAATGTATAATAAGTTTGATCTCGTAGGAATGTTTGAATAGAGGCCGTCATGTAAGTATGAATAATTAAAAAAACCTTATTTACGTATATTATTGACATGCATTTTCTCTTATATATAAATGTGATTATATATGTTTGGATGCAAATTCGTGAGTATTTGTATTATTTAAGCTTCACGAGGTTACCCCACTTTTCTCATGGGCGGCGTTTATGTTTAGGTTTAGGAATTGTTTGTTGAGGTTGCCAGAAGGAGTTAACGTGGACAGTTCTTTGATTAAGATCGTGGAATTGAGGCAGGTGGTGGTAGGGAGGTCTCAGCGGTCGCCCGTCCCCAGTGATTTTCCTTTTGTCTTGAAACTTATGTTGTCTTTTGAGGAGTCATGTTAAATATTATTACCATGATGTATTTTGGGGTGTATATCATTATGATGTTTGGTTATTCTGCCCCAAACTTTTATGTATGATTGTTTGGATGATACGTTTTTAGTGGTGTGTTGTTGGTTCGTATACGATGGACAAAGTGTTTTATTGAAGTAATATCAAATGAAGTCTTTTTATGTTGTTATTCATCGATTGGTGACTTTGGTGTTCAGGTTGATGACGATCCTAACCTCAGGGCGGCCGACCTGGGGCGGGTCGTTATAATTCCCTTTTAGTTGTATTTCTAGTCAATTGCACATACATTAAGAAAAATAAAAGGTAGTACAAAAGGTACATTGAAAATGTAAAATGTTAATAAATTGAAACTATATAATTGTTTGCTTGGCAATTTAATAACAAAAAGTACATTGAAAATATAAAAATATAATTTTCTATGCTACAATGACAAGTATTTTGACACAAAAAATTAAAGCTAGGAAGACAAGTAAAGATGAATGGATGGAGTATATTATTATAAATTGTAAAATTAATAAATATTATATAAATATTATGTTTATTAAAATAATTTGTGAAAATAATAATTCATGATAAACGCTTTTCGCTAAAATCTGAAATGACTATTGAAATGAATTGGATGCAATATTTAACTTTACAAAATCAAATTAAATATTATATCGTTTAAATGATTATATTTATTTTTAGTATGTTGTATTATATCGATCTTGCTTTGCACTATGTTAATTATTTATAATTTTTAGTTTATAGATTATTTTACATTAGTAATGTCACAGTATTTTATATATCATATTTTGTCTTTCTTCAAGAAAAAATCTTTCAAATATACTATCTCATGATTAATTGATAATGTTAATCTTGTAAATATGTCATATTTTTTCTTTTTTCAAGAAGAAATCATATGTTTATATATTCTTTTATAATGCTATTTCATCGCTTCGTTAATAATTTTAGATCATTTAAAAGAAAAATACAAAATCGTAGCTGTTTTAAACAATTTCGTTAACTTTAACAATAAAGTTAACACCAGGGAGGTGTGGTGCAATATTTTTAATGTTTATAGGGGAGTATTATACACCTTTAAATTTATAGGGAGGTATGACGCTTATTTTAAAATTTATAGAGGATATGGTGCAAATTACCGATGAGATCAAATGCAACAAAAAAACACACACTAATATAATAAGGAGACCAAATAAGTTTGAAAATATAGCAAAAATAAGATTAAAAATCGTATAGGGATGGTGAACAAAGTAATAGAGTAAATTTAGAGTGAGAGAATTTTATAATTCAAATTAACATCTAACTAATATGAGTGATACCTAACAAATAGTATCAAATATATGTATAAACACAATTTTTATTAAATAGAATGATATTCTTGCCACATCCACAAAGGAGGACTAAAAGCACACCCAAACAGTAACAAAAATAGCTGAAATGACTATTTTACCCTAAATAAAACTTCTTAAAAAATATTGGGCTAAAATAGTAATTTCACATCAAATATTTTACTGTTTGAATTGTACTTATAGCAGCCATGATTTTTGAGCCAAATGTCATGACAAAATGGCTCAAACACTATTAGAATATGCTTATCCACTCCATATCTCCAGAAACATCTCAAACATTAAACGCGTTTCTCATATTCTAAACACTTCAGCAAACACGACACTTACTAAACGCTCTTGTAGACTGTTCTCTACCCTAGCACTTTCCTCTTATACACCTAAATTCAGAAAGCCACCCTTTCTAGCTTCAGCTTCAGCTTCTACCTCAACCATGGCCTCACCATCTAAAAAGGTACCACCTTTGTCCCAAAAACATTGTCCACTTTTGTATTTCAATAGGTTCACTTTTTGAATTTTGATTCTTAAATTTTTAAATTTATCCAATTATGAATTTCAATTGGTTGACTATTTAAATTTTGATAGTTTAACTTTTAAATTTGTACACATTTTAATTTCAATTGGTTGACTTTTTCGATTTTTATGGTTGAATTTTTAAATTTGTCCAGTTTTTAATTTCAATATTTTGACTTTCTGAATTTTGATAGTTGAATTTTTAAATTTGTCCAATTTTGAATTTAGAATCAAATCATAGTTATGTGTTTCAATTGAGGCTTCGAAGTTTGTAATTTAGATCATTGGAAATCAAACAAGACAATCTTTTTGGTATGGAGTGAATACAATTTGTTGATAATTGTAGTATTCATTTGGCTCAATTGGGTTATCAAAATGATGAGTTTCTTGTGTCAATTTTGAATTTTCATAGTTGACTTTTTGAATTTGTCCAATTTTTGAATTTTGATAATTGACTTTTTAGCTTATTTTTGTAGAGGTTGTATAGTGTTTGATGAAAAGTGTATCATATACTAGCATATTAATGTATAGTAACACGATAATTTATAATCGAATCATAGTTATGTGTGTCAATTAAGCCTTGAAAGTATGCTAATTTGGATAGTTGGAAATCAAACAAGGCAATATTTTTGGGATGGAGTTAACACAAGTTGTTGATAATTGTACTTATTTATTCAATTGGCTTAATTGGGTTGTCAAAATGAAGTGTTTCTTGTATTATACTTGTTTTTTCTCTAATGTAGGTATTGGTTCCGATTGCTAATGGGTCTGAACCTATGGAAACCATCATAACCATCGACATTTTACGCCGAGCTGGAGCTGACGTCACTGTGGCATCAGTGGAGAAGAGCCTCCAAGTTGACGCTTGCCATGGTGTCAAAATCATTGCTGATTCACTGATTTCTGATTGCGCCGATACTAAGTTTGATCTTATATCTCTTCCTGTAAGTTGTCATTGTCATAGAGTTTATAATGAAGATCGTCTAGGTTTGAGTTGTGATGCTTGAATTTTTAAATTTTGTAATAAAATATTCTTTGTACATTTTGTGTAGTATTTTGTGGGAAAAAAGAAATCAAAGATTGTGTTTTTAATGTATTTTGCCATTAAAGTGATAACTTTGGTAGACATCTAAGTTTTGTGTGTTAATTAATGCTACAAAGTATGTTTATTTTGACAATTAAAAATGAAAATCAAACTAGACCATATTTTAGGATGGAGGTAGTCCTATTTGTGGCTCTGTTATCTGAGACTGTTGCCTTTCCTAGAATATCAGTGGCTATGCCTTACCCTACATGTTTTTTGTGTCATGCACTCATGCTTAGTTGAGCTGAATCAGGATTTATAAATGGGAAATACAATTAGTGGCATGATATATTACTGCACATGTTGAATTAGTGGTCCCTAAAGGTTTGTATAGGTTTTGAATGATAGTTTAAAATCCCTTCTGTCGGGGTTAGTTGAACAATATTTTGTTCTAGTTGCTGACAATTATTTCTTACCGGATTGTTATTACTCGTACGTAGTAGTTATTTTCTTTTTTCTAATCACTTCATAGGGAGGAATGCCTGGTGCAGCAACTCTCAGAGATTGTAAACTTTTGGAAGACATGATGAAAAGGCAGGCCGCTGATGGGCGGTTGTTTGCTGCAATCTGTGCATCACCTGCTGTTGCTCTTGGATCATGGGGAATGTTGAAAGGTCTGAAGGTAGTACATATATACTAAACTACTGAAACGATTGTTTGAATTCATTTGGGTTAGTCATGTTATTATTTATATAGTGAAAAACTTCATGCTATGTACTCTTTTTGTTTGACAGGCAACCTGTTATCCATCTTTTATGGATCAGCTGTCATCTTCTGCGAATGCAGTTGAATCAAGAGTTCAGCAGGACGGAAAAGCTATCACAAGTAGAGGACCTGGAACAACCATGGAGTATTCCGTTGCTCTGGTCGAGCAGTTATTTGGGAAGGAAAAGGCCAATGAAGTTTCTGGCCCGCTGGTGCGTGTCTATTTTGCATTTTACTTTACATGGATTACTAGTGAGTGCTGATTGTTTCAGAATATGTTATTGTTCCAAGTATATGTGGAATTGTAAGAATGTGAACTGATTATCTAAGTAAAGAAAAAATTATTCAGTAGTGTAGATTATCTACAGAATCATAGTAGTGAGTTGGGTATTGGCCTGTTGAACATCTTTTTTCCGTGAGTGTGGTTTGTTAAGGTCATGGTTAATAAGAAGCTTGGTGTTAATATGCAAAATTCAGATGAATATGTGTGAACATTAACTAACTGGATAGGACACTATGCTAGGATGAACAAAGAAGTTTATTTGCAGTTTTAAAGTAGCTGAAAGATATAATAATATGGTTGTGGGCGAGTTTTGCAACACATATTATTGCCAAATGTCTTATGAACCCCACTGTTTGCATCGGCTTTGCAACAGGTGAATATTAGTTGAATCAACATCAGAAGATACAGTAACGTTGTAAGCATATAATGAAAAAATATGGTTTCTCACTTCTTCAGTCTCCAATTCTCTCCCTTCAGGCCTTGGTTGTCCAAATATATTTTTTCCTTGTACTCTCTTCCTTCTCGTGGATTTTAGTAAGGATGCTGCATGTTCCTCTAAAGACTATAAGTTACTTTGTATGCAGGTGATGCGTTCCAATCATGGTGATGAATATACTTTCACGGAATTCAATCCTGTGAACTGGAAGTTTGATACTGTTCCTAAGGTGAGATGGCAACCAAAAATAAAGTTACTCTTATCCTTTTGTTTGACAATGATTTGAAATTCTCTGATGTCTCTCATAGGCATTGTATGTAATTATGAAACTTTTGTGCGGAATGCTTTGGACATTAATTTACCATCATACAGACTCACTCCTGTTCTGTTTTCAAATGTTATGTTCTGTTTTCAAATGTTATTTATTTACTTTAGTAGCTAGTAAGTAAATTTATGTGCCTACTCTAATGATTGACAAAAATTTGCTGCAACTCAAGACTCTCTTAAGTCATGAAAGAGAGTAATTTCATAGAGTATGTGCTTCCCCGTATCTCCTTGTTCTTGAACAAATCTTTTATGATTTTACTTTTTACATTTTTTTAATTTATTTATTACATAAGAGTCATATGTTCTATGTGTTCACCAGGTTCTTGTGCCCATTGCAAATGGCTCTGAAGAGATGGAAGCAGTCATAATCATTGATGTTCTCCGACGGGCAAAATGTGATGTGGTGGTGGCTTCTGTTCAAGACAAACTGGAAATTTTAGCATCAAGAAAAGTGACATTAGTTGCTGATATGGTCCTTTCTGAAGCTGTCAAATTCTCATATGATTTAGTTGTTTTGCCAGTAAGTGGTTCTCTATTTCTTATACATTTGGCGAGTGGGACAAAGAAGCTTGTAGTACCATGGGAGACTAAGAGCATCTGCAGCAGTTTGCTCAAACCTCTCCTCTTTCTATAAATAGAATAAGGGAAAAGCAAAAAAGCATTCAAAAGAACAAAAAATCAGATTACCTATTGTGAAACTGGCCCCACTAATTTTAACGCCCAACTCTCGCCAGGCCAATAAACACGTTCAAGCCTATTCTTCTTCACGGACTAATTTATTTATCTCTCATGTTTTTGTCAACCCCCCACCCATGTTCTCATTCTTCACTTCAGTAGCAATGATAAAAATCCATCTACTTCTTTTTTTCTGTTTGAGCAATAATGAAAAATCATCCTTCTCCTTTTATAAGTCAAATTAATTGAAGAGATGAAATCAAATGTGAAACAATTTGAGATGTGGAGGAGCTGATTGTCGATGGTTACAAAGAACAGAGTGTGAAGATTTGAGAAGCTTGCTGGCAAATTATCAGTTTATTGTATGTCGATTGTTGATGTATTTTATTTTTCAGCAGCTAATTTTAATTCAAGTATTAGGTAAAGTTTATTGTAGATTCAAGGTCTCAACACTTCTTTATCTTGATTGAATTTGGACTCGGTTGCTGTGGAGATTGAATTTCTTCGTTCCATTGCCGACAAATTATTTGTTGAATTCAGTGTTTGTATCCATATGAATTCCTTGTCCCTTTGCCCGTATGAAATTATTATGGTTTATGTATTTTATTAATAATAAATATGAGGAACAAAATAAGAAATCTGATTTTGTGTAAAATTTAAAAAGTGATTCCTATATTTGATAAAGTAGTATAGGGAGTTGATTTAAGGGAAATTTTATAGGGAATCTGGTGTGAATGCTCTAACCATACTCTTGGTATCGTGCAGGGGGGACTTGGTGGTGCTCAAGCATTTTCTAAATCAGAAAAGCTAGTGGATTTGCTGAAGCAGCACGGTCAATCAAATAAGTCTTATGCAGCAATCTGTGCCTCTCCAGCTTTAGTTCTGGAGCCACATGGCTTGCTCAAGGTATTGTTCTCCTCTTAACGTCTTTCCCCCATATTTTTCATTTTATTCTACTTCTTAGATTGGATTTTAGACTGTGTTTGATACCCAAAAAAACACAAAGAAGGGAGTAAATTGTTGGGGGTGGGGCGGGGTGTTATGTTCTATTAAAGCAAGAGTTCTGCAGGTGGATAAAGAGAATCATGTTATAGAATGAATGCATTTGATTATTTCTGACTCCATATTTGTCTGAATTTTTAAGTTATAGGATTCGTCATCACTTTGTGGAAAATTGTTAGGTATGCATATGTTAGATACCTTACCTGTGACTTGATTGGTGAAATATTATCTCTCCACGCCCCTTTGAGACCCTGAAAAATGGACAAATTCCTTTTCTTAGGAACACATACAAGTTACTAGGGGTACCTAATTCCTAATATTCCCGTCCCTTTCTCTGCATAATATAACACAGCGTCAGCGATCTTCTTTATCTTTATCTTAAGGGGAAGAAGGCTACTGCGTTTCCTGCATTGTGCGACAAACTATCAGATGCAAGTGAGGCAGAGAATAGGGTGGTGGTTGATGGCAATCTTGCCACCAGCAAAGGACCTGGGACTACAATGGAGTTCGCCTTAGCGATTACAGAGAAATTTTTTGGTCGAACAAAAGGACTAGAGCTTGCTAAAGTCATGGTGTTTGTACAACCATAAAGTTCATGACATACCAAAACTGTTGGTTAGCCACTTACCCTCCTTGTTCTCCATCTTTTTGAACATCCTCGCCAAAAGTTCAATGAAATGTGAAGCTAAACCAGCCGAGATCGTGGTAGTTGAATAATATGTATCCCATGTGTATGAAAGCGTTCGTGATCATGTGTAATGCTGAATAAAACACACACTTGTTCTGGGTTGAAATCAAAAGAGTGCAAATGAGTTGTTATTGGAAATTTGTTGTGCTCTAGTACGTTTTTTTACTTGGACTATGTAATTAGTGGCATATGTTGACTAAGTAATTATCTATCTGCAGTCGAGGCGGTTTGTCGAGTCGAAATGGAAATCTTTGTTTACAAATATTCAGCTGATAAAGCTGACTCACGCATCCGGAGCTTTCAGTGCACCAGATGAGAAGGGACCCGTCATCGCTTCTTAATTTGTGTCACAAAAGGACCAGAAACTTATAAGTCATAGCCTTTAAAATAACCAAACCCGAACCCGACAGATTTTAAATTTTGTAGATTTTTGATTTTATTTATTATCATTTTTGAGATCTTGCCAATATTTATGTACATTTAAGAAGAGAAATTTAGATTTAACTTTGTTCATTATTGGTATAATGAAATAAAATATATATAAATCTTTCTAAACTAATAATATAGAAAATATAAAGATATGTAAAAATAGTGATATTGTGTATTGAATATGTATGTAGATTGTATAATTAATCTTAAAAGGAGTTCATTGAAATTCTGATAGTTAAATCTAGTTTAAGGACTTGAATTTTGAGTTGAGAGCGATATGTTCAAAAATGTGAAAGCCCAGAAATTTACTTAGAAAGCCAAGACGAACCCGATGGGGAACCGATAGGATTGGGCAAATCGGAATAGAGCCGTTAGGATTCGACCTTTGAAGAAGCAGGTAAAATAGATTCGATTTAATTTTGTATAATCCGTCGAGCCCAGGCAGGTTGGAGCACTGAGTGTCAACTTGTTCTCTTTAGTTGGAAGATGGAATAAAATAGTATTCATTCATTCTTTATTTAAGATTCATTTATTTTTGCACATAATTTAAAGAAAATTTAAATATATTTTACAAACAAAGTTTTTTTTTCAAATTTTTTTTACTTAATTTGATAAAAAGAAAACAAAAAAAGAATTTTTATTTTGGGAAAATGATTTTTAAATTAAAAAATAGATGGAGTAATACTGAATTTGATCCTTTTAATATTTGTAATGCATTTCATCTAACATCTTTGATTTTCAAGATTGAAGTTATAAGATTGAATGACGTGTTGTTTATATCATAAAAATCATAGCCGTAATCATAACATCTCTTTGATTCTAAATAAGCTCAAGTTTTAAGTAGTATAATGAGAGATCGGATTGTATACAGTTTTACCTTTTTCTTTACAATGACAAGAGCTTTTCAGTTACAAATTTGTGAAAACTTATTATGAAAATAATGTTCTCAAACAAATTCAATTATATAATTATATAATGATATTGCAAGTTTTCTAGCTCTACAAGTTAGGATTTCAATGGGATAAATGTGTCATCAATTTGCGCGTTAGCTGAAAATGTATTTAGAAACGGCTCCCAATATCTCTGATCGATCTTTGTCATCCAGTACGCAATGTCACCTAAAAATGTAGTTGGTGGTGTTCGATTCTGGATCTTGCGTGCGAGAGTCAATGACTTTTTATGATACTATGTCGAGTCGGATCAATGGCCAAAGCATTTATGAGTCACCCAATGCTTAGGGAGTTATAGTTTGAATGATCGATCATTTCGATTTGATAAAACACATTACCTTGAAGAATTTTCCTATAATAAATTTTATTTTATACTCTATGATAAATAATAAATTTTTTTTTTGCATTGAAGTGTGGTAGCGACCTAGTAGTAAATTGCTACATGCATTATTAGACTCTTTGCGATAGAGTGTTTAATGTTGGGTTAAATATGTTGAATAAAAAGTTAGTGGTGTAATGGGGGTGTTGAATGAATTAAAAAAAGTGATGTGGATTAAATGGGAGTAATTTGTTTAAAATTTGTTGAAAGTCTGGAGTGTGGCGCGGGACACGTGTCGCCAGCCTTGACCGCTTGTCAGCGATGTCCCAGCGCGGGGCGAGCGTGGGCGCGGGGAGTAGGCGAGATAATGTGTAGGTACGTGTGTGTTTTGATTGGTAGTTCGGTGCAGTTTTTATCACATACCGGTATTTCGGATCAATTATTTGATATCAAATTAATTTTTTTTTTAAATTTTTTTACAAATTATCATTTTTCCCTCTATAAATAGAGACCACTCTCATTCAATTTGGACATCAAAAAAATCGTCGCTTTTGATATAATTATTATATCTTTTCTTAAACTCTTGTTTTAGTTAAATGGATCCTAATAATAATGATTTAAATAATCCAATCGGCTGATACCACTTTTAGCTATCAAAATCAGGTAATTATCGATTTGATAATCGTCTTTCCCGATCAACCACATCACCGAAATATCTTAATTCAGTTCCACCCATTGCCCCAATTTCCAATATACGCCGGGTGTCTTAGGAATTATCATCCTGTTAATAAATACATGATGCGATATTCTCGACCACCTTCTTATAATCCTTGTCTGCAGGTGGAGATGAAAATGTTAAAATCTTTGGGCAATAATTTCTGCATTTTCTGACACAAATGTCAGCACTCTTATGGCGGTGCTAATAAAGATAGATCGGTTGGCAGGGTTCGACGGCTGAAAAACCCAATGGAACGAGACAAATTTGGTGCTCTTGGTGGTTGGATCAAATATGGAACAGACAGTGTTGTTGGAAGAAATCAGAAAAGTGAAGCATATTAGGGTAAAATTGCTGATTACTGTAATGAGCATTGTTCTTGAGACTCAGCCTTGATGAATCTTTGCTGTAATCATTTCAACTACATCAACAAAATATTGAGCAAATGGACAGGCGCTTATGATAACGCTAAGCGTATGAAACAAAGCGGGTGGTCGGAGAATGATATATTGGCAAAAGCACATGAACTATATAAAAGTGGTAAGAATGCTAACTTTAATTTGATGTCGGAATGGCAGGCTGTACGAGATCAACCACGGTATGGAAGTCAGGTTGGAGTAAATATTGGATCGTAGCGATGGATCGAGAGATGGACAACGATCTTTGGTGACTCAAACACTATTGAATCCATTCTTTAAGCGATAGGAAGGGACATGACTAAGAAAAGGTAAAGAAAGACAAAGAAATTTTTGGAAACCGAGCGGGTGGAGTGAATTTAAACAATATAAGGACAAAGGATTCGAAAGAATGGACATATTGTACCATGACAACAAGAGATCATCAAAGTAAAGAAGATGGAAATGTTTATGAAGCTAAATGAGAAGGAGCATCTTGATGAGCGAGAGCTTGACAACTTTGGAGATGTTGAGGCTCGGGTGTTTGGAAAATGATTTAGTCCTCGACAGCGTTTGTCTTCTACTATGATATTATTGTTCGGCATCGTGTGTGTTGTTTAATCTTTCATGTATGTTGCGTTTTCATGTGTGTTTTCCAATGTTGTTGTGTTTTCTACTATGATGTCACGCATTTGGTAGTTTGAATAAAATCGAGATCTTGCTCGATTAAAATTAAATGAATTTAATTCGAGATTATTGAAATCAGTTGATACCAGCCGTAGCGATCAAATCGAGATCTTATCCGTTAAGTATTAACTAAATTTAATTCGGATATTCAAGTCGGCGTCTCGACCGCGCATTCAAATAAGATCTTATCGGTTAAAATTAAATGAATTTAATTCGAATTATTAATTACGTTGATACCGACCCAGCGATCAAATCGAGATCTTATCGGATTTAAGTATTCAGCGAATTTAATTAGGATATTCAGAATCATTGATCTACGACCGCACATTCAAATAAGATCTTATCGTTAAAATTAAAATGAATTTAATTCGGGTATTCAAATCTAGTTGATCTCGACGCGATCAAATCGAGATCTTTATCCGTTAAGTAGCGAATTTAATTCGGATATTAGTCAGGCGATCTCAACCGCACATTCAAATAAAGATCTTATCCGTTAAAATCGAGATATTATTTGTTAAAATTAGCGAGATTTTATTTGCGTCTTCAAATCCGATCTCGACGCCGTTTCAAATGATTGTATCCGTTGAAAGTGCTGAATAAGCTGAATTTGATTCGTCTTCAAATCCGTAGATTTCAACCACTCAACTTCTTTATAAATACGTATACGTTTATACTCTACGAACTCATTCAAAACTTCTACTAATATTTCTAGTCATATTCTTATTTTTAAAAAAAAGTCAAACGAAATTCAATGGATCCATTTGATTTTGTTTTTGATATCGAAGCTTACAAACAGCAATGTGAACTTGAGGAGAGGTACATCCTCAATCAATTTAGTGAATACGTCCAAGTGCGAGAAGACAATGCATCTCGAAGTAGTCGAAAATATTTGAAAAGAAATCGTCTTTGCGGCCGAGCCGAATTGATTGGCCATTTACTTCTCCAACGACCAATATCGTGAGGCCGTGTTTACGTCGAAAGCGATTTGAATCTTGAAAACATGTTTTTCTTCGAATACGTTAGGGACCTCTCAAATATTGACAAGTGCCGCTGAAGAGGTTGATCTTTGCGAAAAAGAAGGCGTATCGCCCGCTTGCGGAATGTACGCGGCCGTGCGAATGTTAGCGTATGGTGTCTCGAGGCGTCACGGTGAATGAATATATCGAAATAGGAGGTGCCTCACGGCATTGGAGTGCTTGCGTAGATTCTGTAAAGGAATCATACAATTGTATGAGCAAGTGTACTTGAGAGCCCCCGAATGAAGATGACCTACAAAAAGAATCTGCGTATTGGTGAGATGGAGGGTTCCCGAATGATTGGGAGTATTGATTGCATGCACTGGGAATGGAAAAATTGTCCTACCGGCTTGGGAAGGTCAATTTACTAGGATAAAGGAACATGCTTATTCTTGAAAGCGGTAGCCTACCATGATTTATGGATTTGGCATGCATTTTTGGATGTCGGACGTTGAATGATATAAATTACAGACGGAGTCTGGATTGTTTTGATGGCGTTGAACAAGGAAATACGCCCAGGTGAACTTCTTTGTGAATCAGCGACATATGATATGGCGTCTTATGCTGTGATGGTATCTACCGCTTAACTTTATCAACTTCGTCAAATCAATTAGACTTATAGTGGACGTGAGCGTGCATTTGGAGTGCTTAATTTCGATTTAAAATTATTCGTGAGCGACTGGGTGTGGAACATAAGCAGATTTGGCTAGCGTCGTGAGATCATGTATCATGATACGTAATATGATTGTTGAGGATGAGCGAGATACGTATGCTCGACATTGGAATGATTATGATCAATGTAGGCGAGTAGTGCAGAGCATATGACCAGATTCTCGTGAGGTGATACCCGGCATTTGCAAATCGTAATGGAGTCTTAGTCCCGAGATTGCGTGATGCGGAAATGTACATCCTTGAATTACAGTGAGGATCCCAGTCAAGCACGTATGGGCCAAAGTTGGAATGTTTCAAGATTAAATATTTTTAAGAGTCTTATTATGTGTGTCTTAATAGTGCGGTGTAGTGTGGATCGATTACGTTTAATACTTAGTAGCGGTTATTTGTATTTAAATTGGTTATGCCGTGATTTGCTTATTGTCACTACGTTTGTTATTTGTAACTTTTCTTTGTTTAATAGTTATTATTTTGATTCTTGTGTTTCTTATTTTATAAAAAATTAATTAAAAATATGAGATCAAAAATTATTTAAATAAATATTTATATAATTTTTGTTTTAAAAATCAAAAATAATTTATTAACGTGTTAATTATTCTTATTTAATTATAAATGATTATTTTTATAATTATTTAATGCAAAAATATAAAATATAAGTAAATAAGAATATTATAGATAAAAGTGAGGTGGGGTAGGGTGTTGAATTTTATTAAGCAGCCAGCCATTGTAATTAATGTAAATTTGAGTGGAGTGTTGAATTGTATTATGGAAGAAGAAGATGATGTGGAGTGTTGGAAATTGAAAAAAGAGGGTGTTGAATAAATTAGCGAATTTGTAGATGGCGGCAGTTGAGAGCTTGCTTGAATTAGTTACTTTAAAAGTCAATTTATTGATATAATAAAATCTATGAGTGAACATTCAAGTACGGAGTATTTATCGTATTCAATCATTCCATATTCTCCTCATCATTAATTCATCATAAAGGTTAATTTTCCAGCCCCTCTTCTCTTTATATATATATATATATATATATTCCCTTCATCTAAAAAAATTGTACAGTATAATTTTAAATTTTTTCAATACTAGTATTTGGTGAAAAATAATATTTTTATCTTGGTTATTATTAACGTGATAATTTCGATTTAAATCAAAATTATATATAAATTAATGTGGCAAAGTTCGTTAACTATGAATACTGAAAATAAAAAAGACTATTTTTGAGATGGAGGTGGTACTATATTTATTAATAGTGGTTTCTTAGTCTTTTGAGCTGGAACTGGTATGAATGTTGTTAGAAGTTTCCATTATTGAACAAGTCAGGGGAGGGGGGTGGGGGTTGAGGATTAGCTTATAACTATTATAGGATAATCGAACTTAATGCTTAAGTTATGACCCTTTAAGCTATATATTACTGATTTTCTTCATTTAGTTTCTTTTTTTATTTTATAATTTAGTGTTTAGTTAGGAAGATGTAAGAGCAAGGAGTTTGGTGTAATAAATAATTATTTGATTGTATTTATATAATGATCAAGTTGCTTAATGAAGATGAGAACATCGAACAGCCAGGCCAGAGACTTAGAGGTCCTGGGTTCGATTCTCATTGTAAGGGGCGGTGGACGGCTTTTTTTTATAAAAAAAAAAAATGTTGCTTAATGAAGATGTTAGAAGCATTTTGGAAACAATGTTAACTTGTTCATAAAGGGTCAATGGTGAATTTTCCTATGTCAATTGGATTCTCCGCTTAAATAGCCACTACAGAGTTTTTCAAGATTGACTGTGAGAGTGAGGTATAGAAATTGTATTCTATAAGTAACTAGCTTTAGTTGATATTTATGTGATGGGGAACGTGCTAGTGTAGAACACGGTTATATAACTAAACATCCAGAATCGAGAAGTTTATTCATGAAAATTCTCACAAGTCGTCTATCGGTCTCTCCTCCCCCTTGGTCGTGCACCCTCTTGTTATCCTTGCTTTCTCTTTGTTATTCTTCACATTTTTTCCTTAGGATGTTCAATATTTATCGAGATGATTTCAGAAATGTGTACCAAATTGATATTTTTTACTTTCAGTTTTCGAGCGGTTAAATCCAGTTTTCAGAAGTCTCCTTGTCAATTATAGAACGTCAGCCGATGTGAGCTAACATGATCATATGATTTCCTTGAAATAAAGAAACTTTTCAATGGGCTGCTTTACTGCTTGCCGTAGAAGGATCGCATCACCCCAGCCTACCTCAAGATCAGAGATTGATGAACGTAAGCTTATCGTTGCTCCCACGAAGAAGCTTTCTTTTGCATCATCAGTTTTTTTCATGGTCTAACTCACTTCAGCTACCAAATAACATAACAGGTTGTGATTTTTACATTCCATCCATCGATAAATGCACTCCACTTTAGGCAATAAATCACAGTGCCCCTCTGAGTGGTGTTGCTTATCGATAGATATGAATTACCACCAAGGGGCCATCAAAGTTGTTAATTTGCCTATAGTGGAGTGTAAGATTTAGCACCGATAATATATCTTTTATGCATTATGGTATATGGACTAACTTATTCATATTTTATCTGCTTGCATTTCTTTCCATGGTGATTAATAATCTAACTTCAACATGTATACAGAAATTTCAGAAATTCGGGATTCTAAAGTATTCAGTTACAGAGAACTGAAAGTTGCAACGGATGATTTCAGTCCAGCAAATAAAATTGGACAGGGAGGTTTTGGCTCTGTGTTCAAGGTAGTTACATTCACGTTTGAAGTCTGCTTCTATCCCTTTGCGTAGTCTATCTTTTTATGTTGTGGTTATCTGATTATGTCTCCAAAACTATGTCTGATGTTAGGGAAAGCTAAGAGATGGGACCTTGGTTGCTATAAAAGTGCTCTCTGTTGACTCGTCACAAGGTGCACGAGAGTTCTTGACAGAGATAATGGTAATCTCAGGTGTAGAACATGAAAACTTGGTGAAGTTGTATGGCTATTGTGCTGAAGGAGATCACAGAATATTGGTGTATGGCTATCTCGAAAATCATAGCCTCGCTCAAACCCTCATTGGTAAAGGATTACCTAATTGGCAATCTGAAAGTTTAAGCCCTTCTAAAGTGCAGAAGTGATAATTTGGTTTCAATTTTTGCAGGTGGCGGTAGTGGGATTCAGTTTAACTGGAAAACCCGCACAAAAATATGCACAGGCATTGCCCGGGGACTTGCATTTCTCCATGAGGAAGTCAGACCTCATATTGTCCATCGGGATATTAAAGCAAGTAATATCCTCCTTGATCATGATCTCAATCCAAAGATTTCAGATTTTGGTCTTGCCAAACTACTCCCACCTAGTATGACTCATGTGAGTACACGTGTTGCTGGAACTATGTAAGTTACAGTTCTAAGTTCATATAACAAAGAATCTTCAAAATGAAGAGTTTTTTGTCCAACTATTTTTTTATTCGGTTGAGACCTTTTATGTACTAGAACATTAGATGCCAGTGCCACTCCTTTATGTATATACCTTTTTGCTAGTCATACATTATCATTCTAGTTTTTTTTGTTAATGCTTAAAAGAGAGAGTTTATATAGTTTATGTTGGCTATGGCTAGATATCTACTGGAGAATAGTTATTATCACAATGTGTACATTTATCATTTGTATTTTTGCACCTCTTTCACTTTATGTGTCATTGACCCGTAGAAAGTTCCGGTGTTCAATCATTTGTGGCCCTATGCTGGATGATCTGATGGCCTTTGTAGTAGTGTGAGCTAGAATTATTCTGAATCAAGTAGAGAGGTCCAACTTCATAGGTCATTCTTCTGTATTTCACTCATAACTATCACATGCAATGGACTCACCATAGAAAAGTAGGAAGCACCATGAAGTAATAATAACACTATAAGTTAGTACTCCGTAAATGAATACATAGTTGGTTTATTAGTTATATTTCCTCTACAGGGGTTACTTGGCCCCTGAGTATGCAGTTCGAGGTCGGTTGACACGGAAAGCTGATATCTATAGTTTTGGTATTCTCATGTTGGAAATTATTAGTGGGAGAAGTAACACAAACAAGCGGTTACCTTATGAAGAGCAGTATCTTCTGGAAAGGGTATGATACTGAAAACAATTCTTCCTTAAGATCATTGAAATTAAACTGTCTTGAAGTTCTATGATGTTGGTTGAACAAGTTAACAGTAGTCCACGGTGAAGTACTTTTTTTATACTATATTTAGGACCTACTTAAGCATCTTGGATTCCCTACACAAGAAGTTATAGATTTTTATAGATATTTTAGCTTTTATTTAATGAGTCTTCTTGAAAATACATTGATCTGAGGAATGGTTAGCATTTTTCCGTTTTATTTACTGTTAAAATGAGATCTTCTGTGCTGAGTGTTACTCATCTCAATGCACTTTGAACTCCTTGTTTCTCTTTCTTTTGAGGGTAGATAATTCTGATGTAAGAACTACAGTGAACATCTCTTGGCTTGCATTTTTTGTTAAGGTAAAGTCTTAATCCTGTTTTCAACTAACCATGGATTAATAACTAGAATTTTATTTTATTTCCTTCATAAAAACTTACTACTGAATTAGTTTAAAGCATTGTAGTATGGTCTGAGAGTGATAATTTGCAGTTCTGTACCTAATTTGTCGACATAGTACTTAGAAATTCATGAATATGTGCAGATGTGGAAATGTTACGAACAAGAAGATTTGATTCAGTTGGTTGATATGTCGATGGGAGGGGAGTTCGATGTTAGCGAGGCTTGCAAATTTTTAAAGATTGGTCTTCTATGCACGCAAGAAATGCCAAAGGACCGACCATCAATGACCGAGGTGGTGAAGATGCTTACTGGCGAAACAGACTTGGACAAGGACCTGAAGATATCAAGACCTGGCCTAATAACAGAGCTAATGAGTCTGAGGGGCGGAAGACGTAATGCATCTTCTGCAGTGTCCTCGTCAACGCCAAACACAACCATCACGTATGCGACGATGACTTTCACCTCAATAGATGATCGAAGCTTATAGGTGAAGAAGGAGACCACTTTTTATTGAATCTGCTAAGAGTTCTGTATCCAGTCATGAATTCTGATCTGGAGGTTGGGGGGTATTTGGATTTATTTTTTATTGGAGAGAACTATATGTTTATGTTGATCACTCTTGTATAAAACGTTTAGTGAGTAAATAGGATCAAGGTAAATACCTTATTAAATCATTGATCATCTACATTTATTCTGTTGTGGTTTTATAATGGGCAACAGGAATGGATGATCACTTATGTTTGGATTATGGTCCTAGTTGATCACTTATGTTTCAAAAATGGTCTCGGTTGGTATTTTGGGGTAATTTCCCGTTAAGTGGACGTTAATTCTATCATGTGCCGATCACGTGACAACTAATGCAGGACAATTTAGTAATCTCTAATTATATTCAAATTTTTTTCTTGATTTTATATTATTTTTTCGGAGTTGAAGTTACAAACGAAATCTTTGAAGGTATAAACCTTATTCAAAGATGATAAGGTTTGTGGGAATGACAGCTCCTTATATTATTGAGAGCGGACTAGTCTCCCTCCGGCGACATTGCGGCACCATATCGGAAAAAGAGAAGGTGATTGTGATAACGGGTCCCACTGGATCCGGAAAAAGTAAGCTAGCATTGGAGTTAGCTAAACGACTGAATGGTGAAATCATAAGTGCTGACTCTGTCCAGGTCTCTACCATGGTACTATTAAAGACATTATTAATGTATCCAAACTTGCTCTTATTTTAATGTATCATAGGTGTATCGGGGGCTTGACATAGGATCCGCAAAGCCTTCTTTGACTCAACGAAAGGTAATGCTTTTAGTCAAAATGCCTTGTTTGAGTCAAAAGAATATTATATTGATTTGGGAAACTGCAGGAAGTGCCACACCATCTCATTGACATACTACATCCTTCAGAAGGTATGCCTGAGAATTCGTTTTTTTATTATATTCACCTGAAGCAGGATTTATTTGTGGTTTTCCTCCTTTCTCTTCAGATTACTCCGTTGGCCAATTTTATGAGGATGCCAGGAAAACTACAAGAGATATACTTGACAGAGGCCGTGTTCCTATTGTTGCGGGTGGCACTGGGCTGTACTTGCGCTGGTATGTTGCTACTTGAATTGAATGATTGCTTAAAATTGGATTTTGTCTAGCAGTTAAGTTTGTTGTTGTTATGTAAGGTTCATGTATGGAAAGCCAGATGTCCCAAAAGCCTCTCGTGAAATAACTTCTGAAGTGTGGGATGAGCTTGCACTGTTTCAGAGAGATGGTGATTGGGATGCAGCTGTTCAATTGGTTGTTAAAGCTGGTGACCCAAGCGTCCAATCTTTAGCTGCCAATGATTGGTATCGTCTCCGCCGGAGGCTGGAAATAGTTATGGTAGGTGTTTACTTATTAAATAGCACCTATTGTTTGGTATGTCGAACACATAGTTGTATATAGTGTTTAGCGGTCCGTAGCGGCGAAACTCCAAAAATCCGCTATTACTCCACTATTTACCGCGACATGGTGTAGAGCTATGCTACCGCGATGCACCGCTATACCGCTATTCAAAACTATGGTCGAACGTTATCAGTCTGAGTTGACGTCGTGAACAACTGAATTTTATTGATGTTTGTCTTGAATTATCTGTCTCCATTTGTTTCTCATATTGGAATTGGTTAATCTTGACTGGTCAAGTTTTATTGGCATTGAAGCGAATCAAAATTTATTTCTAGAATCTGATTTTGCTCAGTAGAAAAGAACAACTATTTTGTTGACTTGCAGTCTACTGGATCGCCTCCATCAGCTTTTCAAGTACCATATAATTCTTTCAAGGAACAACTAGGGACGTCTATGGCAGAATCTATTGACTCTAATTCCTTTGGTCATGGGCTTCACGAGAGTAAAACAGCAGAGCTGGACTATGAATTTATGTGTTTCTTCCTGTCCAGCAAGAGGATTGATCTCTATAGATCAATTGATTTTCGGTGCGAAGACATGCTTTTAGGTAAATCATATTTCAGACCTATAATAGAGGGTGTTTTGATAAGTTATTCTGGAGCTCTATAGGTTATCGCGTGTAGCTGTTAAGCTCAAGGTCCAATTTTTTTTCCTTGAAAGCTTAAAAAAAGTAGCATAGCCAAAATAACTTCATACAGTACTCTAGATGCTGTCATTGATGGTTTACGTTTACCCAATCTTGCTTACATATTTCCAAACCTACTTCACAGTTATTTAAATTTTAAAGCTTACTACCATGCTGTGTAATGTGTAATAATCCATCTTGTGAAGTAGTATGTAGGGATGTTCTCATAAGTAATAACCTACATGAATTTTATTTTATTTGATATTTAATACCTTATCATCGGACTTTGTACACCTTTTTAATGCCTTACGACTACTGCAGGAAATGATGGCCTTTTATCCGAAGCAAGAGGATTACTTGACTTGGGTCTGCTACCAAATTCCAATTCTGCAACTCGAGCTATTGGTTACCGACAAGTATGTTACATAACACTATATTGTCTCGCTTGTTCTTATTTCTACTGTGCTTGAGCGAACCGTTGATTTGTCTTTCTTTATATGTTTCAAGCCATGGACTATCTTCTAAAATGTAAAGGACAAGGCGGCTGGAGTTCACCTGGAGACTTCTACTACTTCTTATCAGAGTTCCAAAAATCTTCTAGGTATCTTAACATGTGACTGGATAATGTGGTTGTGTAGATAATCAGATGTACTCTGGATAATCTTATCACAAATTCTTTGCCGAACTTTCTTATTGATTTGAAACTGCACAGTATCCGTACCTTCTGTTAGATGATTTTACACAACTTAACTCTTTCCTACCACCTGTTAGAGGATTTACACAACTACATTATCTAGTCACATGTATCAACTCGTTCTATTTCTCCCTTCTAACTTATATTGTCGTCAATTCACTCGACGCCTCAACCTAGTGATATATCGTGTGAGCCTTTCATTTTATTCTTCATGTATAATGCTCAGTGTTATGTCTCCTTGCAGAAATTTCGCGAAAAGGCAAATGACATGGTTCCGTAATGAACAAATTTATCACTGGATTGATGCTTCTAGGCCTCTGGTAAGCCATTTCAGTGCTTTAGCTTGAATATTTTGTTATTTTATATTTAGTTCCCTTTGACAGTCCCTAAACATCAATTTTAATCTTAGTTACATAATATCATCTGGCCATGTCATAACTTAGTTCTATCACTTGATTGTATAACAATTATCTTCCTTATAAAAGTAGTTGGACCCTGCTGAGGTAGTAGAAACTGCCTTAGTCTTTGTTTTTGTGGAGGGCTGCTTAAGACTTTCAGGGTCAATTTTTTTTTGAAAGAGGCAACCAGCTTTAAAGCTATTTTCTGCAAAAAAGAACTTGGATGTGGATCTTTTTTCCAATATCGTACTTATAAGCTGCACAAAAAACGCTGTTTCTAAACAGCCTGTCTCTTACTCAAGATCTAGAAGGTTATGATTCTATAAGATAATCATGTCTTCTTTGTCATCTCCTTGTTATAAAAGTCTGACTTTGACATGTTTAACAGGATAAGGTGCTTGACTTCATTTATGATTCATATCACAGCGAAACAAGGAACTTTAAGATGCCTGAATCCCTTTCAATGAAAAGAGATTTATCAAGCCCTCGACAAATTGCAGAACTGAAGGCTTATCGGCCAAGAAATAGGTATGACGTAGGATATGGATAATGATGACCCCTTCCAAGAATGTTTGCTGTCATTTTCCTGTTATTGGCTAGATGGTTCCTCCTTTCTTCTATGTTTTTTCTTTTCAGTTTGAGTTGCAGAAAGAACATCATCTTAATATTAATAAGCCAATATTTCTTTGCATTTGAAGACATTTTGTAGGGCGTGAAGATTGTAATGACATTATAGAGTGGGTAAGGACCACTATGTTGCAGCCCACTCTTTCTGCTTTTTAAGCATTCGGATTGAGTAGTTGGAGAAATGGGAAAATCTTTGGGATATGTGTAAGGTCAGATTTTTCCAAGCTCACTCATCTGTTACACATTCCAACTGGATTAACATCGTGTGGCCTCCTTGAAAAAGAAAAATCAAATGAAGCATTGTCCATCTTATCTTGATCCGAAACTCGGCTGGCGCAGAAATTTTTGTTTGCAGAAGACCAACATAGAAATAATTTAAGAATAGCATCCATCTTCTCCATTGTGTTATATGCCTAAACCAAGAAGCTTCGCAAGCAGTGTCCACATGTCTGTATGTATCCTGGTCTTTTATCTAATATTGTTGCTTCAGAATGCAAGATATACCATAATAGTCGGACTGCTAAGTTAATGTAGCAAATTCAGATAGTTGGACTTCGTTTGAGCTTTGTGCATTCTTGTTAGTCCTTGCTGCGCCTTTAGGCTTCAACCATGTTAGTGTAAAACAATATTTATTGTGTCCATTTTGATGACTGATGATGAATCAAGACAGGGATGATTGCAGAGGCGGATCCAAAATTTAAAAAATTGGTGTTCCCTACTTTGTATTTATCAAAGTTTCAAGAGGTGTTTTTTACCGAACGGTGATTTATTAAATATCATATCAATATATTGATGAAAAATAGAAGAAATGGTTGGGGAGAGTAATAAAACGCATATCCCACCATTTGAACCCAACCTTCTTGCTTGAAAAACAATACAGTTTGCCATCCTGGTCATTATTCCTAGGAACACTCCTTAAATCCGTTTGTTCACCGGCATACATTGGTGAAGGACAAAAGGTTGAATAACTTGTAATTTGATTGTGTTTGTCCTTCTTCCAACTATATGACAGTGATACTATGTCAATGCTGGCCTTTTTAAACTTGCTAATTTGTTGTCATTAAAACAAAGAAGAAAAACAAAAAAAAAAAAACAATCACATTCACGTAATGGGTAGAGAGCACTTGATAATATTTGAGTAGAATATTTTCAACTGGACCACTCAAAACTATCAAAAGCGAGTTTTGGTAAAGGCAATGAGTTTGCACCATGAATGTCAACGTTGCATAAAGAATAACAATAAAAGGATATTCTTCAAGACCACTCATTTTCTAATAGGTAGTACTAAATCTGGAGAGGGAACAGAAGGAGAACAAGTTGTGGGTTACACTTTTTCTCCTTAGACCACCCACAACAATAAACAATTGATTGTAAAATATTTGAATATATACTCACACCAATAAACATTTATCAATATTGTTTAGTCACATTATTCATTGAACAATTGAATTGTTGGGAGTAATTATGCTCATTTTTTCTTAATTTCGAGATAATATTAAGTTGAATGGTAATAATAATAGACCAATTACTATTATTATAACGATTAATAGTGAATCATGATAAATTCATAATCGCTTAAATTATCGTGAGAACATGGCTAGTATGCGTGCTATGGTGACCATTTAAGTTCACAATGTCGCGTTCATAGGCGCGGTAAATGAATTGATATCTGATTGTCGCGGCGGGCCTGATAAAGGGAATGATTACCGTTGATTTCCCGGCGCTCACACTTTGCAGCCGGGCGGAATTGCGTTACGATTCCGTTATCGGCGCGTCTACAGTGGTAGGCTAGCAGTAAGAAGTGTGTGCGTGAAGCACGCTTTAGCTTCTTTTCTTCCGGTATGAACTAAATAAACATTTATGGCGTCATGCATCATCAGTCTGCGGCCATGTGAGAGATACGAGAGATCTTCCCTTGTATATCAGGAAACAGACAAATCCTACGATATATAAGCGTATCGGCTACTTTCATTTGTGGCCTTGACGTATACGTTATAATCCCACATTTAAAATGAGCCGTTTAATTGTGATCAAATCTGAGCTTGTATAACACAGAGATAGTCATATATAAATGGTAAAAAATTGTGAACCTAAAATTCAAACAAATATCCGCAGACAGAGATATACGTATCTTACATGAATTCGTTTAAATGCAATTAGGTCGCGGGCCAAGCGTGCGGTATTTATTGATACAGTCCTATGACTACGTGATCAATCTTGATCGCTAATCAAACATGTATTAGTCATATGAGTACTTTCGCCCAACTATCGACATCGACCCGAGCCTTTTTAGGTACATCCACATGTTTAGGCAGAAGAGGTGTAATTAACGGTTCGTGATGCATATACAGAAAACATAGACTAAACTAAGTTTAACCTTTCAACTTCCGTCGAGGATACACTACATGTATATTATATGTAAATTTAAACATATAGACATAGCAAACAAATATATTTAAAATATAAAGTAGTAATATTCAAATATTTATTCACGTAACCACCAATGGAGTATCTTACGACTCGAAGCAACTGCTTGACAATACATTCAAGACATGTTATTTGCATGCTCATCATGCTTTGCACGACTTAGTGGTTTTAGTAAAGAAATTCGGCAGTGTCCTCATTTCTACTTTACATACTTTGACATCGCCTCTGTCGAGCATATCTCAATAGTGATACTTTTACAGTGCGTGCTTGGACTTGTGATGTGCTCGGGGTTCCTTAGCTTGAGCTATTGCCCGATATCGTCCTGAAAAGCAGCCCGCAGATCACACTGTCTTAGGTACCACCAAGTTAGGTCACGAACTTCTTTATCAACATGCTTCTTTAGCGGCTTGGGAGCCTTGCGATGTACTCAGATACGTGGTAGAATAAAACATGATACTGTTTGGAACTCTCGCGTTGAGACAAAATATATACCCAGGGCCGGGAGCGATAGTCGTCTCTGTCGGGTTTGAAAAGCGCGTCGGTGTACTACATCATTTTCTTCATCTCCGCGTATACCAGAAAACATCTTTAATTAGCTACCAGGCCAACGAGATGCACTTGGCTGCAATCCGATTGGCTTTCCCTTTGATTAGCTTGGTATCACTTGGTTACACTTAGTGCATAAGACACATCAGTTACAGTGCCTGACGTAATAAACCATGATGGATCCTATAGCGAGCGTAAGGTATGTCACTTTATTCCGTTCATCTCGGCGCTAGTAGTGGGACAACGTGCTTTCTGGCGGGATTGAACTCCGGTATCTCGTGGGGAGATTGCCACTTCTTGGAATTTTCGGTTGAACTGCGTGCCTTATTCACGTAAGTATCGACAAGTCAATCGGCCTCGGCTCGATCTGGGTGGATCTTTTATTCCATGTATATATTGTGCTTCGCTAAGTCGCCGTTGAGAAACATTTGCTGACCCGATCATATTGAGTTTAGTAACTTTCACGTTGTTTCCAATGATAAGTATGTCATCGACATACAGGTTCTGAATGATACATAACTCACTTTACCTTCTTGTATACACAAGATTATTCTTCGTTGTTGATGAAACCAAACTCTTTTGATTGATTCATCAAAAGGTAGATTCAATTTGGGGATACTTAAGACCATAAATGGAATTTTGCAACTTGCGTACCTTAGCAGGTCTTTTAGGACATGTAAAACTTTGGAGGTTGTACCATGTACCCATCCTCCCTAAATTCCGTGGGGAAGCGTCTTTACATCCATTTGCCATATTCATGATCATGAAATGCGGCGATAGCTAAAGATTATCGGATGGATTTAAAGCATAGCCAATAGCGAGTAAGTTTCGTCATAGATGGCTGTGAACTTGTTTGAAACCTTTACTTCTGAAATCAGCTTGAAAACATCAACGTTTCGTCTTTATCATGTTTAGCAGCATAAACTTCACGACCCCGAATCGAGAAAGCAACAGGAGGAATCTTCCCGAACAGCGAGTTCATGGGAGTTTTATCTGCGACTTGATTTGGACATACGTTTAAGGTAAGTTCCGCGCTTAGAAGTCATCCCCGAGAAATTAGCGGTAGACCCGGATAGAATTTAAATCATAGATCGAAAGTATGTCAAGAAAGGTTGATTTCTCCTTTCGGACCTTACGTTATCTGTGGCGTTCTGCTGTAGTAGTTGTGAAACAATACCAGCGCCTAAGATGAGTATTGAACTGCAAATTCCAGAAATATTCTCCTCTATCCGGCCCAGGAGAATCTTTATTGTCTTGTTCGATTGGTTTTATCTTCATTTTGGGAACTCCTTGAATTTCTCAGAAAGGACTGATGTTTGTGTCATCGGTCACATAAAAGCGCTATCTACGCAGTAAATGAGTAAATGTAATGAAGTAGTATCAAATTAATTAATCCGTATAAATACACATATTAAAATTAATTAATATAAACTCAATTATCATACACGTGTGATTAATAATTATAATGTTATTAACCATATAAATATTATAGAAAATATTTATCACAAATATATTCTAAAATACATTAAGTAGTAAGAGAATTGTTACCATAATTGTTATATGCTTTTAAATTAATTTAAAAAGATTTAATATAAAGAAAATTAATTAATTGTCATCACATAATTAATTACAATCAATTAGGTAATTAAAATGACAAATAATCAATAAAAGCAAAATATAACTAGTCCCTTAATTTTTAGGAAACCAAAATAAGGAATAAATTGGGAATTAGGATTTTCAAATTAGGGCACACGTCATAATGGGCTCGGGACGGGCAAACTGCGGCGACGGCAAATCATTACCGTGGCGCCTCAATAGGTCGTTGTCCGGCCGTCATTTTGGTACCAAAATCGCCCAGATCCGACACGGGCAGCCCGTAGATTAAATTGAAATCGTCGGCAGATTTATGGTAATAATACCATATTTGCTTTCGGTTTGATTTAATTTAATTACGTTTGTAAAATCATTTTAGGAGGCTTTAAAATTTTCAAAATTTATAAATTCGAACACGTTAAAGCTTATCATAATTTTATTGAACAAATCACTAGGTAGTTCATTAAAATAGATTTTCATATTTAATTATTAATTCATGATCCAGAAATCTCAAAATTGTTTTTGAGTACTTAGAAAAATCAAAATTATGAAATTTAATGGAGATCTTCGTGCTATACGGGTTCCAGAAAAATTTATCTGTAATTTTACAAAATTTTTACACACCCCAAACACTTTTACAAAGCATTTTGAAACAAAACAATTAAATCGTCCTTTTTAGTTTATGAAACAAAATCCATGTTAACAAAATATGATAATACATCATCATAAACTTGCTAACATATGTGTAAAATCAATAATAAAAAATATGGTGATTTATTACTCATCATATATTTATCAATTAAATGAACAAGTGTCGAATAAAAAATTGATAAAAACAAGCATAAAATAAATAATGTAAAACAACTTTGAAATTTGGCTCGTGATGCACTTGATGGAAAAACTATGGATATAGAGTATAAATACAAATCCATAATTCCAGGGATCTTAAAGTGCGTACTAAAATTATCAAATAAAACACATAATTACAATATATATGAGCGAATGCTTACGGTGGAGCAGTAAACTGCCAAAACCGCGCTTCAAATTCTAGCGAATTTGACTTCCACTGACTCCTTGTTTATCAATCGTATGATATCTACAGTTGGTCGCTTTGAGAGAGTTAAATGAAAGAACCGATTTATGCTAGTAAACAAGGATGAACAAAACTTGAAAAACCAATTCTTGGAAGAATTTTCGGCCAAAGAAGCTGATACTTTTAGGTTTTTGATGAAAAAGATTTTCTAAAACTTTATGTCATAAAACCCTAAAGTTTACCTTATATAGGGCTGGGTTAAAAAGCGAGCCGATAAGCAACCCGTTAACTATTAGCTTGACTCGTTAACTCTATTAGTTCGTTAAGACACTAATGAGTTGCTAATGAGATTGAACTATTTGGTAACAATTAAATAAATAAATGAGTCAATATCAATAATCTTTGAGTTATTGATAAATCTTAAATACTCGAACCAATTAAATAACTATTTGGTGATTCTATTTGTCGATATTCGCCCCGAATGTAGAACCACTTGTAATTAGAAATACATTTCTCAATTATACGATTCTCTTAATTTCATACATGAAATATAACTCAACGTCAACTGTATGTGTGGCAGGCCTTACGAAGCTCGAGATAATAGTAAGTTGTATGATAATAATAATTATTAAATTACTATTATTATAGATTAATAGTAGATAGCAATCATTAGACCACTTAAATTATCATGAGACCACACTAGTAATATACAATACTAATTTGAACACTAAGTTAGATAATCACATTTAATGACTAAGTAAATGAATGGATAGACAATTTCATGGCAAGACATGTCAAATGGAATCGATTAATTTAGATTTAAAATCAGTCCTGCCGAGAATCGTGTCGCGACATGCAGGCTAGCTAAAGAAGGCTGCTAAAGCATGTTGGATTAAGAAATTAGTGATGATTGAGCTTGGTGTAGTACCTAGCGTTGAGAGACCGATTGAAGTTGCTTTGAGCAATATTGAGGGACGATTAAGGTTGTTTGTATTTGACAATCTTTGGGCGATAGCTCGAGCTAAAGGAACCAGGAGCACGTCCTGGAATCAAGCGCGTACCCCTCAAAATATCGCTAATTAGAGATATGGTTAATAGAGGTGATATCAAAGTATATAAAGTATGACGAGAGGGCCAATCGGCCAACAACTACCGACCTGCAGTCGGGAACAAGCGTGATGGGCATCTCGGCAAAACATGGGTCTTAAGCAGAGATATCGTTGGTGTTAGGTTAAGTGGGGTCGGTATGTATACATCGTATTATTATGTGAACAAATATTTGAATGTTGTTGCTTAGCATATTCTAGTATATTTGTTTTGTTACGTCATATGTTTTAAATTTACATATAATATACATGTATTGTATCATGATAGTGAAAATTTAAATCACAAGTTAGTCTATGTTTTCTAGAAATGACATGAATTGTTGATTATACTCTTGAGCCTAGAAACATAGGATAATAAGACAGCAGTGGAATCTTTGACGATTAGAGGCGACAAGCATCGTGTGACTAACGTAGTGATTGATTAGTGATCAGTTTGATCGCGTTAACTCTTGAGGACTAGATCGATACCATAGGTGCCGGTCTATGGTAGGGAGAGTGAGGAGGGTATGAATAGAAGCGAATTCATAGAATATGTATATTTGTGTCCTATGATATTTGTTTAAATTTTAGAGTTGGACAATTCTTGAACTACGATATATAACTATCTACATTATATAAGCTATGTACTTTGACTATGATCAAGCGTGCGCTTAGCGGGGATTACTTTGACGTATGTTAGGTCATAGTAGTATAACGATAGATGTTGATATATTGGGGAGGGATTTATTAGTCCTTGATATACAAGGAAGATCTCGGGCCCTCTACATGGCGATTGAGTCTTGATTGGTTTTGTGGGATGCCATAAATGCTTATTCAGTTCATACTCGGTAAAGAAAGTTGTGGATGTTTCATGGCCTTGCTGTTATGGATTAGCCTACGACTAGAATATCGTGTTAAAGTAGTATGTATTAATCATCCAAGGGCAAGTGGGAGTGTTGGAAATCAATGAAAATTGATTTCTTTAATGCCGTTGCGACGATTGTGTATCGATTCATTTTATCGGGTTGGTTAAATGTGATTACTAGAACTTAGTATTCACTTGGTAATTGTATATTACTAGTGTGGGTTCTCATGATAATTTAAGGAGTTATAGCGATGCTAGATTTTACTCGTGTCGTTATAATAATAGTAATTGGTCGATGTGTATTATACAACTTACTATTATTGACAAACCAGCATCTGATGATATTCGAATATATTTCGTGGCCAGAATAAATGAAGACACTTGTAAATTAGAGAGATGTATCTCTCAACATATATATTTTTTCAAATATATTGATGACCATCAATTGGTTAAACTTGCAAGTTTAATCAATTAAGCAATTGAAATTGATGAATAATTTGATAAGTTGACCGATGGTGGCTAGATTAATTTTTAATTGACTTGTCAAGTTAATTAAAATGAAACAACTTTCTCACTAGTGACGTTATTTGATTAGAAGCCATAGCGATTACAGTGGGATTAGCGAGTTAAGCGGTTTAACACGGAGGTTAACCTTGGGTGGAATTAGGCATTTGGTATTTAAAAAAGAAAAGAGACAAGGGTTTTTCATTTCATGAAATCAAAAACCCATTGCCTCTTTCTGTGAAAAACGCCCCCTCACAGAATTTGGTAGAGATTTTCTCTTGCGATTTTGTTCACCATGACTCACAGGTGTAAAATCACAGGAAACTTGTCGTTTTGGTGTTGGACAAACAATTAGAGAGTTTTCAAGGGACATTCACGTGAGAACTTTGTTGGCTTGAGGTTGGTTCCGTTCGTCTTCATTGCAGTAAACTTTTTATTCGTAATGGAATTTATGTGTGTTTAGATTAATATACATTCTTTTTGAGGATCAGGGATGTAATTTGATATTTTATCGCGAGTAAAATTATGCTAGATTAGCAGTGGCGAGAGCCTACTCGAGTTTGATATATTATCTAATTCGATTTGTGTGTTAACGTAGTTGTTAATTAATTAGATTGATTCATGATTTGTATATTCAATTGATGAATATAATATGAAAAAATCGGCAAAAATTTGTGTATGTCATCAGCGCGGCTAAAATCATCGTTTCATTGTATTGATTTTGATGATTTGCTATTTGTTTAATTGTTTCATGAAATGAAAGGGATTAAAACTTGATTAATTTACATTTTAATTTTAGGTAGAATCGTTTCGATTTTCTGAAGTTTAGAAATTTCAAAAATTCGAAATAAATCTATGTTCCACGAGCCTTTGTGGTTCATCACGTTTTTTAGGAATTTTTTAGATTTTAAAAATCTTCCGAAAAATTCGTTGAATTTAGTTGTTTGGATTTAATCGAAAAGCTGAGAAGTGTTTTTTGAGAGTATATTTTACTAAAAAATACTATTTTGGTGTGTTGGCCTCGAAACGGTCGCCCAAACCCTTGAGCCCTGATAAATGTCATCACTACTCACACTACGTTACCTAGTCTCATCTCCTCTTCTGTTGTTGCTGATCAAGAATGAGGACAGCAATGTTAAGATCCATGTTATCGAGAAGAAGGACCGGCAGCAGTCGCGGATTTAGTTCATCTGCAGCGCCGGAGAGGAAAGTGGCTGTTTTGGGAGCAGCTGGAGGAATAGGACAACCCTTGTCTCTTCTCATGAAGCTCAACCCCCTCGTCTCCACCCTCTCCCTCTACGATATTGTCGGCACTCCTGGTGTCGCTGCTGACGTCAGCCACATCAACACCAGATCCAAGGTTCATCATTCTTCTTCTTTTTATATTAGAAACACTAGTCACATGTCTTTAGATCTATGCCTTTCGCCTGTTGATGCTTCTTTTTAGTATTTTTTATTTGTTTTCTATGTCCATTTCAAAGAGATTGTCAACTTTTCATTTTTAGATATGTTTTATATTAGTATTAGCTAATAATTGTTTAATTGATTTTTAGATATATTTTATATTAGTATGAGACTATGAGCTAATAATTGTTTACTTGAATCTGGGTTAGGGTTTTAGTGGTTTAGTAGGGTATATTGAATTCAATTTTGTGTTGTAGTTTGATATTTTTATTTAACTAAAAATTGTATCTTGTTAGATATTTTGATGTACATATTTTACTTGTATATATGGCATATGAAAGTTTCCGTTTCTACGATTTGAATAAATTTTTGCTGACAATAAAATTATTTGTTTCATGTAAAGGTTTTGGATCACATCTGGTTACGATTAGCTAGAGCTGCTTCTGTTCTTAAAGATTGAATTTCATTTCCCAGTGACGTCCCCTTTACTGAATTCATTATTTAATTAGCACTATGATGTTCTGTGCTCTTGGATCTATTATTTTTATTAACCTTTGCTTTCAAAATTAATGTGTTCTATGCATGGGCATTGGGAAAGTTGTCTGTATGTTTAAAGGGTCTCATTCCTTTGTTGTGCCTGTAGGTGACTGGATATGCAGGGGAAGATCAGCTTGGTAAGGCCCTAGAGGGATGTGATGTTGTTATTATTCCTGCTGGAGTGCCGAGGAAGCCTGGTATGACCCGTGATGATCTCTTTAACATCAATGCTGGCATCGTCAAATCCCTTGCCACAGCCATAGCCAAATACTGCCCTCATGTAAGTAATTTTGGAATCCTATTGTTCTCCTGACTTGTCTAGTATTTCGTTTTTAATTTTGACTTAATAATGTGATTGATATGGAAATGCATGCAATTGTTAACATGATCAGCAATCCAGTGAACTCTACTGTTCCAATTGCGGCTGAGGTCTTCAAGAAAGCTGGAACTTATGATGAAAAGAAGCTTTTTGGTGTAACCACTCTCGATGTAGTTAGGGCCAAGACATTCTATGCTGGAAAGGCCAATGTCGATGTTGCAGGTGACACATTTTTATCACTAATTTCGCAGTTGATTTATTTAATAATTAACTTCACCCAGAGGCTTAATTATGGTTCCCTTTCCTATTTGCAGAGGTTAATGTACCCGTTGTTGGTGGTCATGCTGGCATAACCATTCTCCCATTGTTTTCTCAAGTACAGTTCTTTCCCATTCCATTCTTCCATTGTTTTCTCAATTACAGTTCTTTCCCATTCTATAAGCGTGCTACTTGCCCTAAAAATGAACATCTCTATTTAATAGGCGACACCAACAGCTAATTTTTCAGCCGAGGACATTAAAGCTTTGACAAAACGTACACAAGATGGTGGGACAGAAGTTGTCGAAGCCAAGGCTGGAAAAGGTTCAGCAACACTTTCAATGGCGTAAGTTCCGATGCTAATTTTGTTTGCTGGCTTGATGATCCCTTTCATAGCTTTGTCTTTTTTATTTATACTGTATTATTTGATCTCTGGCAATTTGTGTGCCCAATTTCTATTTCATACTTTACTGACTTATTGCACTGATCATCATCACTGCAGCTATGCCGGTGCTTTATTTGCTGATGCTTGCTTGAAGGGACTTAATGGAGTTCCTGATGTTGTTGAGTGCTCATTCGTGCAGTCTACTGTAACCGAGTTACCATTCTTTGCATCAAAGGTAAATAAGCTCTGTTGCAACCCTAGACTACTGATTTGTTACCTTTGTGTTTAAACTTCATATGTGCATTTTATTGCATGCATAATTTTTTGAAGTAAATGAATCTCTAAGTAGCTGGCTAGTCATGATTAATAATCCCAAATAATAATGTAAAATTGCGTACCTTTTTATGATATTTGTGTGTGGTTTAATGATCTAGGAGTCCTATATTTATATACATGTTAACCCCATGGAAAAGGAAAGATCATAGATGTTAATATCATGCCTAGTTTGTCACATAAATAATCCATCCGTATTCCTACAAAGCCTTTGTGAATAAATCTCCCAATTGATCTTCACTCTTCATATAACCAGTAGTAATCAACCTATCTCTCACCTTATCACTTACAAAATGACAATCTGCCTCAATGTGTTTAGTTCGTACTTGGAACACTGAATTTGAAATTATATGAAGAGCAGTTTGATTGTCAGAATTTAGCCTGAATTGAGGCTTCAATGCCTATCTCTCTTAAGATATAAAATATTCACATAATCTCACATGTTGATCTCGTCGTAGCCCTATATTTTGCTTCTGCACTTGATAACGATACAACATTCTTCTTCTTGCTCCTCCATGAAACCAGATTTCCTCCAACAAACACACAGTAACCCGTTGTCGACCTTCAATCAATCAGTTATTTGTGTGTGGTTCAATGATGTATTACTCCTATATTTATATACATGCAAACCCCATGGAAAAGGAAAGTTATTAATGACAAGATATACTCAATATTCGAACAACTAAAAAAACCAATTTAGCATGTTTTAGTTTCATTAGTCACGTCTCCTGTAGTGCCAATTCAGAGCAGCTTAAAATACAACACTAATCTTGCAGTAGGCTTGCCGTGTCACTGTGCTGGACAAAGCATGAAGTAGAGATGGGACATATCTTTTACCCATCAATTTTCTCAATAGGGCTGGAATACTTGACTAAGACATGAATTTGATGATAGGCTTATAGTGATATTGGTGTCATGGTCTTATGACCCCTGCATAGATTTGACTAATGCTCAATTGCTCGTATATTAGAACCATGGAATGAGATCATATAACCAAACATTATGTTCATTTAGGAACTGTTTTAGCATATGAGTTTCTTATTCTTTTAGTCAACCATGCATTTAGTAGGTTAGTATAAAATACTATGATTTCAAATTTTCAATTGGTGGTTTTAATTTAGTGTTTTTTTTTTTTACACTTCTAACTCTACACTAGTATCCTCATATACACAGTACAAAATATGTTCAGAACAATTATTTGTATTTGGTAAGCAATGGACCTATGCTGATTCATGTTTCTTATTTGATCAATCTATTGACTCACTGATCATGAGAACCAACTTCGTTTATGCTATATTCTGAACTCAATGTGTCATTCAGGTAAGGCTGGGAAAGAATGGTGTAGAGGAAGTTTTTGGGTTGGGTTCTCTATCGGACTTCGAGAAGGAAGGCCTGGAGGCTCTAAAGCCAGAACTCAAGTCTTCAATTGAGAAAGGAATCAAATTCGCCAATGCCAACTAAACTGTGAAATAATGTTTCATTATGTCATGAAATTCGCCAATGCCAACTAAACTGTGAAATAATGTTTCATTATGTCATGTGTAACTTGTCACAATTTTGTATTCTTCACCAAATGTTGTAATATTTCTGAGTATGTTCTGCAGAGAGAAAATTGTGAAGGGTTGTTAGCTTGTGACTACAGCCTTAAATAATTATTTAGACCATCTTACGGATGAAACTCAGGCTAAGGGAGAGATTGCCTTACTGAACATTGCACAATTCACTTATATGAAATTAGTTGTGGACTTACGGAGTTCTTTTATTCTGAATGTATGTCTCCATACTCCGTATAATGTGCATTTTGGAATGTACAGTGTAATGCTGCTGGGGCATCATGACTACCGGGATTTCTTTATATTTGTGACATCAGAAGATAGGGCAACCCGATTCAATTTTAATACATCTCGGTTCGAAATAGTTTGCCCGATAAATTTCTAAAGACCAAATGTTACCAAACCCTTTTAAACTGATATTCACAACCAAAAAAAGTTCTGCCATTCATTTCGTTCATAACTACATTAATATCTTTACCCATTATATTACTCAATTAGTCATTTGCCTATTTGATCTAAATACTCAATCCTCAATAAAGTCCAATTGCCTATTTGCCTCATTCTCTAGAATATATCTCTACCCTCTCATAATTCATAAACGAAGCCCCCCCTCAATGACAATCTCAAATTACATAACAGAAGACGAATTACACATCGTATTTCTCCATCTTTCTTTTTTCACTTTTTTCCCTAATTACATATCCCAATCGTGATAAAAGAATTGAAAAATTGAAGCATGATTCAAAGAAATGAAGAATTGAAGCAAATCCCTGTATGTTTGAAGATTTTGATGGCATTTTGAATTGATGGTGAGATGCATACCAATTGTTTTTTAATTGTTTGTTGGTTCAACTAGGTACCTATTCAATAAATTTTGATTTTGGAACTGTTTTGATATATTTAATTGGTTTTTGGTTCAAATGGTCCAATTTCAATTTGTTATTCAATTGTTAATTTTAATTAGGTATTTAATTAGGATTTTACTTTGGAACTGAATTAGAATAGTAATTAATAATTCAACTGTTAATGAGGCCGAATGTACCAACGTCGAACGACGACGAAATCCTTTGCCAGCAGAAGTTCCTAATATTTCGGCCGAGCTCTAACTTTCAGTGCACCGAGCTGAATCCAAACCGATGTTCGATAGGTTCGGCTCGTTTATACACCTAGTAGAAGATGGACAGATAAATTAACTAAATTGGATCAGCAACCAGAAGCAAACCTTGGCCGGCGTTGCACACATTTGTGGATGTCTTCCTCTCTAACCCATCCTTCATTGCATGTATGTAGAGATTCATAGAACATATAATATGAATGATATCATAATGTGTAAATTATGTACTATATTATTGGTACAATTGATAGATTCTTGTCTGGCCCAACCTTTTCTTGTTAGCTAATTTTCATTTTAGCTCATATGCTATCCATTTAATTATCATTGTTTCAAGATTTATCTCTTTAACTTTTATCTTTTCAAGGTAGTCCCGAGTTCCTATAATATCGATTTCTGTATAAAATAACTATTTTATCCCAACACTAAACTATACACAGAAGTGATGGTATCATATTTTATATACCAAAAGGAACCCCAAAATTCGCTGATTCTTTTAACACACCCATCCTACCTCTTTCCCACTCCTCCCTTCTAAATTTTCTTCCCTAAACTTGAAACAACCCTACAATTATTCTTTGACACACCCCACTCTATCCCAACACCCACCCCTCCCCTAAACTTTGTCCCCTTAACTTTCAAATAATCAAAAGCATTAGTCCCTAAAACAACAGCTACCATAGCCTTATCTTCTTCAGCTCACAATTCACCTCCAATATTCACCTCCATTTTCATATCAAGAATATCCAAAATTATGCCAAAACCCAAATAAAAGCCCACCTTACTAAAACTTCCAACATCAACCTTCCACCTCAATTTTATCAATCATCCAAAATAACACCAAAACCCAAAACAACCATGTTGTGAATTTTTTTCACAGGTCACCTTCTGGGTACTTTGATTTGAAGCAAAACATGGTGAATTTTTTTTTGTATTTTTTGTTTCAAAGTCCAAAGCCTGGTCGGGCTAGGTCTGGGCCCGCTCCCACTGCCCACCACCAGACCACTGGTAGAAAATTTTCTGCAGTGCCGGATTGTGGCTCCGGCAAAGTGGAGTGTCTATGGCGGCGCCATACCCGGCGATACTATGAGTGGCTTTCAAGGCCTTGACTTTAATGACGTCAGTCTCAGACAACCTCCATATTATGTCTAGTTAGGAGAAATCTCTCTTGAAAACATTTGCAACGACACTGGTAAGAAAAATCATGATTGTTGGATCGTTTTTTAGTAATATTAGATTGATTTATAACCCGTTTTTCTGCAATTTGAACCCTTTTCTGTAAATTTGGACTTCAACAAAAATAATTTGTAGTTCTTTTTCTACAATTTGATTTTTGCAATATGGGTAGTAGTGGTGTGGGAGAGGTATAAAGCTACATACAGAGTATTTAATAACAGTGAAAGTAGGTGTTAGAAAAAGTTGTGTAAGTTGACAGAAATATGTTTCTATACTTTAATTTGAAGTGACAAAAATGGCTATTTCAAGTAGAATCATGATAGATTCATTGATCACCAATCAAACGATAAAAAGCCAGTGATTACCCCTGAACAACTGATAATAGAAATCATATAAAATTTATAATGATAGTATAACGGACAAAATGAGAATTAGCTTTAATAAAAAATAGAATCAAACAATTCTCAATGATGGTCCTTGCAGATCGGATTATCTTTATAGGCACTCAAAAAAGAAAAATCTGAATACAAGGAATGCTCATCTTATGAACTGGTTACAGGCACTAAGATTTCCGCTGCCTTTGTTCTTTTATTGGTTTAACACTTTACAGTAATCAAAAGAGAGCATGAATCCAATTCAAATTCTTCGTATTAGATTAGTTTGATGAAAGATATCGAGTATAGAGAAATATATTCAATTTAATACATCCAAGTTAGCGAAAGACACCATTTAATTTAATTTTTTTCGATAGATTGACAACAAGATTAAATACATGCTTAATCGTTCGCCTCAAGTTTTAACTAGTATTTACAAATTTAATGAAAATTACAGATATTGTTTACACAAACACACAAACTAAAGGACAATTTGGATGATGTTCAAAGCATCCAATGTTGGAAGTGGATCAAAAGGTAAGGATACAAAAATGTTAGAAATAATTATCATTAATGATGTTTAGTTTGTCCGATAAATGCTATATTCAAGGTTGAATGGTGACCAGTATTATCCCTTGGTAATAAGATTAGATCATGGTTGACAATTATTTAAATAAATGAAAGAAATATGGTAAGATTATATTTTTCTTAACCGGTAATCTCAACCGATTTTTTTCAGGTTCTTGTCTCTTTACTATCCACAATGATTATCCCCATCGCTAAGAAAGATTTTATTAATTATGTAATGCTTCGAATAATAAAACTCTTTTGAAATTTTTTAAGGTACAAAGAGATTTTATCAAATGACGAGTCAATTGTCAGCCCAAGAAGCCTCTACGCATTTCGACGCCTTCACGATATACCGACTTGATATGTGTCCCGGATGTGGTCATAGACTAGGATTTGGGTCTTGACTTTGATACATCCCAACCAGTGTTTCACATGTTTCTAATCCTATTTGACTCGATCTTTATCTCTGACATTATCTTTGAGATGCACTGACCTCCGCTTGGCCGGACAGGTAGGGTAGTCAGTGAGTCAAGCGCTCGATGCGCTGGGTCGACTCCGCCTGCTGGACTTCTCTCTGATGTATGGCGGACTTGTATTTGATATGTGTCCGCTCGGATGCTTCAACTGCTAGAAATATGAGATATTTGAATATGTTCGTTGAACAATTCGATTGCACAACCTAGTTTTACTCATTAAGTTTGTTCAGATATACATTCGACATGTAGTGAATGCTCGTATCGTGATACTGGTATAATATCGCATATCATCTATTAGGTCCTCTCATAATCAATGCATTTAATATATAATGTTCGGCCATAATTATTTAGTACATGGCTTTTTGTTAACTGCTTCCAAGAGGTCAAATCTACAACGAAAAGTTTAGTCATAATTCTAATTATGTAACTTTCTCGGATTTGCAAAATGGAACTATTGAGACATCGTGTACTTCATGGTGAAATTATGCCCATGTTCGACTATTATGGGAAATAGAGCTCAAATTTTCTTTTGTAGATCATTATTGAATAATATACTTAGTTTTTATGTGCCTTTATAAATAAGAATGCAGAAAATTCTGGGAACCTTTCCCACTTCAAAGTAGTCGACCAAAAGGAGGTTGTAGAGATAAGAATTCGTACTGAATATTTTTCTTAACCACACAAACGCACCTTAATTTTAGGGTGTGCATAGAAAATTTAGGACTCTATAAGATTGCTTTTAGTCTGACTATTTCATCATAAAAGCGAGGCCACAGAGAGTTTTGCTAAACACTCTACAAAGCCTAAAAAGTAGGGATTTCTGTAATTATAAATAGGCTACTTTTCATGAAGAAATTGCTTGTCCACTTTTGATAGTCACTTTTGTGAAAAAGAAAGCTCTCCTCTTCTCTCTCTCTCTAACTTTGCTGAGCAAGTGGTGCTGAAATTCCATTGAATTACCAACCTCGATCATAGTTCAATATTTAAAGGGGTTCTAGTAAACCTCCGCAGGACTTTGTTTGTCGCTGGTGTGGACAATCTGTGAGGCATTTTGCTTGATGCTCATGGGGTCTTCATATCACAATATATTTACTCGCTATTTTATTCAGTAAGAATCAGGTAATACAATTTATGTCCTTTAATTATCGACATTATACAACTAGTAGCGATCATGGACTGCATCCAAATAGTATGGTTAGAATATTATTTATACATTGTAAACACAACATCAACGCCTGTTCACACGTGCGCATCAACCAGAGCTCGAGCAGTTGGCACTAAACTTGAACCTCAGAAGCCTGTGGTTGGTTCCTTCAAGAATGGGGCCTTTACAGCCTCTCAGATTCACGCCGATGTAGCGGCTTCAAGAACAGAAATTCTACCTTTGACTTTGACTGGGTTATGTTACAATGGCCACTAAAGCCATGGGATGTCCACTCTTCTCCTTCGGCATGCAGCGCTTTTATTTAGTGTGAGTTACGGTTTCTCAGCCTTTGATTCTCTCTTGGATTTGATGAAGTGTGTAATATTTTAGCAATGGTTTCCGTAGCGCTCACGGGATGATAGCTTCCTATTTGCTGGAGTCTCATGATCGAGTGCCTTTTGATGGTTTTAGGCACCTATTTGATCAGTGTCCCTTGATCGCTTTTTTCCTTTGAATCTCCAAGTTGAGATGCCCCTGTGTGTCCTATCGGGTCTTCTTCTTCTAACTTTTCTACAACTTATTTTAGCTTTTTTCTCCCCTCAACTTATGATCATTTTCAAAATATATGGGGTGTTTAACCTGTGTACCAATATCAGTCCTTAACTAAAGAACCCTATTATTCCTGCTTGAATTTACTGCAACTGCTAACTGCTTAATCAACACGCTTAACGCTATGGATCTATGAAAATTAATTCACACTACTAAATAAAAAATAACTTTATTAATCAAAATTTACTATCAACAAACCCTCGAACTTGCACATACGTAAGTGCTCATAGCTGAGATATGGTCATCTGCACAACTCGGGTTTTCTTTTTGATTTTATCGCCTCCCCGCCACCCAGATCTCAAGATTCCGATGGATTTTGGTGCTCGTGTTGTGTAAGGCATTATGGCACAATTTAATTTTTATTTAAGAAATTTTTGTTTATTTTATTGGCATTGATTGGCCGATCGGAATGTCTTGAAATTTGAACTGAATTTCCTCTAGGTTCTCTCGCAGATCCCCTTGATTTTTTTGCTTAATTTTCAATTTTTTGATGCCTGTCAATTATTTTTTGCATGTTGTCCTCTGCTTTTTGCATGACTTGTAGCCCTGAGGTCATATCTTCCTCGTTACTCATTGTCTTCGACGAGAACCACCCATTGGTCTCGATGATATCTAATGCATCAAAATAACTCTGGCGCAGAGGCTCGAGTTTAGATATCTAACAGGTGCGCTCATGTATCTCCCGATGAATGGTGTCAAAGTGTTTTGGCCATATTGTTTTGCTCATTTGCATCTCTTTATGATCTTCTAGAGTTCGATCACTGTCTGCTGGTCACAAGGCCTATCTCTGGGGGCGCGCTGACGGTAGCCTTTGTGTCTTATCTGGATAACCCCAGGTCTCTTTTACCCGCCGACTGTCAGCCATGGTTACCATAGGGGAGCCCCCACCTTCAGATTCATGATCATGAGGAGGATGAAGATACTATTCGCCACGCACTTCTTTACATGCGGGTCAGCTGCCCTCCCCTGGGGGGAGTCACAATAGCCGGGATTGTGGTGACATAAGTTGACTCCCTGTAGCTTTGCCACAAGTGCCTGCTGGTTGGGATCACTCAAGGATCTAACCACCCAAGATTTTACTGCAGATTTTTAAGGGAAGCATGAGCGGGCACTGGCTGCCTCCATGGGTCATGCTCGAGTATATCCTCGGTTATCAATGACCGAGGACATTTTTGAGTCACTGTTTCGCCAAGCTTTCTACTGCTACCATTTACGAGGCGGTGTGTGCTTCCTTGTTTATTTATGATTATTCTAATCCCCAATGCTTTTTATGGAATGCTGAGTCCACTAATACTCTTTCTCTCGTCTCTGCATAGAACATTTCAATTTCTTTATGGCACTTGTATAAGCCGGTAGTCTTCCTGATAATGGGTTACTTGATGGATGAGGTTATCTTCGGCCGAATGCTTACCTTTCGTCTGATAAAAAGTAGAGATATTCCTAAGTCAAGGCCGTTTCTTCTCCATGCTTACCATTCTCCCAGGCTTCTTCTTTATCCGACCGCCTGGCCGATTAGTTTCGTGAGTGCATTGCCTCGTGGCTACACAAGGCCTTTGACCACGGAAAGCAACCCAATCTTCCATTCATTGCCACGCCTGGGAGTCTTCCTCTTGTGATGAGGCATATTATGTCGGGTTTCTTGTCCCGTTGGTTTTGTACATTTGCCTTCATTTCTATGTTACCTACAACATCCTGGTCCTGCTGTTTTTTTTAAGATGGCTGGCTGTATGGTCAGTTAAGATAGTGAGTTTAGCTATCTCTGGCCCCATGGAGAGCCCATATTGTGGTTTGTACCTCATCACAATTGCCCGCCATTCAGTACTGCTATTTCTTTCCCATTCTATTACCTTCAAAGGGCGGGTGCCATCTTCGCATCATATACACTAACGAAGAGATACCCCTAGTCCATCCACGGCGAGGTATAGTGGCATAGAGTGAAGTTCATGTCTTTTCGCTATTAGAGGCTTGTCGAGACATTTGGATGAACGCAAATTTACTAGGTTTCCTTTTAGGCTCTTCATGTCCACCCTTAGAACATCGATTATCGCCTAGATTAAGAGGGACACGTTTTTTTCCCCAGCCTGCACTGTAATATATGCAAGTGGATATAGAGAGCACGCTTACTTTCTCCCAGGCTTATAACCCCCATCGCTTCTACAATTGCCTTGCTCCCGCCTGTCTTGTGTCTGGAGTCGGCCTGTAGACATCGTCTGCTTTCATACCAAGCATTCAGAGATCTTGTATTGTCTCTAGGTTTGGGCAAGCGTGAGGCTCTGTCAAGACCTCGTGGTAGAGATCCTAAGCCTCCCGAAGTCACGTGGGCTACCTCCATCGTTCAAACCTCAAGCACTCCCTCCGAGGACAGAGATTCCGTGTGGGGATGGCATCCGCTACGCAGCTGGGTACAAATCAGAGAATGCGGTCTTCCCCGTTGTTGCCGCCGCAGCTACGCGATGCCGTTGATCGTGTTACTCATTTCCTCCTTTGCATTTTCCCTGCATGCTATTCTTTTACTACCTTTCTTTCTTCACAGCCTCGTGAGATTGTGCCCTCTCGGAGGACGTCTGACCGAGGTGGTGGATTCCCGATGATCCTTCTCGATTGTACTGTCAATGGAGGAACCGATCGGAAATGAGAGCCAGATGGAGATGGATTTCACACAGCCTTTGATCCGATCAAGGAGACACTGCCTGAGTGTCCGAGGGACGTGTTTTCCGACTACTGCTGCGACGTTGAGGAGCCGCCGGGCGATCGAGGAGTCAAGTACTCCCACGCTTCCTTATATGTGTTCAAATAAAGATTGAGTCGATCCTTATGTCGAGCTATGTTCATTTGTGGTGGTAAGTCGCCATGAGGACCTTTCCGGGCAGAGAAGGAGGCATCATGGCTTCCTTTTGAGCCTGCTGGCGGTGATTTATCCTACGAGGGCGAGAACTGAAGGCCGCCAGCAGCCTCGTGACGTTAGGATGCCTGCAGGTTGTTCCCTCCTAGATTCATGATAGGCTTACCGCCATATCCGCCGCCTTCAATGGAGTCATCTTCTGTTGGCAAGACGAGATGGTGCTCTATTATGTTGTTCGCATTCTCCTCTCAATAACTGGCAGGCAGGCCACTGGTGGTGAGTCAACGAGTGATGAATTTACGTCAGTGTGACCATTCTCGAGGAACCCGTGATCAACGGGCCCGAAGCCGAGCAGTCGAGTTGGCATCAAGGCCGCCTCGGAAAAGAGTATCGAGACAAAGGAATGAGTTCAGTGGAGGTTGGGTGTGTGAGCTAGTAGTCTTCTACCTGCCTCTGAAAGCCTTAGTGATTTCTTTATGCACTTCCATTTTATTTTTTCGCCTACTTCATTTGTAGCAGCTCCTTTGATATACGCTTGATCTTGATTACTTATTGCATTTTTTTTATATTTGTCTTCTACATGCATGCCTTATTTATTCATATTTGTTTGCCCTTTCCGTTTTTCCTGGTAGAACAAGAGATAAAATATATTCAAGATGACTCAACTTAAGGCCAAGCCGCCACTGCACCCATAGGATCAAGTCAAACGAGTTCAATGGAGGATGGATCTTTTAACCTCATATCGCAAGTGAGGCAACTGGGTAAATTTATATTCATACTTAGAAGCCTCTAGGTAATTTAACTGCACTTAGAGAGTTGACATTATGCCTCGTGTTGAGGAGTTCTCGCAGGTACTAACCCTGCACTCTAGAGGGCTGACGTTTTATATTCATGTTCGGAGTTCTCTCAGTAGCTTTAACTGCACTTGAGAATTGGATAGTTTCTATCTCTGTAAGTTTCAGTAATCAGACTGTTCTAAGCTGTGATAGTTATCCTCTATCCGTAAGCAATTTATCCTCTGCTCTTGTGAGCGCACGGCCCGCTCATCAGTATTTCGAGGGTCGCATATTTGGGTCGCTCTCGCTCTTCTCTTCTAGAGATCTTTAGTGCTGTGTGATACAGGCCCATGGTTGCTAAAAAGCGATGGTTTAGGCGGGCAACCTTGAGAGGTGCTCTTGCTCTTTGGTGGCCGTATTCCACAATAGATGCATCGGTATCCTGCAATTTTCCAAAGATCCTAGAAACTTCGGTGTCAAGGCTGGGTCTAACTTTCCATCATTTTCCTGTAATGTCTTCTCGTATATGGGCCTGTGCATCTTATCTACTTTCTCTTCAAGAGTTTTCTCCCTTCCGGGCTCCACCTTGTACCCAATCCGCTGAGGCTTTGGAGACTTACCGGGAGTTCTCTCAATTCGGGTCAAGGCGCCATTCCATAAGTCAGAGATAATTTTTGTCTGATCCCACATTTCTTCTCGAGTGTTCTCTTTCGCTGATCACTGTACATGAATTCACTTTCAGTTTGAATAATTGAGGTCTACTGGACTCCGCTTATCATATTCATTAGAATGAAGAAGAGACGCTCTCCCGAGGTTCCTCTGAGTCTTCAGGCGCCTCTAGCTCGTGTGGGGTTCGTCCGCGTACCCTTTTCTGATGGTAGAGCGGTTCTTCCCGCTCTCTGCTTCTGGTTTCTCCTAGTCTTTGGAAGACTTTATATGCATTGGGCTGATCTGATGTTTGCCTTAACTCCGGAAGAATCGAGATCTTCACACGGCATTCAAAAGCATTGTTGAGTTGTCCCCAATCTCTGAAAACCATCTCCTCCGGGCATGTCTTTTGTGTATGTGTGCATTCCCTCGTTGTCCTTTAGTTATAAGGCGGTAGTTATTCTTTTGATCACGACACGCCAGTGGGAGTTTCTGGTGCCCCTGTGAGTCCACTGCTGAGTTCTTTGATGTGGTAGCCCTCAGATCGTAGAATCCTCTCAGCGTCCTCGTTTCTTGACTTCTCGGTATTGATATGCTCATAGCATAGATGAAATGGAATCATGGACTCCAAGAGGTCATAGCCTGGGGTTCATTATCCCATGCCTCATCTTTGTCCAGTAATCAAGGCCACGAGTCTTCAAAGATCGTGGATGCTAGATTTTCTACTGGGGTTAGTGGTGTTGTCACCCTTTAAGTGCTTCAATGAATTCCTCCTCCTGTTGGGAGGTTTTGCCTGGCTTTTAGGTGCGCCCGCCTCTTCCTTTGCTAAAAATGTCTGCCTTCTTCTTTCATAGAACTCTGCAAAAGCGCCTCTTCGGTAAATGGGTTCTCGCCTACTTGATCGCTCTTTCCATGCCATCCTTGTAAGATTGCACCGATGTAGAGTGGAGGGTACTCAATCGTCATTGTAAGTGGCCTGAGTCGATCTCCGAACCACGAGACAGTTCCTAATTTTCCATCACTGTGGGACGGATACCTTGCCCATTGCTTGGTTGACTCCCCGGTTGAAGCCTTGTATCATGACACAGTCCGTCGTAGTCTTCTGCTGATGTCAACTTAAGTGTATGGAGATAGAATGTTTAGTGTCACTCCATCCACTGAAGCATTTTGCTCATCTTGACATCAACCCAGGCACCCGGATACGTAGAGCGGCGGTCAGGGTCAATGTTTCCTCTTTTGCATATCTTCAACTGCGGAAGGTGACCGTGAAGGCTTGAAATTCCCTCGGGTTGTTTGGGGCGCCTGAGGTCGGCCTCCCTCTCTCCGGGTGCCTTTAACTCTATACAGGCTTTGCCTGTTTCAGTTTAGAGTCGCTTGATAGTCTCCCCACTTCATCCCCGTTCCAAATTTTTGCTTTTCCAAAAATCATCCGGCACTTGGGCTCTCGCCTTCTTTGAGGATGTAGAGAGTTGCGGTTGTGTGGAGACCTTGTCTTCCTTGCACAGGTCCATGACCTTCTCCTTAAGCACTTTCTATTGATGTCCCAGCATCTCACGGTACTCTTCAGAAGCAGCTTTTACCTGATTTCCGCAGCCTCCCAAGCGCTTTGGGCTCGGTGTGGTTCGAATATCGCTTTGCTTTTAAGAAGTTATCCAACATCCCAGATGTCGGATTCGGCTAAGGGATACTTTTGCTTGCATTTCTTCAATGTGAGAAGCATCGGCTCAAGGTCGAAGTTCTCCATCCGCTAGTCTTGAAAGAGAACGGGTTGATTTAGAGTTGCTTAGGCATCCTTCTGGTCTTGGATGCCCCTGGTCTCTCTTTGCAGGTAAACGCATTGCAAGGTGACCGTCAGCAGTTGTTGGTGCCCTTGCGCTTGTTTACCGCTATGTCACCCATGTCGTGGTACTCGTGACATAACTCCTCGGGTTGTCTTCTAGTATCCCTAGATGTAATCAGGTCCCATCGCATCCCCTATATGCACATACCGGCGGCGTGAGGATTCTAAGAGAGCTTGTTTTCATTTGAGACTTAAGGCCTCCCACCGATCACGTAGTCGCTGGGTCGGTTCTTCATGCCAGCACCGGTTAGTTTCAGATCATGCTATCCCGTCTGCCAGCCGGCTAGGTCGGGAACTCATTTTCCGGGATAAATCAACCACAGAGTCCGATTCCACAGGCTTCTCCACCTGGGAATAAGTGCGAGCCAGCAAGGAGCGGACAAACTGCCAACTATGACTCTCATAATCAGTGTGTATGAATTTAATCGTGATGAACACCAATTCATCCCGGATTCTATAACAATGTAAATTAATTCAAAGAGGGAACATTTAATGTATGAATACGAGAATACCTCTTACACATTGCAACGAAGCGAAGTTGAACCCAATTCTCCACCTAGTGCTTGAATACCTCCAAGATCCTCTCCAATGCTTGTTCAAAAAAAGATGTCCCTCTCAGATTGCACCTATGTGAAACGAACTCAGAACTCAACTTGCTAGAGTTTGAGGATGAAATGAGAATTGGAAGAGAAAATTCTTCCAATTCTTCCAAGGGAGGGGGCGGCTATCATTATAGGCGGAGGTTTTATGATTCTTATGGTCATGAAACCAATCCCTCTCTTTAAATACCAAGTCCCAAAAATTCCACTCAAGCAACCTGCTAAGAAATCGCTTAACTCGCTAACTTAATTAGACCGCTATGATCCTCTAATTAAATAATGAGTTAATAGTGGTTGTTCTCATTTTAATTAACTTAACAAGTAAATTAAAATATTAACGAAATACCATCGAATAACTTATCGTTGTCTATCGATCTCAATTGTTTAATTAATTAAACTTGTGTGTTAACTCAATTGATGTTCATCAACATATATATTTGACAAATATATAACACAGAATTTCAATATACAAGTCTCGCTTAATTTTTACATTCATGAAATATTATTGTCATTGTATGCGTGCTTAATCTTCTTAGGTGTCAGATATTAGTAAGTTGTATAATAGTAATAATTGACCAATTACTATTATTATAATCCATTAATGGATAAGATCTAGCAATCGCTCATAACCCTTAAATTATCATGAGAACCCACACTAGTAATACATAATTACTAAGTGTGAACACTGTTCAAGAATCACATTTAACCAACTTAAATTGATACACAATTGTCGCAACGGCACAATAAAAAGGGAATCAATTCTCATTGATTTCAACACCTACTCTGTTCCCTTGGACGCATTAACTTACAATCTTTATTACGATCTCTAGTCAGAAGTGTCACAAATGCCAACTTTCTTTATTCTAGTATTTAATCGACAAAGATTTATGGTGTCCTTACAAAACCAATCAAGACAATCAAGCTAGACCCAGAAAAGCCTTTGTATATCAAGGACTTGATAACCTCTCCCAATAGCATCACACTATCAAGAGACATCTGTAGTGGGACCTGCAACATATGCCGCAGAGCATCCCCGCTTTAAGGCGTAGACAACAGAATAAAGTACAGAGCTTATATAACATGATAGTTATATATCGAGGGTCTAAGAATTGTCGAACAACTAAAATTCTAAACATCATAGTATTTATACATATCTTCTATGAATTGCCTGGTCATGCCGCCCTGGGGTCACTGCATCAAATTTCATCATTGATCTAGTCCTCAGCAGAATTAACGTGATCAATCTTGATCACAAATCAAACAACACCATGTTAGTCATATAATGCTTATTTCAATCATCAAAGATCCCATCAAGGCCTTTGGCCATCCTGTATGTTTCTAGGCTCTAAGAGGCAGAATCAACAATTCATGTCGCTTCCTGTAAGCTGGCCAACCAACCTAGGATTTAACTTTCACTCATCTATGATAATACATGTATATTATATATTTCAACAAAGATGTGAAATAAATAACGGTAACTATATGAATGAATCACGATTCATAGTTGTTATCAATCGACAAAACATGTTTTAACTTTGTTTTAACTGATTACTAACTATTCCAGAAAACAATCTAACTAGTTCCACTCAAACTGTTCCATGTTCGGCCTTCTATTAGCTCGTGAAAACCAAATCCTCTGCTGAATCACGCATGACTAACTCCGAGATGCATGCTAACCATACATGGATCCTTTAAGCTTGCATGAATTTTAGATCATCATGATATTAAATCAAGAGTAGTGATGTAATCATATCCTTCTTTACCGAATACTACTTACAAGGCCGCCTTTACATATCATCGACCCGGTCTCTCAACCAAGGGAGAGTCATTGATACAATTAAGATTATCCCGACATAGTCATGCACTCCATTAATGATCAAAATAGTTTCAACCATTTCTGTTCTATTTGGTAGCTGAAATACAATCAAGTTTATAAACACATCTGCCTTATTAAATGCATATTATTTTAACAACATTACCAACAAAATGATTGATCGGTCGTTTGTAATACCGAGTTCAAGTTTCCTTTTAGTTTACTCACCGAAAGCATACTATACTCACCCCTATTATGTAAATCGCCCTTGGTTAATACCTTTCATATGGTACAACTGGTTCATACGTTATTTATCATATATCTCAAGCTACAAGTGAAGATCACCGTAACTATATATTTACCTCTATTCTCTTAAAGTCACCAAGTTTATTCAATCCGCGAATACCTTTAGTAAAACTTTCACACCCAATCACGGAATCACACAGGCATACAACATGACCTGCATACTTGAATCATATTACTATGTAATAGACTTCAACCAATTTCACACATGTAGGCCCCATTGTGATTAACTGTTAAGAGTTACCATAATAAGAATTTGTTCATTTATAGAATTTAATCTATTATAGATTTCAATCACCTCGAAGCCTAAGATGCCCTAAACTAATAAGCAAATGTCATGCAAGCTCACATATATATAATGTGATCGATCATAGCATGTATCACATATATGCGTGGTCATAAATGTACATGCTAATCTAATCGCCATTATACCCTCCTAAGGTCAGAGGGAAGATTTCTTCAACATTTAGTGTATAAAACTCATTTATGCAGCTATTTACCCCACCAACCTTTGCGCGAACTCAATTTTCTATCACTTGATTCTATTTTCACTTCATCAAAGTGAGGAATTTAACTCCATTATACTCAATCTTAAGTTTACAACTTTAGATTCTAGTAGTATAGAAACTTTCTTTACATAATACCGCTGAGAGATGTGGAGTTCAATAATGTCAAGTATCCATCATCACCCATCATTTCTTAGAACATTCTTTTGATAACTTGTTTAGACCCATGTTGCCAACTTGTGGAATAGCACAAGAAAGCTGAACAAGCAACATATCAACTAACAATATGTTTAATCTTGGTTTCTCAACTAAATGTATGATTAAACGCTCATTCATGAGACCATCATTTAATGAGAATACATTTATTACTCTCATGATTCACCATCCGTAAAAGTATATATGTGGCTCACTCCCATGAATCACCATCCGTAAGATAGAATAGAGCTTTACTCAACCCATGTATTCATTATTTTATTTAAATGACCTGCAGTCATTTATTGGAGTATTATTTATTCATGTTGTCATTTGTATAATCAGAGCTAGCTGCAGTCGCATCAAGAGTGATACTCCTTTATTAACCGAAGGGTTTTACTGTTTGGTGTCTCTCACGGAGTCACTTGAATGCATTCAACAACGTACATGTCTTCATTATTTGTACTTCATAACGAAGAGACTCTATATGCAACAAATTGCAACATTATAGTGGATGCAAACAAATACTTACCTTCCTTCCTCGTTATGTATATTAAAAATGACTTCATATCAACTTTGATCTAAGTTAAATTATGTCTACTGTTGACATAAATACTAACTTATCCCATACCAGACGCTTTCTAGTTATCAACACAACTTTGAGTCTCACATTGGAATATGATTAAATAATTTAAAGGGTAGGTGTAAACCTTAATATGTGAAATTATTTCATTCTTTGTGTTTCAAATTTACTTAAACACAACCTTCCATTTGTATCACTAACTAATGACACATCTATTAATGAAATTGGTATATGAAATTAAGATTCATCCATTTGTTTTAACTTCATTAAACACAATTCCTAATTACGATTCTGGTCAGCACGTTTTTAAGATTAGAATGAGTCTCATTCTTCTGGATGATATACTACTTATATCGATGATACTTCCGACTCAGAGCTTGATAGTATTCTATATATCCTTTTCCATATCTCAATAATAACTCATGTATCATCTAACACCTCAAATCTTCAATTAACTTGCATGTAAACATACAAACTTAATTTCTCTAGAGTAGCGAACCTCCCACTAGTCTAAGAGTCGAATATTCTTTTCAAGATTATAACACTCAAGTCTTGTTCTCTCTAATAACTTGTATGTAAAACATACAAACTTATACTAGATTACAACCACACTAAGTCTAGGTGATTTGATCATTTCATCTTTTTCAAGATTATACTCAAGTCTCACTGAGTCATTATCCATGTTATTCAATCGCTTGTTGTTCTAGGCTTCCTTTAAAGAAGAGTAGTATGTTTCTTAACGTAATCAATTGATATGGAAACGGTAAGTCAAACATGACATTCTTTTCACTCATGTAAGTGCAAAGAAAAATAGTTTAGAATCCCCAACCATCTTCACGGAGGATTTAAACTTGTGCCTTATAATGTAGAAGTCGCCATCATTACACAAGAGCTCGACATTTTCTTTGTATCTGTCTTCCAATTATCGTTATACTTGGCTCATATCGATTAAATCATGAAGTCAAAACTAGTGCTCCTCGACACCTATAGCCTCAACAAGACATTACAAATTAACAACAAAATGAGATATGATTAATCAAATCTCTTCCAATCTCTAAACAGCCATTTAAAAATCCTTCTTTCTATAAGCCAGAAGTTCAAATAATGGTTTAATCATTAACTTCAACTTATAGTTCCAGCACCACTCAATCGCATAAGCTGAAGTAGAACCGAATAGATAACTTTTCTTATTTTGCTCATATACTCATAAGCTTTGTTTCATTAAGCACCATGAACCATGTTCACATGTTAAAAGAAATCGAATACCAATCACATGTCCCTAAATGTAGATACACAACATTCAAGATCATTCAATAGTTTTTCTTTTTCTCTAACGAGTTAGATAAAAGAGATCAAACTATTTATTATTTGTTTGTTTTGGCATGACACATCTCATACATCACCTTTGATTGAATCAAATGATCCTTCAATCATATATATCATCATGTGATTTTTGTTCATCGAAAACGTATTCTTTTACCATAATATCAATCCAAGTTCTAAATGTTTGTGGTATTTAAAGTTTTATCTTCAGACAAAGAACCACTTAATGGTTGTACAAAGACGCTAACTTAGCAGAATAGTCATGGATTTCTTAACTTATTTTATTTCATAAAGTCATAAATTAGTTTGCCCAATGAATGGTGAATAAAATTGTGTAAACTTAACGCGGCCAAACATAATAGGAAATATGCAACTTAAAATAAACAAAGGTAGTTCAAAACAATCCATACGCATTTACAAAATGAATCAGAACATAATAACTGCATCAACATAACCTTCTTGTGTCGTTGCATTGGCTCAAGATGCTACCCACTTTGTATCAACCAATCAAACCAAAATACTGGACCAACTAGTGGAATTTAACAAGATCCATTATATACATCTGAGTAAACCAGAACACCAGTCCTAGGCCCAACCGATTTCACAACTTTAAAATTGGCTCTGAATTATTGGTAGATTGTCATTAACTCATTTACTATAGATATATTCAAGCAACATGTACATGAAAATAACAACACATCGAGGAGGATATGAGCATTTAATTCTGTGAACCTATTACATCACTTAACAAAGGAATGCTAATATAGTCCAGTAATGAAGACTTAATAAAAAGTCTTGTATCTTCAAATTCTTTTTTAAAACTTGACAAGTCTCCAAGTGCCGCCTTTGTGGATATACATTCTAATGCTACCACACTACCTAACCCAACTTAGACAAGATGCAATTTAGGTAAATGAACACAAGAATAAAAAGAAATAATGACTCGCTGTGTTGTTTATAACATTTCTGAATCTAAACAAATAACAAACCAACATCATATAATCATCAATTCCATAACAATATAAAAACATTAAAACATATAAATGCAATTCTAATGTCATATATTAAAATGAAATGAGAATAGAATGTGTTCATAATTGATCAACACTACCCACGCCTTGCACTGTATCACTAATGTACTTTGAATTTAAATATATATCTACATGATTAATTATTAATGCATTATAACATCACTAACAATTATGCACCAAACTTCAAAACATTATTGCACACTAATGAAAGAACAATATATCATGTCATATTCAGAATTATCTGAAGACAAAATTACATTTAACATTTCAGTGAAATTAATAATATCAATAAACCAAAATTACTTCAGGCCTCAAAGATTCCTGCAATCGATCTAATCTAAACTGCCAGTCAAAGTCAGGCAGGTCGATGGCTATTGTAGGTCGAACGTCTAATTCCACTGACGCACCGAGAGGTCCCAAGTTCTACAACTGTTTGGAATCATTAATGCAACTTTTGTAAAAATAACAGGAAGTTCTAAAGAATCTAAAAATCTGTGATTTTGTTCATCAAAACACGACTTTAACATTAAACCCAAAATAACTAGAATTCAATGATTTTGAGTACTTAAGAATTCAAAAATTCGAAAAAACTGACATGAACCTAAAGGGTCATATTACATTTAATTAAAATTTCAACCACTAAAAACGCAAATTAAAATACAAATTAATCACTTTTAATCTCTTTCATTTACATGAAACAATTAAATAAACTTAAAATCATCAAAATCAATACATGAAGTTTATGATTAAAATGTACGTGAATATTATATATTAAAATGGGTTGATTTTTCATATATATTCATCAATTGAATATATAAATCATGAAATAATCTGCACACTAACAATCATACAACACAATAATCAAATCCAGATAAAATACATTAAACTTGGAGTAGGTCTGAGGCCACTGCACCTAGTATGAATTTAATCGTGATGAACACCAATTCATTAACCTGGATTCTCAAAATAATGTAAATTAATCTAACATAAAATACGGTATCATGAATACGAGAATTTTTACACGCAACGAAGCGAAGTTGAACCCACTCTCCACGGCAAGCCTCTGGATTGCCCCTCCAAGATCCCTCTCCTCCAATGCTTGTTCAATCAAAAATGTCCTCTGATTGCACACACCACAGGGAACGAACCGAGAACTTGAACTTGTTGTAGTTTGAGATGAAATGAGAATTGAAGAGAAATTCTCCAATTTTCCAAGGAGGGGCTACATCATTAGTGAGGGTTTTATGATTCTTATGGTCATGAAAACCTAATCCTCTCTTGGAATACCAAGTCCTGCACTCCACCTCTAAGAAATCATTTAACTCGTTAACTTTAATTAGACTGCTACAGAGCCCTTAATTAAACAATGAGTTACTAGTGAGTTGTCTCATTTTTTAATTAATCCTAACAAGTAAATTAAACATTTAGTCAATTATCGAATAATCCTATCGTTTATTCATCGATTCACTGCTTAATTTGACAATCCCAGTTTAACTACAATTGATGTTCAACAACATATATATATTTGACAAATATATAAATATTGAGAAATACATTTCTCAATATACAAGTCTCGCTTTTAATTTCATTCATGAAATATTATTCGAATATCATTGTATAAAGTGGACCTTCTGTGCTCGATATCAGTAAGTTGTATAATAATAATACTCAACCAATTACTACATTATTATGGAACCACAATGAGTAAGATCTTATAACGTCATAACCCCCCTTAAATTATCATGAGAACCCACACTAGTACATACCATTACTAAGGTGAACACTAAGTTCCAGAATCACATTTAACCAACCCGTAAATGAATCGATACAATTGTCGCAACGGGCACAACAAATGGAATCAATTTCATTGATTTCCAACACTGCTTGTCCCAACGCTGTTGTAGGTTTTCACGGTAAGGCACGCCAATGCCATATTAAACCTGCCGGAACCTGGGCCGATAACCCAAGGCATCTTCAACCCATTCATAATGGGAGAGGATGTAGCTTAACATATGAATAGCCGAGGGAGTTGTTTCACCCCGGTATCCTTGACGTCTCCCCAATATAAACCCTTAGTCAAGCACGTATGGTCCTTATCACCGGTATGAACGGGTCTCACCTCCACCTTTGTCGCTGGTCCCCGGGACGTACTTGTAAAGCTTTCTTCTGATATGGCGGTGAGAGGTGTGACTTCGCTGGTGCTTGAGGCATTAGGCGCCTTTTAAGGAGGTGTGGTCCTCAGACGACTCGTAGTTTTCTGGCGTCCGGTGCTCATGAGTATCTTCTACCATGGTAAAAAGACCCTCCCGCGCCGAGACAAGCTTGGCCATGTGTCTTCCACCATATCTTGCTAGAGGCTAATCGTCAGTTTATGGTGTGATCCTCATCATGATGCTGATATGTAGGGATCTTCAATGCTATATATGAGAGCCAGACCGATCAAGGCTTCTTTCCATGATTTAGTCAGTGCAAAACCACAGTCGGATTGTGATTTAGCACTCGGCTCTTGAAAGGTGTCTCGTGTGAACCTCAAGGTATGCAATGTCCCCTTTCGTATGTGGGACATGTTGACCAGAAATGTAGGGCGCCTCGGGTCGATCGCCGGTAAAGGACTTTGCTCTAAGGCTCCCCGTAGTATGTCGAACCGGAGACCTCGCCAGTTCATTCGGTGGCTTCTCTTCCGAGTCGAGAATGACGAGAAGCGGGTAGATAGTCCCACCGGGCGCAAGCAAGATATATCACGAAGAAAGATTTACACTATGTGGGCTCCATCAATAAACCTCATTGGGAAATCTTCAAGTGCAGATTTATCAAACGACTGACATCGGGCCTAGTACTCCTACTGCATGTCGAATGCTTCAATATAGCTTGACTTGATATGGACTGAGTCATTGGAGCTTGGGTCTTTGAGTTGGATATGTGTCTCGGATGGCCCTGACGAGGATTTTGTCTTTGACTTGGATATGGTTCAACCTGCATGCCTAGCAGCTTTGATTATGTGTGGTTTTATGGACTTGATCTTTATTTTAGACTTGATCCTGAGAGCGTTGGGTTGTATGATGATTTGGACCCCTCTGTTAATGATGTAGGTCAGCCGGGTGAGCCGGGCGCCTGACACGCGGACGTACCGGACGCTGACCCCTCTTTCACGATGGCCTTGGGATTTGGATATGTCTACCCGGATGCCTTCACGCCTTGTTCCTCAGCTATCGGATCTAGTTCAAGAGCTGATAAAATCAACTGAACCTTGTAGCTTTGGGGTCAACCTTTAGTAGCTTCCGTATCTAACGCAGATTTGTAGCCAGGGTTTCGAGCAACATTGGGCTCCTACCCTTTGACTGTGATTCTGCAGGTTGAGTGGGTAGCTCACACTGTGATGGTCCGCTTCTTCTTGGTATGTTCCAGCACCTATTTAGTGTAGAGGCAGGGGCTTCAACGCCTTGATCCTCTCCGGTTGATGTAGCGCAGGGGCTTTGTAAGCTGCAGCCTGGCAGCTTTGATGGGGGATGAAGCTCTTTATTTATTGAGTCTCGTGCCTGGCCCCGTCTCTTCCTTTGATGGTTTTAGCACCTATTTGATGATCAAAGTGTCCCGGACCGCTTTTTCCTTTGAATCTTCAAGTTGAGACGTGTCTTCTTCAGAGTTTCGCGAATTTTACCTATTTTTCTTCTATTTCAACTATGATCATTTTTGAAAATATAGGGGTATTTATAGCCTTCTGGTTGATTCGATTGGTTGGTTTGTTTTCAGTCGCATCATGATCTTGACCGATGATTTAAGTGTACGATCTAAACTGGCCGATATTTTGTATGATCACTAAGAATGAATTGGGCGTTTCTTTTATGTGTTTTAACGTAAAAAATGGATTTATTTATTGATTCCTCGATCTTTCCTTGCTTTATTAATTTAAGCCCCGTATCTTTGAAGCCTTATTCGGTATAAAAGTTAGTTTATTTAATGTAAAACTTAATTTTTGCCTAAAATTACACACGTCCTGAATCTCAAAGAACAATATTATTTTCTCCCTGCTTGAATTTAATTCCAAACTGGTGACTTAATCAACACGCTAATCGTGATCGGTTGAAAATTAATTCAATTAATAATGTAAAATGCACTATTAACTAAATTAATTAAATTTATTATTCATAGACGCCCCCTCAATCCTGGGCACATACGCAGAGTGCGCTCTGCACCGACCACCGTTCCTCGCAAATGAGACAGTTATCCGGCACAACTTTCGATTTTATCGGCCTCCCTCACACCCGCATCCTCATTTTGTTGATCAAGTCGCGGCCAGTAGTCATGGCACACACGACTTTCAGACAAGAATAACTATCCTGATATTCCGACATACCCTCACAGATAATATCGGGGTCTCGATCTTCTGACTTATTACTCGATCCTCGGGATGTTGAGAATTAATTCTCATGGAAATGTAATTTATTATGAATTTAGGTCATAATGAAATTTTAAGATATTTAATTTTACTTAACATGGCAAAATTAATCGATGGGTCTTCGCTAATTTATCTCACGTGTTCGGTTTCAAGAAAATCGGATAGTCGTGAACTTGAATCGGGTTCAAGCGAAGATGAGTTGCTGGCCGTGGAATTTGGCCTTGCTGGGACCCTTTGATTTCTAACTATGTGGCCTGTATTTGAGCTTTTGTCTTTTTTTTTGTTTGACACTTCATAAACTTCAACCACTTGTCCCATTTCCTCTCTAAACCCTTTTGCATAGTCAAACTCATAAATTGTGTATGAAAAGAAAATTCTTCCTCTCTCCAATAGCATGGTCAAGTTGAATCACCATTACTATCCTGCTGTGGATTTTTTTTACGCTTGCATGTAAAGGTAGAGGATGTAGAATGAAATTTTGAATATCTTCCTCCTCCTCCATGATTTTCAAACCAAACAGGGTTCAATTTTTTTTTTTCTTTTTGAAATTTTCGAACCTATTATGGTTCAAAAACTATATTTTTTTATTCTATTTCTTCCGGGTCGGGTTCATGAATTTGTAGATTCCGATAATCCTTAGCCATCTCCCTAGAGTTCCTACTCCTTGTTTCTTCAATTATTTCTTGATCTGTTCGGTAAAGCACCCACATTTTCTTGAATCTTGTAACGAATTTGAATCGTAGATAATCTTGATGCGCTATGCCATATAATATTTGTATTGAGTTGTGTTGTATAAAACTTGTAATTTGTATTTTGCCTGAGATTTGGTAGAAATCCCGTTTTTGTGTAGAGCTAAATTTTTATTTATTTTATTTCCATTGATTGGCTGATCGGAATGTCTTGAAATTTGAACTGGAATTTCCCGTAGGGTTCCCGCATCCAACTGATTTGTTTCTTAATTTTATGAATTTTTCTGATGCCTCTGTATGACTGTTTTTTGCATGTTGTCCTGTTTTTGGATGACTTTAACTCTGAAGGTCATATCTCCCTCGTTATTCATTGTCTTGACGAGAACCACCCATGATCTCGAAGATATCGAGTAGACGATCCATTGGGGTGTCAATCTCTTCTTAAGTGGGTAAGGTTTGAACTTTAGGATATCCGACTGCGGTGCGCTCATGTACCCCTGCATGAATTTCCGGTGATTCAAAGTATAATCCCATATCTTTTGCTCTGCTTGCATGTTTTTGATGTTCCTTTGAGAATGCATAGGTATCTCGACTCTATCTTTATCTTCCGACTTGTTTGTATTTGAGTTTTTCTTTTCATGTTCTAATCTGTCCCGAACGTACTATATCTTTTGTGCATATGCTTCGCTTTTGCACATCTGTCTTTTCTTTGCTACTTAGTTGTCAATTCTTATTTGTTGGTTTGAAATGTGTGGATCATGATCTTACGTTGGGGATCCGACCTCGGATATTTTGTATGACTTATTCTCCCCAAGAATAGGAGTTGGGCGCTTCATTGACTGCTGACTCTATTATTTCTTTCTTTATTAATTTAAGCCCCTGCATCTTTCGAAAACTTATTTCGTATTTAAAATTAGGGTTTATTTAATGTAAAACCTGACTTTAACTAAAATTCACACGACTCAATCCTCGAACCCTATTATTTTCTCCGACTTGAATTTAATTGAAGTTCGCTGAACCCTGATCACTAATATAAGAAATCATCAATTAATAAATTCATAAAAATGAACTTTATTAATTAAAATTAATTAAAATTCTACTATCTACACATCCTACATCTAGTTGACCCTGAAAAGTATAATTGACATTATCTATTCAACTTTACCTTTTAAATTAATTTAAATGTATGTGTCATATATGCAGAAGCTTTTAATTGCCACCAATGCGAAAAAATATTCTGCCACGATATTATTCTGAGAGTAAGAATGGAGGGTATGTATTTCATTCGGAATCTTCATGGATTCCACTGAAGGGCTCGCACTAAGTCATTTCATTACTGAAATGGCTGCCAAGTGATTAGTTTACCCTCAATGCTAAAGAACCTATTTTCATTTTTAAATTTAACAAACTTTAATTTGTTGATTTAACCATGATACTCATAATTTTAATTTTTAACATAGTAAAACCTCTTGAAATAGTATATTTTGATATATTGTCACCTATGAATGTGATGCCATGATCTAGAATATACTATTTTGATTCAAATTTCAAAATATAAAAATTCATTATGAATTTTCATTTTGAAAAGAATCGAAGTAGTAGACAAAAGAATGAAATAAATTTTTTGTGGTGGAGATTTAAACTAGAGAGCACCTAAAAATTAGTCAAAGACTTAACCATTTGAGTAATTTTTTTATGTAGAGTATTCATGTGAACATCCTAACATTAAGGTAGGCTCATCCAGCTGAGAACTAGGCGATGCTGGCCGTCTCTCTGAGTTAAATCTAGAATTTACATTTTTAAAAATATATCCATTTTTAAAAAATTATATTGTTCGTCTCAATTTTATATTTTATTATAGCAGATATCATAATCGCTCTTGTATCCGAAGCCGCTTAATCGGCCTAATGTAATTTATAATTAAATACTATTGCATCCATCTCATAAAAATTATCTAATTTTTTTGTTTTCCATAATTTGTACCTTGACCAAAGAAGTCCATTGTTATTTTGAAATAAAAATATTTGAGTTCAATTAGAAACCCCAACACTAATATTCATAATTTGACAATTTTTACATTGTACTTCTTCCGTGTCTAAAAGATTGATCATTTATGCTAATGCACACAAATTAAGATGGGATGACTTTTATCCTATTTACTTTTATGACAACTTTTTAATTATATTTAGAAGCTAATTAATGATGTTAATTAAAGTAAATAAGTTGAAGTGTTGTACTATTGAAAATGAAAAAATAGCATTGGCCCACATAAAAGTAGCAAGAGAAAGAGGAATATAAAAGGGAAAAATTATGAAAAAGTTATTTTGAAAATGTAAAAAGTTAAATATTTTGATATAAAAATAAAAGACTAGATAATCAATCATTTAGAGATGGAGGGAGTATGTGTTTGGGATAGATGGAGTACTTGTATTACATACGTATATAACAAGAAATGTAGAAAGTAAGTAAATGTATACATAGAAGAACGAAGTCTCAATTCTTTTGAAAATCAAACATGATAGATGATACAAAAGACGAAGTGAAATTTATTACTCTATCTTCATGCATGATCTAACTTCATTAAACTACAATAATCCTTTCTAAATACCGTACCACAGTAATATTAAGGACTATACATAAAATTTCCTCATGTGTTACTTAACCGGGCTCAATAATGTATATCCGGTCTAATGATGTTTGGGATCAGGACCTCCAGGGCTGAGCCGATGAATTTTGAACTTGTTAGGATCTTGATTTCGTAAACTCTCTTTGATGATTCTTCTTGCACTCTCCATTAATGTACTATTTTTCCTTTGTTTGGAAATTGTTGTAAGAACTCGAGCCTGAGAGCTTGAAGATGAGAGCAAAACAAGGATGAAGATGAACAAGAACTTGATAAACAATGCCATTTTCATATAGAAATGGAGACAATAGTAATGTTGGGTATTATTAGTATATGTAAATATATGTATGGTAGCTTAGTGCATGCTAGTTATTGCTTGATATTATGTTGAACTGACCTATAGTTTGGAGCATGCAGCTGCTTTTATAGCTTTCATTCGGTTGAATTTGGTCATTTTAATATGTAAGAGGACGGGTGCCGCATCCGTTTGATTTCACCAAGTGGGGTTTCTATATATTTGTTGCTTAGCTTCTTCTTGCTAGTGCTTTTAGGATTAAAGAAAACCAAACTCACGCTAAATAAGTACTCCATGTAGTTTAATTGGGGTCATTTTTTCAATAGTCAAACTGTTTTTGAATTACAATAATAATTTGTTCATATAATTTTGAGATTTAATAGAAGGATTCATAGATTAATTATTAATAAGTACAAATCACTTATATGTAAAATTTTGAATTAAGATTCGCACGAGATATATATATATATATATATATATATATATGAATCAAGGGAATTATAAGTTGAGAGATGAATAAGAACAATAATTTGTATACACCATGAATAATTGAAATAAGCCAACTAACATATCGGTCTAGTGGTCGTTAAGATTGATTAGCTAGATAGGTTCAGTAATATCAAAATTCGACTCTCATTGAAGACGTAGAACTAAGTAATGTCAGTTTTCGTGTCTCATTGAGAACTCAGAACTAATAACTCATAATTTTGTGGTGATGTTATTGATTGACTATATATGGCTATCATCATAATGTTGGATGGGGCAGTCTGGTTTTATCAGCTAAACTGTTGTTGGAGCTCCAATGATCAAAGTTAATATAACGTTATTCCAACTAATCCAAATCCTTATTGATCAAAGGAACATTTCAGAACGGTTCGATCCCGATATTGAATAGCTAATAAAGCATACTCCCACCCACCCTAGTCTTTTGTTTATAATAAGAAAAATGCATCAAGCTAAGTGAATATTCATATAATCATAAAGACATTTGTTTTCTATGTTTCTTCAAAGGTCAAATGAGATGCCTCTAGCATATGAGATGCTACTATAGTATAAAATTTGGCTTGCCGCCTCTAGCATATGAAACAAGATCAGTCCACCTATATATCATCATGCTCATTTTTTTTATAAGTGATAGTACTATATGTCTACTCTCCTTTGTCCTATAAATGATTTCTAATTGGTTTCACATTCAATTTTCTGCATATATATTTAGAAGTTGTTTCCAAGTCATATGTAGTTGGCGTTATATAGATGCTGATGAGTTTTTCATTATGTTCATCGAATTAATAACTATTAGTCGTTTCGTTTGGAGAAAAAACCTTTTGCCAAAAAGGAATTCTGAAAGGTCAAGAATTTCCAGTTCTGATCTGTTTTTAGCTTTGTGCGACGAACAGTCCATCACCAGTGGTCATTCTTCCTTGCCCAAAATGGATAGTAAAGATTTAATTTTAAATTGTTAAATCTTTGTTAGTGCTAATCACTAATAATAGTAATTTAAGAATTAATTTTATATCATATTTGGTGAAATGCGTATGATAAAAAATCTTAAAGATTCAGATATATATAGTTCAACCAATATTTTTGATTGGTTATAGACTTATAGTGACAATACAATTAGTATTTTTTTATTTTTTATTTTTTGAAAAATAACTAATTAATAATGATTTTAAATTTTAAAAAGAATAATCCGAACATTCAATACTAATGTCCTTAAATTTTCGGCTTGACCATTAGTTTTCCCCTTTTTTTATCTATAGTCTCCACATATATCCTAAAGCAGACTCTAGCCCATCTTTAGTTAATTGTGATTTAATAGTATATATTTATATTATTTCTCTCGATTGCGCTCATTTGTGATGTCCTCATCACGTTAAGGTCAGAAATTGGGTGAAGTTGATCATACTAAAGCTTATGATGTCAACCTACTCAATTGCTAGCAAGCTAATTTGTTCTATCCATCTTTTCTCTTTTTACCTTCTCACTCAACGAATTTGTTAACACACAACTTGCCCAATACATCCAAAATCAATTTTATGGAGTATTATTCTATATATACTCATTAAATCCGATAGACAAATATAGATCAGAAGGTATGGTTGATAATAAATGTAGATTACTTGAAGCTTACTTGTAGAAGTAATAAATAAATTACAACTATTTTAACATTTTTAAGAATTGATACACTTCGATTGGCAAGCTGAACACAATTACATGTAGGGATGGATACGAATCAAATAGTTTTCGAATTATTCCGATTCGAATTCGACGGATCGATATTCGAATTCGAGACCTTACGAATCCGAATCGAACTCGAATCCTAATTTGATATTTGATGAATTCGAAGAATCGAATCGAATAATAATTGGTGGTCGCGGGATACAAGATGGTGGTGGTGTCTTGTCCACGGGAAGGCTGATGGTGTTAGGTTGGGGGGTAGGTAAGGGTAGGGTATAAAATTGAAGATGTTGTTTTATTTTATTTTCAATTAATTAAAATTGATTAATGTATTAAACATTGATCCAATTAAGTATTTGTTATTTAAAAAATAATCCATAAAGTGTCATATATATTTATATAATGTCTGATTTGTCCTTATGTTCTTTGTTATGAGTGGGTTTAAGTGTAAAAATATATTTTACAAAGTTCGGTGCAAAAATCACACTCACGGTCTCTTTTTATTTAAAAGGTTAAAATGTTTAAGTCACATTTGAGGAAATGTTTTCGTAGTTAAGTCTTTAGATGATATTTAGTCAAATACTACTTATTTGTTAAATTTAATCGTTTAAATTTTTTAATGCGATTTTATTCTACTTTTCTTCTTAATTTGTCTGTATAACTCTAGAACGATAAGTAAAAAAATACAAATGGAGCATATTATAACTAAAATTCTATTCATTATCAAAGAATCAATCTCTTATTTGAAAAATCAATGATTATATTAGTAGATGTTTAGTAATATTGTCAAAGCTATTACTCGGATCATATAATTAAGTATCTTTTAATTACATTATGAAAAATTATAAAAAATAATATTGTTAAAATAGTTTTAAAGATAGATGTAATTGTAAATATTGTTAAAATAATTTTAAAGATAGATGTAATTGTAATAAGATTATATTTTATTAAAAAAATGAATAAAAACATTAATCCGACCCTTGCCAATTATATAATGTCATAACTCATCTTATAATAATTACACTTATATTTCGACCGTTTCTTTCACCGCCGCCCGTCGTGCAATTATTCCTAATCAAGCGCACAAATTAAAGAGGCATAAAATAAATTAAACCCTCCAAACTAATGATAATATGATTATTAATTACTTCTCATTTTGTAGGTCAACCTTAATGCCAAAGTCATCTTTCGGTCATGTATAAACTGTCTGATTGAATTGAATAACTTTCTACGGTTGACCAAAGCAAACAAATTAGTTTCTTTTACTGTTCGAACCTTTGTATGTTTTGATGAGGACAAATGTGTTGACTCATAATAATATGTTGTAGTAGTTAGCACTACAACTATGGATAAGTACTTTTAACATTTCTTAAACCTACTTCATATAATAAAAGGGGCCATTTAGAATGAAATGAAAACAACCAACCATCCTTAAATTCTGTTATTCGAAGCACTAATCATAACACCTCTCAAACCATATTGAAGTTTATCTTTGCTTCGTTTAGCCCATTCATGTTTATCAAATTAGTTGGCATCAACAAACAACATTATGATTGTTATTTCAGATAGTGGCAGAACCACAATTTTCATATAATAAGGGAGGCTAGATAACTTCATAATATAGTAAATAAGTAAAAATAATAAAAATTTAGGAAGGGCGAACAAAATAAATTTTAAAAGAATAAATATAATTTTAATAAAGGGGAAGGGTGGGTAATAACTAGCATTCCTGCACTGGTTTCAGGTGTTGCGACGTGCCCACATCCGAGATTGTTCGTTAGTTAAAATTTTAAGAAATAGGAAGTTTTAGAAAAAATTATTCCAAATATAGGGTTGGTTGGTTGGTTGATTGACTTATTCATTATGTACGATGGATCAAGTTTTTTAATGCTAATTATTAAGTTGTGGTCGGCTTGCATGTAAATGAACTAAATCAATACGGCCAAATAGGTTGAAAGATTAATGATTTTACAGGGTGGAGGAGTGAATTATTATTCCACCATGGAACGTAACTCAGTTGATATATATGTGTTGGATTAATTTTAAACATTATCTTGAGATAATGAAGAATATAGACCCTTACAGCTATTGGCAGTACTGCGTAAAATAATATGACAAAATTTGTACAACTCCATGTCAAATATTGTTAATTACGGGGTAGTTTATGTGATGAAAATAAGGAAAGTAGAAATTTGTAAAAACTTTATATAGAAATAATACTCCATATCATATCACTAATAACTAACGAGTGGAAATGTGACAAGGTTTCGAGCAACTAACCATAATTCAAACATAGTTCGTGTTACATTTTAGTTGGATTATGAATATTCTTATTTCTCGTTGTTTGATAGGTTAGTTTTTTTAGTTTTAATTGAGCTTACTGAATTGCGTTATCATTTAAATCTACTTATCATGCACTTATTAATGGTGAAATTATCAATCTAATCATTGTAAAAACCGTAATTGGACTAATATTTGTTGATAATAAGTATACATTTGTTTTATAAATAAATTTGCATTTTACTCGACATAAAAATTCGATTTATGTAACAGTTGACCATTAAAAGCCTAGTTTAGGCTGAATTGGGTTAATGAATTAATAGGCCATCCGTTGAAGCGCATTTTGTTAAGGCCTAGTTCAACGTACTTGTGAAGTGGCCAAGTGCCCTTCCGTTTTGTAGTTAAATATACGATGGACCTCTGTGCCCGGCCCAATTACGAAGTCTATTCCTTAGTTCTTTTTCTTCAATTTGGGCCTTCATATCAGCGTATAGCTGAGGAATTCAATGACCCAGATCCAATATTGGAGAATTCAGGCAGTTGTGGTTCTACACCCAACACACCTATTAGAGACTTGCAATCAGAGTTTAGCTCATTCACCAGCTTTGTGGATTTTCTAGCACCAATAATGATGACTAGTATCACATCCTTGGAAGAGCAGATGGCTACACTAACAGGATGGTCGAAAGCTTACTTCAGATGATGTAACGTCAAGATAACTATCGCTCAAATATCAGAAAAGATAGTTGATCACGAGCATCAAGTAAGAGCCACTGAAACCACTCTGAAGGGAGTAGAAGCAGTCATATTTTCTAAGGCGGAAGATGGAACGTTCCATCTATCTCCACATAATGCCTCGAGTTCATCACATGGACCAACGGAGAACGCAGTAGAAACTCCTGTCATCTCAGCAGATGGGATGATCCCAGCAGCGCAGCTGAAGGAGTACATATTGGGGGCAATGAAAGGTCACGAAGACCGGGTGGCACCATCAAACACCTACATCAAACCCTATACCTCTCGTATAGACCGGCTAAAGATGCCTAAAGGAGATCAGCCACCCAAGTTCCAACACTTTGACGGAACTGGGAACCCCAAGCAGCACATAGCCCACTTTGTTGAAACATGCAACAATGCCAGAACTGAAGGGGATAAAACGGTTAAACAATTCGTTCGCTCTCTTAAAGGAAATGCATTCAACTGGTACACCGACCTGGAACCCGCCTTCATAGATAGTTGGACTCAACTTGAAGGCAAGTTCATTGATCGCTTCTTTAGTACCAAGAGAACGGTTAGCATGATAGAGGTAACGGGTGCTAACCCGAGGAAGGAAGAACTAGTAACAGACTTCATCAATAGATGAAGAATTAAGCTTAAAGTGCAAAGATAGACTCTCGGAGTGATCAACTATTAGCATGTGCATCTAAGGTATGAATTGGGACTTGCAGTATATTATGCAAGGAATACTACCTAAGACCTTCGAGCAGCTGGCGACAAAGGCACACGACATGGAGCTCAGCATTGCTGCAAACAAAGGGCATGTGCCCTCTACTCCTGCAGCCTCTTACTCGAAGGCCAAGTACGATCCAAGGAAGCCGAAGGAAACTTCCAAGCTGGAGAAGAAAGAAGCACATGCTGTGACTTCTAAAACGACGAAGTTCACCTTCAGAACTAAGAAGGTCGAGGGCGGGCTTGACCTTGGAAAGAAAGAACGTCTTACACTCAAGGAGATGCAAGAGAAGGAATATCCCTTCCTTGATTCCGATGTCCCCGTCATGTTTGACGAGTTGCTAAAAGCGATACTCATAGAACTCCTCGAATCAAAGAGGCCCGAGGAGGCAAGTCGAAGTGGAACCCAACTTCTGCAGGTATCACAGAATACTAGGGCATCCAATTGGGAAGTATTTCATATTCAAAGAGCAAGTGATAGACCTTGCACGAAACGGGGCAATAACAATGGAAGAAGACAAGGTATCTTCCAACCATATCACCCTCACCATTATCCAACCTACTGAAGTCAAGGTGCCAAATGAATTTTGGGAGAGCAAATTGATCAATGGAAAGCATAGAGTGATTATTAAATAGATGAAGGCATGAAGAATGCCATGTATGTGTTGAAGTTGACGGAGACTCAACTACAGCAGAGGCATTAGAGGTGATATTCGTTCTAAGTAGCCTGGAGCTTTCAGCATTACATTCACTAATGAAGACCTTTCGCAAGAAAATGGCATCCATAATAAGCCACTCTATGTGTCAGGGTACATATGTGAAAGTCGGATAAGCAAAATGATGGTAGATGGAGGATCAGCTATGAACATCCTACCACTCTAGACATTGAAATTGATGAGTATGTAATAGCCGTTCGTATGAAATTATTGTAATATTAATTGGGGTTGAAGTTAAATTTATGAATGAGTTGTGTTGTGCTTAAGGGGCAAGAAACTAAACGAAAAACCCGAGCGAGAACACACGATTCAGAGATATTTTGCAGGACTCCTAGGTGGTTCTTTCATACTTATCCCAAGTGACTTGTCATCATCATTATCTTCTTCTTCTTAACTTAAGTTGGCAGCCGCTCACTTATTCCTGAATTTTCTTGGAAAATTTCTTATAGTTTTACGAAACTGATGCAAATTTCTTGGAGAGTTTTTCACGAGTCATCCTCTACGTTTAAGGTAGAAAGTTAGTCTTTTGGAATATTTCTTGACTTTTTGAGGGATGTTGACTTTGTTATATTTAGTTGACACTTGACTTGAGCTTTGGCGTTATAATGTTATAGAGATAAAACATCTAGGCTTAGATTATCGTATAAGAGATGATAATAATGCATTTGATTTATGGGTTTAAATTGTCGAGAGGATTCTAGATTGACTTTTGTTGACTTTTTCTAAATGATTTTATTATGGTAGAAGTGTACTCTTGGACTTTTATTATTGTTGTTCGAGAGGTGTGAGTTGTGATTTTGGCGATTAGAGAATGTTGGGATAAAATGAGTTTTGTAAGTTGAGTAAGATTGAGCCAGGTTTGAGGATTTAAAGATGGTTAGAAATGTGATGATTAGTTGTTAATATCGGAGCGTTAGGGCTTTTGAAACTAATCATTAGTGATCATTTAAATGAGTTGTGGACTTAGGTTGGAATAAGATTATAATGGAGTTTTTCCGTTGGGTTATTTTGGGAGTAAATATGAAACTAAATATATAGTAGAATGTGATATTACTAGTTGTATATTATAAGTAGTAATTATAATTACGAATGTTTGTTTAAGTTGATGCGTGGAAAGGTCACAGAATTATTTGTGATTACGCGAGTTTTATATAGCTAGCCGGAGTTGAGTATCTATCTGGGTGTTGATTAACTATTTGATTACGGATATGTATGTGTATATGTGGTTTTGTGTTGAATTATATGTTGAATATGCGTTGTGGGTTGGTCGTTGGATTGTGTTTGTGGTCTTATGAATTAAATGCAGTGTTTTGAGTTGATGTTATGCGTTGAGTTGTATTGTCAGGTATCTTGCTTGTTTCTGAATCGCGATTTGGTGAGTTAGCCGTACTGAGTGGCCGATTAGGTGGTGCCGTGCACCGTTGCGATTAGATGATAGCTTGTAATAGAGCGGCAAGTTTATACTGCGGGGTTGAGGGTTGATTATATGCTGGCGTTAGTTGTGAAATCTGGACTTATATTGAGTTGTAAGTTGTTGAGTTGTTGAGTTGATAGCGTTGTTGAGTTGTAGTTTTTGTTGAGTTGTTGAGGTTGTAAGTATTATTGAGTTGTTGACTGAGTTGATGCTATTTTTGGAGTTGATTATGTTCTTGAGTTGGTTAGTTGTTGAGTTGTGATGTCGTCGTTGTTATTTGATAAAATAAGGTTGATTTTTTTTGTGTTATTACTTGATCTCTTTCTTGAATTATCGTATGTTGACTGTTGGTGCCATCATCTTAGAATGTTACGCTAATAGCAGATTTATAAACATACGTAAAGATAATGGAAATTGATAATGACTTTATATTAAGATCTTAAGTTGAATAATATTATGTGCAGCAAATTTATCATGAAATATCGTTACTTTAATGCATTTATTAAGTGATTGGAAGTTGATTTCATTCTTGAGATATATATATATTCAATAAGTTTCGCGACTTACACCTATTATTAAGCTATGGTAGCAGATTCGTTGCTAGGTTGACAGTTATCTTTATTCCATCTCCAGTATTTGGGTGTTGTGCACTTGGAAGCTTAGGTGGCGGCGGGTGGCGATTGATCTGGCAGTCTCTTTTATTTTGTTGGATTGTAGTTGTTATGCAGTATAGTTATTTTGGGATATTTGTTGTTGTAGGTTGACATATTGATACTGCAAGTTTATGTTGTATGTTGGTTGTTATGGTTAGGAAGGAATACCACGATAGATTTTCTTAAAAAGTATTATTTCTGATTCTTATATTTTGTTGTGTTGTTTGAGATGAGTCTCTTTTAAAAATTGAGTCATCCATTAGATTGGTGACTCACGGTGTCGAGTTTGGGACAGTTAACCTCGGTATGTTTTGGGGTGGAGTCGTTACAATTTTAATTATCGGGCGTAGGTTTCATGTTATTCTTTGGTGGTGCGGTATTGGTTATGTGTCTAGGTTTGTGTTAACTGAGTTATGCAGTTTGAGTCTTTTTACGAGTCTAAGTCTTTAACTTTTCGTTTAATTAGGCGTGAGGATCTTATGCAGGTGGAAGCGTGGGGCGACCGTGCCGCGGGGACGTGCCCGTGGTAGACAGAATCTTAGAGGTAAGTAGAGGTGGCCGGCGTGCCCGTGGAGTTAATGAGGCGAGTAGGCAGTGTGGGCAACGATTCACGGTGTCGCGTGATGTCGATTGACTCTGTTCTTTGTGAGATGAGATACATGTTGAGATGACTTAGTACTGTACGGATAAGCGATCCGCCCAGGGAGGCGTCTTCGGGCTTGGCGTTTTGACCGTTTCACGAAGAGATCCCCAGTTTCTTGGGTACGGTTCAGATTGATGCAGCCGATTTTATTAATTTGGAGACCATTTTGAGCCCACATGGGTATTGAGGGTGAGCTAAGGGTCGGGTTCTCGACTACCGGAGGCTGCATGGGGCTCGCGATTGGTGGGGTAACTACGATTATCCTTAATTTCTTCAGAGGGAGGACCGGTGACTTAGGGCGCTTTGTAGTGTTTAAGATAAATTATTGTAGTACCTGCTGGGTACGTGTTGGAGAGGGATCTGATTTTGTTATTTCAGGCGTCGATCGTTGAGAATGCGAGGAGGTGGTTTCCCTAGTGAGTTGTAGCCGGTGGCCGCGACCGGGAGGCGGGGAGGATTCACTGATTCGAGATGGAGTTTGATATGGGAGGGTGGTACCATATATCTTGATGACTTTCACCGGTTTCCATGAGTTAGAGGCATTTGCATTGAAAGTAGAGATGGAATTAGGTGGGCTTTGAGGCCGGAGGGTCGAGAGGGTAGGATGGGGAGGTGGTTAATGCTGGGTGGATGTCTAGTTCGAGGTTCAGGAGGAGGACCTTCAGTAGAGCTCGCCCAATGAAAATCGTTCAGTCGCTGTTCGCCCAGTCATTCTGCGGCTTAGCTGGCTACGGGTATCTCATCGGATCTAATGGATCTCGGAGGAGTGTCACTTGAGGGTTCGGCGTGCGATGTTTTTCGTTGTGGGCCGGATGGGCCATAGGATCTGGGGAGTGTCGGGAGAGAGAGATGATTTAGCTTCCGATGTCGGTGATCTAGACACGACAAAGAATTTATCCTGAGTATTCGAATTAGGCGGAGCTAGTACATCTTAGAGGCAGAGGAGGGACGATTTAGGCCGTGGAGGTCGAGGGGTCGCGAGTTGGAAGTGAGGAGCCTGAATTGTGACGGGCAGGAGTCTTGGCGAGCCCGGATCAATCTTTGTCATTTCAGCGGGAGGCGTGGACACTCCCAGGGGGTAAGTGGCAATTTGCTTGTTGTTATTTGATCTGAGGAGAAATTTAAGTACTTTTGATTAGGAAGCTACTCGTTCTTTTCTTCGGAGTTTTGTGGATGTTTACCTTTATGTCGAGTCTTTACTTGTTCCTTAATATTGTAATACCGGTCGGGAGAGTCGGTTGAGGTTAGACATGTATATAGAGATTGTCCATAGGGTGAGTAATCGGTTATTAGTTAATGAATCTACTTCCCGTTTGAATTGGTAGATTTGATGTATCTTGGGAATGGGTAGTTGGGGAGGCAATGGCGAAATTGGTTGCCACCGTAAGGAGTCTTTGCTAGTCGGGTGGAGCGATGTTGTGTTTGAGGGAGATATGAAGGTGCTGCCCATCAAGTTTTATTTCGGCAACTGGAGGCCGGGGAAGTTGATGAAGAAAGGTTGTCTTTGAGATAAAATTATGTAGTGAAAGCTTAAGGAGAGAGGAGGCGGGTTGTTCGTGAGTATCATCGATGTTTTTCGGAGGTTGCGGGGCACACCACCGGAGAAGTGGGTTGCGATTGGGGGTACTTCAGATGCTTGCACCCCGATTTTATTCGCCATATAGAATGGCTCAATGAGTTAGAGAGTTGAACTTCGATTCTTGAGGAACTACTTGATAATGGGTTTATCCGGACCGAGTATTTCTCCATTAAGGGTGCACGGTTTGTTTGTGAAAAAGAAGATAGTGCGTTGAGGTTGTGTATCGACCTGATGATTGAATAAAGTGACCATCAAAGAACCGTTATCCGTTACTTACGAGGATAGATGATTTATTTGATCAGTTGAAGTGCAGCGATATTTTTGAAGGTGATTTGAGATCACAGGTACTACCGGTTGAAGATTAAGGAGGGTGACATTCAGAAATCATCCTTTCGATCAGTATGGGCACTATGAATTTATGGTAATACCGTTTGAGTTGACTAATACACGGCGGCGTTCATGGATTTAATGAACCGGGTGTTTGGGGGAGTTCTTGGATAAATTTGTGATTGTGTTTATTATTGATATTGATCTCGAGTGATGCCGAGGCAGGAACACTAACGGATTGTGTTGGAACTTTGAAGCGGCACAGGTTCTACACCTAAGTTTAGCAAATGTGGTCACAGTTGGAGAGATGCAGGTTCTTGGAGGCCGTGTTATATCCGGTGAAGGTATTTGTGTGGACCACCGGAGGTGGAGGTTGTGAGTGGTGGAGGCAGACCTCTGAGTGTAACCGGGTGAGGAGTTTCTTAGGTTTGGCTGGGTATTCTGGGAGGTTTGCTTCAGGGAGATTTCGTTGATTGCGACTCGATGACGGGTTGACCCGGAAAGGAGTTCAGCTTTTATTTGGGATGAGGATTGTGAGAGGTGTTTCAAGGGTTGAAGGCAAAGTTGACTCTTGCTGGTTTTGGCTTTACCATCCGAGATTACGAAGGTTTAAAGTGATCTCTAAGTGATGCTTGGCGGGGGTTGGAAATTTGTGTGTTGATGCGAGAGCAGGAGAGTGGAAATTCTTATCTTCTCGGCGAGTTGAGGAACCGTAGAGAATTACCGACCCGTGATCACAGAGTTAGCGGCGATTGTTTTGCGTTGAAGTTGTGGAGGCATTCCTTGTATGGGAGTTAGATGTCAGATTTTCACTTGATCACAAAGTCACAAGTACCCTCACAGGCAGCAGAGGAACTTTGAATTTGAGACGGAGAGGAGGTGGATGGAGTTTATCGGTATTTATGATCTTGACGATCGAATATCGCCCGGGGAAGCGAATATAGTAGCGAGGATGCTCTGGTCGGAAGGGAAGCGGGAGCCAAAGCGGAAATGGAAAACAGCAGGTTGGTTTAATCTTGAAATATCATAGTGGATTGTTGAAACATGTGAAGGGATTCGACACATCTTTGTTGGCCGTATCTTGGAATTCTGTGACAGATGAAAGCTGAAAATCGAGTGGGGAAGTAAAGGATGGCGTGGAGGATTTTGATTGAGAGTGGGCTACGAGGATGGATAGCGAGTTATGTACGGATTCGGATGAGTTGAAGAAATTGGCAAGAGAGCCAAAGCTTCTTATATAGCATCGTCCTAGTAGCACAAAGATGTATAGGGACTTGAGGTTGACTTTACGGTGGTCAGAATGAAGAAGAGAGAAATTGCTCGATTCGTGGCGAAATGTTTGGTTGTCAGTAGTGAAGCCAGACATAGCATCCTTGATTAATGGAAACTCTTCCTATTCACGAGGTGGGCTGTGGGAGAATATTACCATGGACTTTGTATTTGGGCTTCTAGGTGGATTGTTGAAATGAAGTGGGATCTAGGTAATTGTGGATAGGTTGGCCAGTCGGCTCATTTACTCTGGGATCTAGATGGACTAGAGAGGTTAGCGAAGATGTGGATCAGTTAATGCACGTGGGGTTCAGTGTCGATCATTATGACCGCGATCTGAGATTTACCTCGAAGTTCTAGAGGGTTTCGAAGGCGTTAGGGGACTAGAGTGGAGTTAATTACATCTTTCCATCCCGAGACAGGAGGGCAATCGGGAAACGATCGAGACTTTGGAGGATATCTTCGAGCTTGTGTTACGAGTTTCTCGAGGGAGTTGGGATGGCCGAGTTCTTAAGATGGAGTTCACATATAACAACGGTTTTCATGCTAGTATCAGGATGGCACCATTTGAGGCGTTGTAGCAGGCGAAAGTGTGGGACTCAGTCTGTTGGAGCAAGTGGGAGAAGAAAAGTTTATGGTTCGAGTTGAGTGGAATAGGTGGGAGAGGATCAGAGTTGTCTGACTTTTGAGGATAAGCCTTGAGACGAGCCAAAGAAATATGCCGATAAATTAAAATTGGACATCTTGAGGATTGGAGATCTGTGTTTTGAGGATGCTCGCCATGGAAGGGAATGTCTGAGTTTAAGGAGGAAAGGAAGTTGAGTCCACATTATATCCGGAACCAATTTGAGATTTACTGGCGAAATTGGGACCCGTAGCTCTAGTTTGGCATTCTCAGGAGTGGGCCAAATTGACAATGTTTCATTATTAATGGATTCTTTGAGGAAATATATTCGAATGAGTCGCGCATTCTTAGCTTCATTTCAGTGGAACAGAAGGATCTCGCGAGGAGGGAGGCAGATTGAGGGATTCTTGATCGGGAAGGTATTGAGACAAGAGTGGTGACTTTTGGTGTGGAGGAACTGAGGTATTATGAGGAGCCGTTACCCGCGACTTTTCGGCGTAGGGGTAGAAGTTGTTTTTGTTTTATGTGCTACGACTTTGAATTATTTTTATGGGTCTTTCTCTTGGTTGTTGAGTTAAATTTGATGAAATTTTTTGTTAGATGGAGTAGTATACTAGCCGTTCGTATAGAGAATTATTAATAATAGTAATTGGGGTTTAGAGTTAAGTTTATGATTGGGTTATTATTAATAAGCAGAGCATGAGGCTTTGCCACGATTCTTAGAAGGAATCTAGGTGGTTCTTTAAATGCTTATCTATAAGTGACATTAAGTAAAATCGTTAGTTGGGCCCATTGGTCCCTTACATATAAAGATTTTTATTTCATTTTTTCCTTCCATAGACATGACGATTATAAAATTTATTTTGGAGGAGTTTCCCCAGTGCGTCTACGTTTTAAGGTAAATTTGAATCTTTTAGATATTTCTTACTGACTTTTTGAGGATCATTAGAGTTTTGATATATTAGATTGACACTTGAGCTTTGATATTTATAATGTTATAGAATCTGACATTCTAAAAGAACTTTAGATTATCGTATAATAGATGACGATAATGTCGTTTATGGGGTTGAGGTAGCCGAGGATTATAGATTGACTTTGTTGACTTTTTGTTGACTTTTCTAAATGATTTTATTATGGTAGAAGTGTCTTCTTGGACTTTTTATTAGGGTTGTTTAGAAATTGTGGGTTGTGATTTTTGGCGATTAGAGAATGTTCGGATAAAATGAGTTTGTAAGTTGAGTAGTTAATTGGGTTTGAGGTTAAAAGATGGTTAAAATGTGATGATTGGTTGTTAATATCGAAGCACGTTAGGGAGCTTTGAAACTGGTAAGTGGAATTTTGAGTCACTTAAAATGGAAGTTGTGAACAGGACAGATTAGCAATGGAGTTTTCAGATTTAGGTTATTTTGGAAGTAAATGAAACTAAATATATAGTAGAATGTGATATTCTGGGTGTATATTATAGTAGTAATTATAATTAGAATGTTTGTTTAGGCGTTGATCGTGGGAAAGGTCCGTTGTTGTGATTAGCAGCGAGTTTTATATATAGCTAGCCGAGGTGATATCTATCGTGCTGGTGATTACGGATATGTGTGTATTTGTATATATGTGGTTTTGTGTTGAATTATATGTTGAATATCTTGAAGTATTGCAAAGATAAGGAGAGCTTGATTAAAATGAGATAGCCATTCAGTTAGAGAAGCCTTTTGCCGGCCTTAAATACTACAAAAACAATCATGATACAAAAGGGGTAGAGCACCTAAGTACCTCCACGTCACCTCAGTAGCCCGATGACGTAAGGAGGATATATTTGAAGCACTCTCAAAAGTTTGACACTACCCGTCCTCAACTTGAGAAAGGTAGTAGCGAGTGCGTAAAGAACTTTTTGACACCTCGAAATTACCCAGTGAACATGGCACCATGGATTCAATCTTATGACTTCTCTTGAGGCAGAATACAATCCATGAGGCAAAGCTTTGGGATAAGCTACTCTAGGTCATTTGGTGGCGTAATGCATGGGATGAGCGATAAAACATTATCATGGTAAAGGGTGGCCAATCACTCATCTAGATATTGATGAGAATGCATAATCAAACAAGTGAAACAACGTTAGTGCCGCCGGGCCAGGCGATCTTACTTGCAATAAAAGAGAGAAAATCGTCTTACGCAGATTGGTGGCAAATGTAAAGTCTAACTTCGCTCAAAGGGATCTATTTTTGACAGACATGGAATACCAATCTCAGACCATCAAGAAGAATGAGGCTCTGCCTCATATCAAGATAGAAGAACAGGAGGAGGGTACACGAGATAGGGCCACCATTCTAGCCAAACAAGCATGAAGAGTCCTCATCCTGAGGAAACTAATGAAAAGAAAGGTTCATGCCCACCTTTCCATGCTTATAGATAAGGAAGGACAAATAAATGGAGAGCTTGGTGTACGAATTCAAGGACGTACACTCTAAACATGAGTATTCTCTAGAAATTAAGATCACGAATTCCTAAGCTAATAGATAGGAGAATAGAACAATAAACGAACCTGCAACACCTTCTCCGGCGGCCATAAGGTTGGTGTTAAACCTCCTCTCTATTGAAACGATAAGAATAAAGTTAGTAAATTAAGCCCTACCTTTAGCTTCTCTAAAGTCAACAATGGTGAAGGCGAAATCCCTCCATCTTCTGAGTTTGGAGGTCCACTCAATCTCATATGCCGCAATCCTTAAAGATCGATGTGGGACAACTGGTTCAGCTTCGTTGAATGTTAGTGAAAGTTAAAAATGGGTAATATTATATTGAGAAAGTCATCATGGGGTTCCAGATTTCCCCTCCAAGCAATTACCATCTACTAAGGAAAACCAGCTGTTTCTTTTCACAATTCGGACATTTCAAAGCTTTTGGAAGAAATGAAATACATGCTGGTTGGTAAATGTTCCCATGGTAGACCTAGTGTGCTCTCAATCAAGGAATTCTTTGATAAACTCAAGCTTGGAGGTGATATCAATATCTCTCATTTCGACAAAAAACACATCTTCATTGAATGTAGCTGCAAATCTGATTTCATTAGATTATGGATGAAGTTAGTTTGGTCAATCCAGGGTTTCTCTATGAGAATTTTTAAATGGGACTCCAAATTTTCACCCTCCAAAGAATCTCCAATTGCACCGGTTTGGATTAGGATTGAGGGTCTGCCCCTGTATTTGTTTGAAGGTAATTCTCTTTGCTCCATCTCTAATGCTATTGGAAACCCTCTTCGCATTGATCCAAGGAATATCAATAGAGCTATTCTCAGTTCAGCTAGAATTTGTGTCGAATTAGATGTTTCTAAACCCTTTAATGATGCAATATGGATAAGTATTGTTGATGACGTCTCCAAGGTAACTCTTGATGGTTTCTGGGTTAAAGTTTTGTATGATATGGTTCCCCCATACTGCAAGGCATGTTCTCACATTGGTCATGGTATGGAAGTATGCAAACTGAAAAATGCAGACTAAGTATTCGAGAATTTGCCCCAAATAGATAAAGTTGTTGAATCAGCCCCGGTTGTGAATACTCTTGTACAAAGGACTGAGAAGACTTCGTTTTGCAACTCCAGTTGTCAAATGATCTTTCGCTTCACCTAGTAAAACGCTAACAATAACTACCATCATGATAGAAGGAGGAAGCACAATCAGTTTTGGATGGAAAGCAAGGGTACAGGATCATTGAAACCACAATTGCAGAACTCAAGCTATAAAGAAAACATTTTAAGTATTGAAAACAGATTCAGCTCCTTGGATTTACCTTCGACAACAGATGCTCAAGATGGTTCGGCAGATTCAAGAGACAAAGGTACAGAAGACATTATTAGTAATCAGAAGCATACTTCTTCTGCTTTGGAAAAGGAGGTTGAACAAGGGACATCAGATCTGAAAAGTTACCGTGCAATACCTCCTGAGGTACTTGTCCCAGGAGGACTCTTAAGTGAGCAAAGTGGGGAGGTTCAAGTCGAGTTACAGTTTGAGAATGTAGATGTATTGAAGATGGAAAAAACTGAATTGATTATAGAGGTGGTAGTGCAACAAAAACTTGGAACTGTTACAGAGTTAGTTGAAGTCCTAGGACCAATTTCATTGATCCAAGGGCTGGACTCTGGACCAGAAATTGCAGACAAAAATGGAGAAATGCAGCAGATTGTGCAAGCTATTTAAGGGAAGTTTCAACAGGTTGGGAGTCTAAGCAATACTATGCCGGAGTTGCAGCAGAATGGGATTAAACCAGTACACCGAACTGATGTTGCTACTGGTGCAGATCAAAAAGAGCTAGTGCATCCGAAAAAGGGGGACGACACCAATTTAACAAGTGAACAATATGTGGTACATATAAGTGTTGCAGCTGAAAGGGGGACGACACCAATTTAACAAGTGAACAATCTGTGGTACATATAAGTGTTGCAGCTGAGTCGAGTGTATCTGGGCAAAGATTGGGAAAGGAAGTTTTTGCAGCTAAGGTGTTCGACAGATTAACTCAACCAAGTCCACATTCTGATTTGGTTCCTCCCTTGGGTAGTGCTTTTCCAGCAGATAAGGCAGATTTACATGGGGGGCAGCATGGTGACGAGGCTTTAATCGATGGAGGTGTGAGTACAGTTGAAACAAGTGATATTCAAACCAGCAAACCTGAATTCCATACACCTAACATGAAGTGGGTAGAGGTACCATTGCTTGGTAAAAGTGAGGATAATGGCATCATACAAGGAAAGTACAGGGGGTCAGATTTGATTGCTTGCAAGCAGAAGGTGGATTCTTTTATTAAACATGTAGAAGATTTGTGGGAGAAAATTGATAAGGTCGGTAGCGCCACCATTGATCGAATTGGTGAATCACCTGCTACCAGAGCCTTTCTTAAGTTGAGCACTGTAATTTCAACCCTTTGCCTATGACTAATCTGATCGATAATGAGGACAAGCCGGACCTATGTAATAAATTCGAGTTAACTAAAGGGGGGCAGGCTACAAATATGGTTTTACAGAAGGGCACCTTGTTACAGTACTGCCAAAATTGTGTTATGAACAAGTTTCAAAATCTCAAGGTGCTCAAAAGTGGAGGACGACAGTTCAGATTGCACCAATTAGCGAGGGACCAGGGATTGTTAAAGCAGCCCTTTTACAGCTCGGGGATAAAGAACGTGTTACGGAGATGCGAGGAGGATTTCCTTTTGATGATAAAGGCTAATACAATCAACAATTAGGCATTCTACAAGGACTGAGCAGAGACCCTCAACTTCATTTTTAGGGTTCAATATTATTTATGATTTCTCTTAAGTTTTTATTTCATGTATTGAGTTTCATCCCAAAAACGATTATGTATTGTCCGAAGTGGTCTTAATAAAATCACCCCAAGTGGGTATTTAAAAAAATATATATATTCTCTAGAAGAAATAGAAGAGCTAGAAATCCAACGCTACGTTCAAATTCCATCCTCATACTGCATTCTTCTAGGGTAAGGAAAAACTGCAGACATCCAGAAAATTTCATTAAAAAAATTAGAGGCAAACTAAACTTAATGACGAGCGCATGAAAAAAGATTCATGTCAAACAGAGCTCCGAGCTAGGAGAAATAATGTTTCAAAGTTACTGTAGTCATAAGAGTTACGAAAATTAAAGTCGTGACTTTAAGGAACTATATCTCCACTTCCAGAGCGAACTGGGAAACCTTATACCCATCAAAACGACCGCTGATCAGTTAGCTTCGCATCCATATAAAGAAGTATCACAAATATTAAGAGAGAGAAAAGTTATGAGCGTTTTAGTAAGGCCTGTCTAGTTTTGACGAACAAACTTAATTTTGACGTCGTAAGGCCTGTCTAGTTTTGACGAACCGAAAACTTAATTTTGGTGGAGTTGTTTCTACACAACGAAACTTCAATACAAGGGTCAAAGCATCAAATCAAACATATGTGAACAACTTACAAGTGGTCGGTATATCCAATTATCAAGCACAAATTCATACATGGTAATGTTAATGCTAAAATTCCTATACATTCACATGATTATCAAAAAGAGTAAAGTTTTGATTTTTATGATGGGTTGAGTGAATTAAAGGTATGAACTTCATCATACAAGTATCAAGGAGCACGTGCAACACTATCAAAGTGCATGATCAAGCAATAGAACTATGGGAATAATATAAAGTTCCTTACTTTATGTTGAATTCTTCAAATTCCTCAAGGAAATGGCAAATCTTGAGACAAATTTTGAACTTCAAGCTTGCAAGAAAGAAAAGTGTTAGTGTGATAGTATCACCATGAAAGAACTAAAATATGTAAGATCATACAAGAAGAAAAGACAAAAAGCAAGAAAAAAAATACTCCGTCCTCACGGAGAAGTTTGGCGCTCAAGAGGAGAGCGGGAGATGGAATTTTTGATTTTTTCTTGTCTTTAAATAAGGAAGGCCTGAAGCAAATTTGATCTTCAAAAGGCGTTGTTTATCTTGAGTGGACAAGCGAGGCCGCATGCTTTGAATTTTGAGAACAACAGTCTTATACCGCTAGAGTGATTCGAGAAATCACTACAAATTGAATAGTTAGGCGAAATTTTTCGATTGATATTCCATCCAAATATCTCTTGGGTTAATTAAATGACGATATTGGATCGGAAAATTACGAAAAATAAATTTTAATTAATTAAATTCTAAGATTAACATAATTAATTTCAAAACCCACACGGGTCAAGATTAATTACTTCAAACACTTGGCATGACTTAAATTCATATTAAAAATATAAATTTTAATTCCGTTAAATACATGAGGATTCGGGTTAATAAAAATGTAACAAATCTAGAGTACTAAGACATAATGCAGTTATATTAGTAGTAAAACTCTAGAAAATTTAATTCATTAAATCCTCTACGGATGAGAAATTAAATGGGGTACAAAAATCATGTTAACATTAAACCCCCTAATAAATTAATTCTCGTGAGATCCTACGAATCGAAATTAAATTGAGTCTTAAAGCTTATTACTAAATTCATGGTATCGAACCTCGAATAATTTAATTCTGACAGGTGAAATTAAATAGAGATCTACGTGGGTTAGCATTAAACCCCATATAAGTTAAGTCTTTATTAAGTTAGTCTTCGGGCCAAAGGCTTAATTAAGGATCTGACATAGAGATTATGTACTAATACATCCTAAAATAAGTCAACCACCACATAAGGCACTCGAATGGCCAGGGGTTGTAGGGATTGTGATCGTATGAGTCATGATAGTCATTTACAAATAAGTGATCACCCTCGATGTTTAAATGACATGAAATAGATAACCTTAAGGACCCGTAGTTGGCGTTAAATGCAAGTGCGGTAAGTCCGAAATACCGTTAATCCTGAAATGGTAAGACTCGCAGCAGGGAAAAAAGGTTAACGAGGACGAATGTATAAATTACATTAAAAGCAAGTCGATAAGCAACTTCATTCGATAAGTCAGCCCGAGAGGCGGATATCGGTTATGAAAGGAACATCGCGTCTTATATTATTGAAGACCCTTGAAGCTAAATGTACTAAACTCGGAGTATTTGGAAAAATGGAAAATATGGAGTCGAACCGATACACACACTATGTATGTACTAGGTTCGAGGGCTTAATCATAGATAGTGAAAATTTGTTTAAAAAGTTTAATTAAATCGATTAAGGTAAATTAATCAAATTAATTAAAATTAAGCCACTAAAAAATGGGACGTGGCTAATTAGGGTTCTCGGTTGAACCTAGAATTCAAAATTAAACCCTCGAATGAATAAGGGTTCCCGGAAAATAGGCTCTGAGTATTGGTTAAGTCGGGGGTTTTATGTTAATTGACCCTAATTTTAAACTAGAAATAAATTTTCCGAAAGTTGCGAGTGATAATATATCAGGAAATGTTAGGTTAATATGTAAAATATGTATTTGACCTAGAAAAATCCTAGGAAAACCTGAAAAGAGGTGCCTCTTGATTTAACTCGAAGAGGAGGAATTTCCAAATATTCGGCAGTCGCATCACGCATAAAATCAAGGTTAGATCGTATTGCCACCCGAAAAAGACTACGCTATCGAGGATGATATTCAAGCCAAAACCCTACCAAATACCTCCACTAGTCGAAATCATAATCGAGAAATATTGAGGAAAAATGGTGAGAGTGAGGAAAAACCTCTAGGAATTTCTCAAGTTAAAATTTTAAACCGCCGCTGAGCCACACATTTGAATCCTTGGGTGGTTAGGCACTCCGAGCGACGGCGTATGCGTCCAAAACAAGAAATGCTGCACAAACATAATAATTTCTTCAGGTTGAAGCAAAATCTGATGGGAATCTTGTTGGAACTAAGAGATATTAGATCTCATAAAATGCCCGTTGAACAATTTTGATTGATCAACCGATTTAAACATTCAGTTATAAGTTTGATATATATTAATTGTTAGGCAATTAATATTTAGGATTCTAGGCATCGACATGGACTTACGATGGCTTAGTAAGGATCGCTCGTAATATATATATATATTAAAGCAATGAGCCAGTTAATATTGCTTAATATATCGCTCTTATCAATCGTCATAAGTATTTAAAAATCTAGTATGAATTTTACTGCGTGATAAAACACCAAATTCATCATCATTGAATCCTAAAAATATCCTCAAAATAATGTTTATTAATCTAAAACATAAATTGCAATATAGATAAAGTTCTTATATTGCGGGGAAAGGCAAATGAAACAACTCATAAACCTTGGCGCGTAGATGCCTTGAAAAACCTCTCTCCGATTGTTTGTCCAGCGCCCAAGCAGTATCCTCTGAAATGCACACTTTGAGGGAGGGAATCGTCAGAAATAGGCTTGCAGTTGAGGAACAATGGAAGAAAATCTCTTCCGTTCTAGAGAGGAGGATCTCGGCTTTTAGGAGGGAGGCAGAGTTTTTCATGAGCTGAAAAATACTTGTCTACTACTAACTTTAAGCTGGCAACTAATTTCCACCGTTAAGCAACTAGTTAAGAAAATCAGTTTAACTTCGTTAACCCAATTCAGGCCGTTATGGCTTAATCAAATAATGAGTGTAGTGAGTTATTTCCATTTTAATTAACTTAACAAGTCAATTAAAATACTAACGAGTGCTCAGAATAACTTATCAGAATTTAATCATCAATTTCAATTACTTAATTGATTAAACTTGCAAGTTTAACCAATTGTGCTTTCATCAATATATATTCATCAAATATATAAATGTTGAAGATACATCTACTTGATTTAAAATTCTCGTTTAATTCCATGCATAAATATACTTCGAATATCGACATTATGTATTGGCGACCTTCTAGGCTCCATATAATAGTAAGTTGTATAATAATATGTCGACCAATTACTATTATTATAGCGATTAATGAAGTAAGATCTAGCAATCGCTGTGCCCAGCAAATTATCATGAGCCACTAGTAATATCTGATTACTAAAGTGAACACTAGTTGATATTACATTTAACCAACCTAAATAAATGAATTAGTACACAATTTTTCGCATAGCGGGCATAATAAAAAGAAATGTTTTTGTTGATATCAACACTAAAGTGTTGAAATCAATGAGTGGATTCCGTTATTATGGCCGTTGCGACTAATGTGATGCAAATGTGATTGCTCCGAAACAGTGTTCAGCAATGGTATATATTACTAGTGTGGAGTTTCCCATGACTAATTAAGAAGTTATGGCATTCGATCGCTAGATATAATAATAGTGGTGATCAGTGTATTATTATACAACTTACTATTATCTGAGCCTAGAAGATCACACATCCGATGACAATATATTTCATCAACTCATGTCAAAGAGAACTATATAATTAAATGTATTCTCGATTACAAAGGGTTCTACATTTTGTAGAATAACAGATTGAGCAAATAGAATTAATTAAATAGTTATTTGGTGGTTCGAGTAATTTTAGTATTTATCGATAACTTGAAGATTATTGATATTATTTCATTACTATTTAATTAGCTTAATTAAATAGTTCAACTCATTAACAACTCATTAGTGTCTTAGCGAACTAATAGAGTTAGCAGTCGGCTAATACTTAGCGGGTTGCTTATCGAACTTATTTAACCTAGCCCTATATAAGCAAACTTTAGGGTTTTTCATCATAAGTTTTGTAAAAACTTTTTCACCCAAAAAACCTAGTAGGCGCTTCCCCCGCTTTGGCGAAGTAAAGGAATTTTGGGGTTTTCTGGTTTATTAAATCGCTTGTTTCTTAGCATAGATTAGTTCTTGATTGACCACTCACGAGGGTGTGGACTAACTAGAGATATCATACGATTGATATTACAACAGGAAGTGAAGGGGAGTCGTTACGTTGTGAATTTGAGCGTGTGGATTTTGGTGGAATTTACTCCCATTGTAAGTCATCATTCGTATATTTATTATATGTTTTGTATTGAATAATGTAAACATCTGGCTTTAAAGATCACTTGGAACTATGGATTTGTATTTATACTCATATATCCATAGTAATTTTTATTCAGTGGCATCATGGGCAAATTAAAGTTGCTTTACATTATTTATTTTATCTTGTTTGTTTTTATCAATTTTTTTTGTTTGATTAATTCTTGTTCATATATTTAATTGATAAATATAGTGAGAATAAATCACCATGTTCTTGATTATTGATTTATGTATTTACAAGTTTGCATTGATGTATTATCATATTTTGTTAACATGGATTTTGTTCATAAATTAAAGGAATTGATTTGATATTTTTGTTTAACGGTTTTATACCATGATGTTTTGGGGTGTGTAAAATTTTGTAAAATTAAAACATAATTTTACGGAACCCAGATAGCACGTAGAGATCTCTATTAAAATTATAATTTTTGGAGTTTTCTAAGTGCCTCAATAATTTTGAGATTTACGAAAATTTGTTAATTAATAATTAAATACTTGAAAAATTTATTTTAATGAACGACTAGTAGGGATTTGTTCAAGAAAAGTACTGAAGTTTAACGTGTTGAGATTTCCATAAATGTTTAGAAAAAATTTTAAAGCCTCCAAAGCGATTCTACTAATGAATTAAAATTAAATCGCGAGTTAAATATGGTATTATTACCATAAATCGGCCGACCGACTCCGGCTGACCCTCACAGGCGCGTCCGATGTCGGATCGGGGTGATTTAGACGCAAAATGGCATTCGGATGGCGACCTAGGCGGAGGCGGCGTGTGCCCAGGCCTCCATGGGCGGTCGTCGGAGCCCGATTATAGCGTGTGCCCTGAACAGCCTAATTCGAATTTATTCCTTATTTTGGTTTCAAGAATTATGAGACTAGACCTATTTAGGTTTTTATTGATTGTTGTTTTAATCAACTAATTAATTGTAATTAATTATGTGATGACAATTAATTAATTTCCTTTATATTATATCTTTTTAAATTAATTTAAAAGTGATGATATAACGATTATGGTAACGACTTCGCTGCCAATGTATTTTAGAAAATATTTGTGATAGATATTTTCTATAATAATATCAGGTTAATAATTATTGGTAATAATTATTAATTGACATAATATGATAATTGAGTTTATATTAATTAATTTTAATATGTAATTACATGAATTAATTCATTAATTACAAACATGCATTTTCGATGCCATTTAAATATTTATTAAGATTCATTTATACTTGATTTAATAAAGTCTTTATATTTTGTAATGGTGATTGGAATGGAGGTATAGATATGACCCCGTTTATTTATTTTTCGGTGCGAACCGTAATATTTGTAAATGACCTTCACGGAGTCATATTTCTTGTATTTATTTATTCTTTGTTTTACCCGCGACTTGGTATATAAGATGGGATTGGCCATACAATCTTAACAGAAATGAAGAAGATATTGATCGTTTCAGGAACAGTGTCATAGTGGACTCAGATGGATCCAGTACAAGATGATGGGACTTATGTTAGTATTTGATAAATACTTGTAATATGTTCTAGGGGCCATATCGTATATCTCTTGAATGTGCATTACTTGTTTATTTTTCATGTTCATGTATTTAAGCTTGATTAATAATTGTCATGATGAAATGAAAACAAAAGTAATAATAATCTCACAATTAAAATTTAAGCAAGCGTTTTAAGTTTATTACAGGATAAATTAGACACACCGTGATGGCCGGGTGTTCTGATGTTGCATTTGATATGACAGGATACATGTTGAAGTGATTTTCACTAACGTTGTGGGCTTTAGGATGATCCAATCCAAGTAACATTTGAATACAAATGTTGGGTAGCATCACAGCAAGAGATGCTGGTAACCTGAGTTATAGTTTACAATTGGTTTAACCTACTATTATAAGCTTTGGATTCAAATGTAAGCATTCATTGTAGTTTGAATTTAAGTCTGTAATAGGTCTTGATACTAATATATATTTAGAGTGAAGTTTGAAGTATTAGTATTTTACAATTTATTTGTAAGTGTTTCCCATGATAGTTCTTTGAAAGTGTTATTTTATTTACTTATTCTTGTAGAATTAATATGGTACTCCTAAGAACTCGGCTTCAGCTTGAAAGTGCAAAATTTGAATCTTCAATTTTGTGGTGGTCACCGAAACTTGAGAATCATTCTCAAGTAAGAGAGGGCTGAATCGTCTGTTGAACAATAAGGTTCCGAAACCTAATGATAGTGCCTCCCGTCGGAAAGGGATCAGCTTTAAAATTCGTCTTTGGATGTCCGATGTCTCATCTTTGATATGGGGACATAGATTTCCAAATTCAATATGAAAAGGTGGCGGCATATGACATATACGGCAACTTGAATTATTCGAGAAAGGAAGCTAAGCAGTATGACACGGTCATGCTCACCAAGTGGTAAATGGCTAGGGAATGGGCGAACCCATGACCTGTATCATTAAATGATTGGCTTGGTGCAGGTATTTCAGCATACAGGCACGGTGTCTCCAAGAAGCTGGTTTGCATGGATCATCACGAAGTCTCTTCGGACAAATTCTCTCGGTTGTGCATGAACTTCAATATGCACAAGTTTGAGTTATCTCTAAGCAGGCGCATAAGATGATCCACGAATCTTGGGTAGGTAAAACTTCTGCTCCCTTACATTTGGTGGTCCAAAACAAGAAGAAATTCAAGGCAGAAGAAAGAAGTTTACAGCTGAGGCCAAGGGTTCGAGTAATCCAAGGTTCTTTGAAGGGAGGAGCTAGGAAGGATAATGAAGTGTCATTATTCATAGGAAACACAGGTCGGCTGAAACGTCATAAGATGATAGGAAGAATGGTCTCTCCTTGACCCGCTCGGCCCTCTGGTATGTATGTTGTGAAGTTTGTACAACTTCTAATTCTATACGTAAGATTGCTAGACACCGGTTGTGGTTCTCATATTTGTAAGTAATATCGGGAACTTCGGAAGTCAGTAGAAGACTCGAAGAGGGAAATAGATGCTGCGTGTGGGAAATGGCGCTTGAAGGTTCGCGGCCCCTTAGGATCCATTAGTTTAAATTGCCCACGAGGGCCTTGTTTTAAACTTATCTCGGTTTACTATGTACACGCAATTTGCGGGGAATATTATTTATTCTGTTTTTGAATAATGATGGTTTTCATTTTCAATCAGTCAAACTGATTTAGGATCTTGAGGAATGGGGTAGTATTTAGTACCGCCTCCCTTCAAAATGGTCTATATGTTTTGAACATGATTAATGAGTCATATAACAAAAACTTAAAAGCGGAATAAGCCTAGCAGCTTAAACAAACATACATAAACGTTTGTAGACTAGAATTAAAGGCAGATAAGAAACTCCCACTTGAATTGCAGAATCTTTGAGAGTTCGATTATGAATCTCTGATCACCTTAAATCTGCTTCATTTAAAGCCAAATGAAGGGCAAATTCATTAGAGTTATACGCGTGTGGGCGATAGACACATCTGAAGAGGAGGTTATAACTCTTCCGTTCACGACTTCTTGTTAGATACGGTTTTTGTGTGGGTAAAGGACACAAACCACAGGTCTTAAATTAAAGAGGTTCAAAATGAAGTACAAAACGATTGAACAAGACAATAAAGATTCTCGATTACGATAGGGTGGAGAATATTTGAATCCGCAGTTAATCTTTAAAGTAATGCTTAGAAGAGTGTGGTATTGTTTGACTCCTCCAGCGAGCATACGGCATAATGGGTGTGTCGAAAGGAAAATCAAACCCTTCTTGACATGGTTAGATCCCTTGATGAGCTATCGGTCTACCCGATTAATTTAAAGGATATCTTCAGCACATATGAGATGTCAACCAAATTCGTGGATAAAACCATGTGGTTTGGGAGATTCCCAAGTTAGGGTTTCTAAAGATTTGGGGGCATGAAGCTTATGTTAAAGAGATTAACAAAGATAAACTTGGCGAATCACGATAAATGCTATTTCATAGGATATCGAGAGCTTGATTGAAGTTGCTTCTACGAGTAGGAGAATAAAATCTGTGCCGAGTGAGTATTCCTTGAAAGAATATACGTCGAAAGACTAGAAGTAATGGTGTTCATCTTGATGAAGCTTCAATTTGATAGAGTGTAATATCGATGCGTCAATGCGAGAGGCATCGATACATACAGTGGAACCTTCTTTAAGCGAAGACCCGGGTTCTTGATCCACAGGAAAACTGTGGAAAGAACCAACCATAGGAGATCAACGAGGATCGCTAAGACGAAATGGTATGGTGAAGCTTTCATCATTGAAAGTAGCGGGCAACTATACAAAGAAATGATGAATATAATATTGGATTACAGGTAGAACAATACATTGAATGTAAATGGGTATTTAAGAAGAAACATGATGAGACGGAAGCGTTGATGTTTTCAAGCTAGACTTATAAGGTTTAAACAGTTACGGGTGGACTATAGTAGCTTTCATGAGTAGCTGTCTTAAATCCATCGGATAATCTTGCTTCATTCTTGCATTTATGACTATGAAATATGGCAAATGGATATAGACAAGCTCTGAATGGAAATTTGGGAAGATGTGTACATGAGTACAACCTCAGAACTTTCACATTATTTCTAAGGACCTAGAGAAAGGTATACAGAAAAGTCCATTGTGGTCTTAAGAGCAGAAGAAGATCTGTGTATACAAGAAGGTAAGTGGGAGTTATGTATCATTCACGCAGTCACATTATGCTCGATGACATGCCTCGTGAAACTTAATTTTAATGCCGGTCAAGGATTGGTGCAAATATTTCTCAATGAAGGACTTAGTGGCACAATATATACTTGGAATAAAGATCCACGGGATCGAGCCGGGAGAAATTTTGATTAGACTTTGTCGGGATACTTATGTCAATAAGTGCGCAAGGTTCAACATAGTAATTCGAAGAGGTAGCTCTCCCACATGAGACATGGAGTTCAACTCGGCGAGCGAGTGTCCTTCCCAAATGTGAGATGAAACGAATGAAGGACATACACTTGCGGCTATAGGATATCGTAGCGTAATGCCTCTTGTGCACTAGACTTTGTGTATCTTATGCTAAGTGTAACCAGTGATGAATGCAAGCTAATCGGTGAAAGCCCTTGGATTGCGGTGAAGATGCATCTTGAAGTATAAAGGAAGAACTAAAAGATGTTTTTCTTGGTATATGGTAGAATGAGAGTTAGCGATGACGGTACACCGGCCTTGAGTTTTCAGCGGCGAGAGCATTCTCGTTCCAGGTGGGTGTATTTTATGCCAGCGGTGGGCATTATCTTGGAGGAGTTCCAAGCAGTCTTTGCAGTTCTACCCGCAGAATCTGAGTACATCGCCCGTCTGAAGCCGCTAAAAGTATATAAAAGTTGTTGAACTTGGTGCCAATTACTGCGTTGAGGGACTAGGTGGGTTCTTTATTTTGTCAGAGCGATAGCTCGAAGCTAAGGAAACCCGAGCACATCACAAATCCAAGCCGTACTGAGAGAGTATCACACGATTAGAGATATGCTTGATAGAAATTGGTATCGAAAGTATGTAAAGTAAGAAAGCAGTATCCCAGCGACCGCTACTAAACATTAGAATCGGGCAAAGCATGATGAGCATGCGTGAACATAGGTCTTAGGCAGATCTTCGCGGTGGTGATAGAGTTAAGTGAAGTCAGGTATGTATCTATTGTGTTATGCAGACAAATATTTGAATATTATTAAACCTTGCTTATATTTTTAATATATTTGTTTGCTATGACTATGTTTGAATTTACATATAATATATACATGTAGTGTATCCTCGATGAGTGAAAGGTTAAATCCCCCAGGTTAGTCTATGTTTTCTAGAGGTAACATGAGCTGACAATTACCTCTTGAGCCTAGAAACATAGGATGTTAAAGGCCTTGGTGGGATCTTGATGGTTAGAGGCGAGCGTCCATATGACTAACATGGTGTTTTTGATTAAGTGATCGAGATGATCTGTCTGGGGAGGCTGAGGCCTTGACGAAGCAATTCATAGAAGATATGTATATCTGTGTCCTATGACATTTGTTTAAATTTTAGGTTCACGTCGATTCTTAGACCTCACGATATATAACTATACTGTGTTATCTGAGCTGTACTTTGGTATGACTAAGCGTCACATATTAAGCGGGGGATTATAACGGCATATGTTGGGTCGCATGAGTGAGTATAGCGATAGATGTTGATATATTGGGAGGGATTTATCCGTCGCTTGACCTCTGAGGAAGATATCGAGCCTCTCCCTTGCCCGGTTAGTCTTGATTGGTTTATGGACGCCATAAATGCTTATTGATTCATACCAAGGTAAAGAAAGTTGTAGATTGTTTTATGACACGCTTCTTATGGTTAGCCTATGACTAGAATCGCGTGATAAAGGAATTGTAGATAATCGTCCAAGGGCAAGTGGGGAGTGTTGGAAATCGTGAGAATTGGTTCATTTATTATCTTAGTTGCGAGCAATTGTGTGATTCATTTACAGTTAGGTTAAATGTGATTATCGAACTTAGTGTTCAACTTGGTAATTGTATATTACTAGTGTGGGTTCTGATGATAATTTAACGGGGTTATGGCGATTGCTAGATCTTCTTCGTTAATCGTTATAATAATAGTAATTGGTCAATTATTATTATTGTAACTTACTATTATACAATTTAGAAGGTCACCTGCATCTGATGACGTTGAGTTATATTTCATATATGAAATTAAAGAGAACTATATAATTGAGAAATGTATTTCTCAAATTACAAAAGATTCTACATTTTATGTAGAATATCGATTGAACAAATAGAATCAATTAAATAGTTATTTAATTGGTTCGAGTAATTACAAGTAATTGCTCGATAACTTAATTATGATATTGACTCACGTTACTATTTAATTAAGCAATTAAATAGGTTCAACTTCATTAGCAACTCATTTGTGTCTTGAACTAATAGAGTTAACGAAATTCAGAGCTATGCGGGTTGCTTATCGGGGCTTGTTTTAACTGTACTCTCTCACGCTTTCAAACTTTAGGTTTTTCATCATAAGTTTGTAAAAACTTTTTCACCAAAACCTAATGTGATCCCCCAGCTGGCGAAATTCTCAATTTTGGGGTTTTCTGGTTTGTTAAATGCTTTGTTTGTGGGTGAATTCTTGATTGTCCCTCTGGTGTGGACTAACTAGAGATATCATCGATTGATATTGACAGGAGGAAGTAAAATTCACGTTGAATTTAGGCGTGTGGATTTTGGAATTTACTCCATTTCAATCTCTGTTCATATATTTAATTATATGTTTTGTATTGAATAATGTAGTATGCTTGGCTTTTAAAGATCCACCGGAACTATGGATTTGTATTTATACTCATATCAGCAGTAATTTTTCTGAGTCCTACTTAAGCGATAAGCGAACTAATGTATTATGTAACACCGGGGTAAAAATGGCCTTATGCCAAATGATGGGGCAAGATTCCGATTTGGAATCATACTCGAAGAAGCGCCGCGGATCGAGTAGAGAGCAGGGTTGAAATTTTCCCGCCCAGTCTCTAAATATTATTAGGAAGGGATGAGATTAGGGTTTTCGGAATGTATAAAACTCACATTTTCGTTCTAGAATGTTCCTCCGCCCCTTTATAAAGGCCGTCAAGCTGCGTAGAAATTATTCTTAATTCATTCATGACACTTTTGAACTAAAAAGTCTCTCTCTCTCTCAAATAAAATCCTTCTTGCCTAGGAAAAGAAAAGTTTTCTCTTCCTCTTTTATTCAGTTTCCCACTTTAAACACTTAGTAAAATCGTGGAGGAGTTCGAATTAATTTGCCGGTGTGGACTATTCTTGGAGAAACTCTATTTTGGGTATTGTGACCTTATCCTTTCCGCTTCCATTACAATATTCTAGAAGAAAAGTACACACTTGTAATTCGTTATTTATTATTTTTATAATCCGTAGTATCCACAGAAATTCACTTACAATTGGTTTTAGAACTTCGTAGATGCGTAAAAATCCAACAAATGAGCTCGGATCTTTCAAGAGCCGCTTAGAATATTCGGATTAAGCTCGTAGCTTACGATTATTCAAATATTTGTATGAAAACTAATAAATTTTGGTGTATAAAACTTCAAATAGGAACAAAATTTGGCGTTCTGCCCTTATAGATGGAATTATAAAACATCTTGGTCGTCATTCTCTGACATTGGCACTCTTTAAGGCGTTGTAGTACAAGCAAACGGCCTTGATAACTATTGTTATCATTGCGTCACGGCTTTGAAGCTCGAGGTCGATCCGCCCAAACTAGTAGCCTCACCAGTACATGAGTCCGCCATGCTCGCCTTGTATGGGAATTTTTCTTCACGGTGAATTTATTATTACCCTCTTCATAAGCAGGCCAGGATTATTTAAATCCTTGATTCAACTATTAAATCCCCATAATGGGTTGTTGAAAAAAATGGGGGAGATGAGGTCTATTAAATTGGGGAGGCGACACGGTAGCGAATTCGGCAGCGGGTGTTTACGCACCCGACCAGGAGTGTGAAGCGTTGGAAAATCACATGTGATAGGATAATGATGCTAGATGGCGACTTGTTATTGCTTGACTTGTTTTTCATCTCATCTCAATTATTTGTGATTAATTATTTCATGATAAATTTATTTAATTTTTTTTAAATATACCAAAATTAATCATTTTTTGTATTTTATAAATAGAGACTTGGTTGATTTGATTTGGATACCCAAAAAAAATCATCATTATTTTAGTATATTGTATCGTGTGCTTGTATTTCATTAGTTGTTCAACGTGATTTGCTTATTGTACTACATTTTAAGTTATTTGTAACTTTTCTTTGTTGTAATAATTATTATCTCTAATTCTTAAATTTTTTTATTTGCAAGAACAAAAAATTAATTATGAATATGAGATTAAAAATATTTAAAAAAAATTATTTTTAAAAAATCGAAAAAACAATTTATTTAAGTGTTAATTATTCTTATTTAATTATAAATAATAATAGTTATAATTATTTAATCATAAAAATGATAAATAATAATATGAGATAAAAGTGGTGGTGTAGAAGATTGTTAATTTACATTATGAAAATTATTGTAGAGGGTAAAAGTTAAAAGATTGTTAAATCATTAGGTGAAAGATAAATGAGAAAGATAAATGAGATGATGTGAAATATTGGAAATTAAAAAAGAGAAAAGAGGATGTTGAATAAATACTTGATTATAAGTAGTCTTACAGTAAATATGTAATGTAATGATATTTATACCATGTTCGACAAGTGGCATAGAAATAATAGAGAAAATGATATGCCTTGATTTTTCTTAGTGCCAATAATAAAGTTAAAATGACAATCAGCATACAACTACTCTACATCAATCAATCACGTTGAATGAACTCCTTAATAACTTGTGATACCCATTGGTCTCCAAAAGGAAAATAAAATTGATGTCCACTAATAATGTGGTTTTAATGACGACTTTATGAAGTTGTATATGAGGGTGAATACCACTTGCCTATTTAATTTTTTTCATATTTAAATCTAACTTACATATTTAAAAAAGTGGTATCTAATCTTGGCCATGATCATAATTAAATGCATTGTGATCAAAGAGTTGTGCTCTTCTTACAGCAGTTGGGCGAATCTGAATCTACATAGAGTGGCCCGTCTTTTAGCATGCTATAATATACAGGATAAGGGCAGGTTGGTATAGAGGTTGTTCTCAAATACTGACGATCGACAAATACGCGCAGTTGATCAAACACACAATATTGTGGTACATGCGGTTATTCCAACTACTAGTGACACTTGGAATAACGGTTTGCTCACATTAAAACAAGCAATATAATAAAGTAAATAACCTGAGAGGTTTGTTACCCAGTTAAAACTCTTAAACTTTACGTCTAGGGGCAAAGTGCCCTTTGGAAGGATTGCTTTAGTATATGGTTGAGATTTAGAAGCAAGAACTTTGCTCTCGCCGGTTTGCGCATCCCATACAACCTAATGTCCGAGCACGAGCTGCTCACAACTTGGCCCGACACTAGATCCCAGACTTCCCCGACTTTCGCTTGAATCAGGCTCACGATTTGTGAAGTCCTGTATAATAATAAGCTTCGAAACCACAGCTTCCATGAATCAAGTTCCTGATTGTAGAGATCCTACTATAATAATCAAATTAGATTGTTGTCATGCCGGATGTCGTTAACGGTCATACCTGATAGCATAGTAGTAGCTACGAGCTAGCATGCATGAGAACTTATGGCATGGCTACATTACAATTGACTAACTCTGGAAATCTGAGAGAAAATAAGTATATGGGGCGTGAGGGATTAATTCTAATGACATCCTTTTATAGAGAAAATCTTCCATCTTTTCCATACAAAAGTTTCCTTATTCAATTATGGTAAGAAATCACTCAAGTATAATATCGCAAGTTGCGCCTCACTCTTATTTTGACAAAATAATTGACCACTAGATCACATTGAGGAAGACCATGGTCGAAAATAGAGACTTCACAATTCAATTTCGATATTTAAGCCCAATCGGAAACATGTAGTACTAAATGACTAGTACATGTTAACGGCCGGTTGAGGTGAAAAACAGTTCGGGCACGACTACTTGAAACTGATATTCCCTTCTTAACATGCGTATTAACAGTCATTTTGAATCGTGCCTTGTGAAAATACATAGTAGCTCAATGAAAAACTTAACCAATCGATATCGCGATACTTGATATTCAAATATTTTACTACATACAATGAATTTTGTACCTTCTATGACATTTTAGATAAACTGTATATCGAGAAGTCAAATATATATGTACTTCATAATATATTTAGTTCAATTGAATACATTAATTGCACTATTACAAATATAATTTAATATGAAAATATTAATGTAATTTGTTAAAATATTTAGGACAAATGGCATGAAACATCACACAAGTTTGAAGAAAATGACTATTCTATCACTATATTTTAAAATCACACACTTTCGATCAATAACGTTAGAAGATCGTGTCAATTGACTACTTCCGTCAAGAAACTAAATCCGTTAGTTTAAGCTCAAATTTTCAGGGATATTTTTATCAAAACACAATTCCCACCTTTTAAAATTTCTCTTCAAATTTTTGGGACATAGCTACATAGGTAATAGATACAATAGGTTATTTTTATGAAACTTAAATATATTATGTAATAATAAAAAATAAAAATAAAATAAAAATGCTTACCACTTGACTAAAATCACCTACCCAAACCCCATTCTTCCACCTTATATCTAACCTCGCCCCCCGCCACGATGTTGCATCCACGACCCTCCACTCTGTCTTTAGGCGACTCGCGACTCCACGGCCAGGCGCACCCATGACTGATTATTTACATTGGGAGCTGTAGCCATATAATATAGTCAAAGTATCACCACCTAAAAGATTCAAACTTTATCAGATATGGGTATATCAAAGCGACTTGGTGTTCATTTCACAGTCTTCAGATATGTAACAAAGGATTGTTAATTAGAGATCAAAATTTGAAAGAAAAATGAATTATTTGAAGGTAATGGGGTTTTCAATAAGTTTGTTTTTCAAAATGGGAAAGTAAAATCATCAATCTAAAAGAGAGGGGTTAGGGGTATGGGGGTTAAAGGTGGCGGTAAGAATATTTTGTTTACAGGGAGGGGGGTGTGGGATAAGGCAAAGTGAATCACGGTAGTGGTGGTGGGGATGAAGGCTAGAGGTGGGATATGTGCGCCGGATCCGGCTGTCCCTACCGGTGCTAGGTGCAGCTCCATATTTCATGTGATTTATTGCATTATGTATTGAGCGATTCTATAATTCTTGCATGATGCTCCATAGCTTGTGATATCTGAACAAATGAAGGATGGGGTACAGAGGAGGGTATCGAGAGGGGTAGAGGATCCGAATTTTGACTCTCGGGTTAGGAGATAGGGGTGGAAAACATCCAAAAAGATGATAAATTTCTTTTTATTTTTTGATTATTAAGTAACATGTTTAAGTTTAATCAAAATAACCCATATTTTTATCTATTATAAAATATGCCTAAAAACATGAAGAAATTTTTAGAAGAGCAAAAAAAATGTGATTGGACAAAGATACCCCTAAATGTTTTGATTTAAACTAACAAATTTAGCTTCTTGTTGGAAAATTTGGTTGGAAGTAGTCAACGAGTACTATTTTCTAACTTTTGTGATCGAAAGTCTACGATTTAAACTAGAGTGATCGAATCGATATTTTAAAAAACAAATGACTGATCTGTCATCCTATTTGCCCAAACATTTTTAAGGTAAAACTTTATATGTTTAAATAAAAAGTCAAGTCGCATTTCAGTGGAAGATGTATACATACTTATTACCATGATAGTTTTCTTAACGAGTATAGTGATATAATGCAATAATATTATATACTTCATTCGGTTCTTTAGTTGTAATCCTAGAAAAAAAATTATTTTAAAATATATCGTTGGAATTCCAATCTGACGTACAGTGAGTTTTCTTTTAAATCCCTCTTTAATATATATAATAAAAAATATCTAATATCAACTTTGCATTTATAAAATTATTGTTTGATTCATTTTATTAAAGACTATAGCAAAATAGCATTCGATATTGATTAACTTGAAAATTTTAGTAATAAAAATTCTTTAGGATGACAACTAAAAATAAAATAAAATATATAATAATGCAATATATGAATATTCAGCTAACTAAGTCATAATCAAATAAAATCAAATACATAGATGCCATTGATTAGAATATTATTCACATATGCCTAACATATAAAAGTGTCAATAACCGTTTGTTACATTTAATATAAACTCTAAATTACCTTTGTTATAATGATTCCTATTGGTAGAAATATAAGTTCCAAAATTTTAGTCAAGGAGTTTCATGACAATTCAATCATTCAGATTAGCAATCTAGAACTTAATATATCAATAAGTTGAATTCACATCCATATACCTAAAAGATCAGGCATGAGCTCAGCCAACATACCAACCAGAGAGAGGTAATTTATAGGCTAATAGAATAATAATGCTAGCAGGGCCACTTCAACAGATTTATAACTAATAAAGATAGTAATGTGAATTTATGTTTCTTGATTATAATTAATAAAGATAATAATGTGAATTTTTTATGTTTCTTCCATGCCAAGGGTAGGTAATTATAATTATAATTAATAAAGATAAGAATGTGGATTGATGTTTCTTCACGTTTCTACGACATATATGTATTGAACATAATCTTAATTAAATAAAATAAGCAATTAATGGCCCATCTACACAGATGAAGTTCTTCGGCCACTAAATGTCATAGGGAGTTGCACCATCACCTCCTTGGACAATGTATCACAATCATCATAACAAACATGTACAAAAACGTCTAGACCCATAACAATTTTCTAAAATGGGTCAATTTCACAAATTAATTAAATTAATAACACTTTCATTTTAATTTGTAATTAATAGATAAATACGATTATTACATTTTACCCATCTAATAAAAGTTCGTCCCTCGAAATTCCTTAACTTTCGGTAACTCTGAAGATAAAATCAAAACAACCATAACAACTAACCTTTTTCGGCGAAAAGTTGCGGATATGGGCTCACTCGCGTATCCCTCTCGCTGACTCCGCTTTCTACTTGATGATTCCTCCACAAAGAAACTTTTACCAATCTTGCTTCTTTGCTCCTCGGCTTACCTTCTCTTTACGATCAAGAATCCTCCTTTGGGTCTTCCTCGTATAACCGAGAGTCTTCACCCAGAGTCATCAAAATTTTAAAAGAACTCTAAAACATGCGACTCGTTCGGCACGTGCTTCCTCGAAGCGAAACATGGAAAATCATTGAATCCTTTCCAGCTACATTGGGCAACACTAACGGTAGGCTCTTTGCTCTCACTTTTTGTCAAAATTTCCAAAGCGAGGGCCAACCGGGGACTCAACTTCCCTCTTCTCCCGAACCTCATTACACTTTCCATGGAATGTCTTGAGAATGCACCGGTCGCTGGCTTCCAAAGAAGTCAAATTTGTCAAGCGTCGATCGATACTTAACTTGTCTATCTTTGTGCCGTTCTCAAATATTATTGTACCCACATTTTACTCTCTACAAACTTTCCACCAGCAGAACCCACTTAAATCTTTCTTACAACTTCATTCCAGCAACATGCTCGAGTTCTCATCTTGACCGTACAAGGCCGAATGGTACCATCAATGCTAAGCAAGAAACTGTGACATAAGCAAACTCCATTTTAGCTCTTCATCCAACTACGAGAGGAAAACTCAACACACACTGGCTTCGTAGCATGTCTTCAGGCATTTAATGAATTAACGTTCTCAGGAGTTCCATCAGATTTAAGGTAAGCAACGATACTCAAATTGACCTTTGTCCCACACTAATGCCTCTTGGAAACTTCCCAAGAAACTTGAGTGAACCTTTGCGTCCCTATCAAAACTTGATACTTTCCGACAACTCCATGTAATCTACTTTATCTCACATGTACATCCCCAGCCAACCTGCTTGGAGTCCATCAGTTGACTTAATAGGTAGAAAATGAAACGGTCTTAGATGAGTATCCCTGATTACCCCAAATCCCATAATTTCTTTTTTTGAGTTTTCGGAAGCCAGGCTCACAAAATCCATGGTATTGATAACTTCTCCCATTGTCCATTGATGCTCGGTAAGCCCATTCTGACCAGCGGATAGTTTATAGTCGATCTTGACATTGCTTGAATCAAGCACTTTGCTGGAATGTCAATTTCTTTGCCGTTTCTAGCCTTTGATAGTTCTCCGCTTAAATTTCGGTATATTTTTCGTACTTCACAGATTACGCGTTACATGAAGCATTGTAGGCTTCGTGAGAGACTTCCCTTCTTAGTATAGAAGTTGGGGGCGCAACAATTCGTTCTCCTAATTTAAGAACACCCGTATTCGTCAACACCATAAAATCGAGGGTTTTACTCCCACTCTTCAACTTCCTCGTCATTGCCTCGCTTTTCAAAGCCTTTCTTTTTCATTTCCCGATTTTATCAGTGATACGGTCCACGTTCACATAGGCCAATAAGAGATCGACCCTCGACCTCGAAATTTACTCCGATGCTGTTTCAACTCACTCTTTGGTTCGCTTGCTTTTACTTTTTAGAGCAAAAACATCATGACTACATTTTACTTTCCTCGATGAGTACTTTCGATTTATTTACATCATAGTCCTTAGAAACTTTGTCCACGCCGTTGTCTCAAATTCAAAATTTTTCGCATTAGTAATATACTTCAAACTTTTTGTGATCGGTAAAATATCTAACATTTAACCCCGTCTGATAGTGTCTCCAAATTTTCAAGAAATTTGGCTGATTGCGGCCAACTCGAATCGTGGGTAGGATAATTCTTCTCGCTGATTAACTTCCAGAAATTTAGCCGAGAAGCGGGCGATCACCTTCCCGTGCATCAAAACCACGGCCTAAACCTTGAGTCGCTTGAAGAGCATCGTTGTACACAATATACCGCCCGTTTCCACGGTGAGTATCAGCCCAGTCATTGTAGTCAATCTTCTTTTCAAAATTTCATTAAAAGCAAATATCAACATTTCATTTTTATAAATGGTACACCACTGCTGTCAACTTGGTCATGAATTAGCGATTAGCGAAAGTCTTGTATAGTCTTTTGATAATGCAGAAGCTAAGCCAAACTTCTGTGATTACACTTGTGAGTCTACTCCCCAATTTACTCCGCTTCCACCTTTTTGTAGGTCCACTTAATAATACCTTGGCAGGAGATGACCCGACCTAAAATTGGCACGCTAACCAAAATTAGCACTTTGAAAACTTTGCATACAAACATTTTACAATAAAGATTTTGATAATATAAAACATATTAAATTAAGTATTTCGACTAAATCCTTGAATAGATTAAGATATAAATAATAAATACAACCAAAACTTATCCACAGAACTCACGATTTAAATCAGTCCATAAAAGGCTGGCGGCATAATGCCGGATATGATCTTGTTTGGAAGGCGATTTTTAACATATCATCTTCCTTAATCCTCAATTGTTGATATCTGAACCTCAAAATCCAATTTTTTGAAAAGACCTTTGCATCTAAAGCCACGATCAAAAGGTGAATTAAAATTTAATCACTAGCGATGATGCAGATTCTTAATAGTCACTTTGTTCGATTGTCGGTAATGCGATACAAAGAAGCCTCGTCGTTCCATCATGTAGCGGCTGAAAATCTTTGGAGGCGCTTGTGGAGAATAACTGACCTTATAAATATCTTCTCCGGCGACTCCTACTTGACTGCGTGTTCCCAATGCTTGACTCATTTGGGCCAACTACATTTCTCTGGTCTGTGATAGATATGGCCGGGCAGATTCCCGTGATACCCCAACTTCAATCGAAAATTCAATCTCACAGCAAATCTTTGGAAACACATCCTCGAATTCTATAAATCCGAGAATTTTTCAAGCTTAGAGCTCATCTTTTCTTCTTCAAATCCATTCTGAGAACCCAAATACCAATACATCCTTTGTTCAATAACTTACGAGCTTAAAATCGAACAAGATCGTAAAACTCTCTATCCCGGAAGCAACTTGTAATTTAGGCCTATCAAGATGAAAATTTATTCTGTTATGAATTGTTTTCCCGACCCGTCCGTTTCCCAAAATTGAGTCAAAATCCTTTATTTCGAAGGGTAATAGATACCACCTTTAAATACGTAGTTGTCAGCCTTAAGGGGCAATTTTATAAACTTCTCGATTATTTCAACCGACCTCCCACGGTGTCATTATTATTAAAGGTATTAAGATATTAAAGCCTTTCGAAGAAGGTAGCGTTCTAGACGTATTGAGATATAAAGAGTGTGTGGCTCTGGGAGAATCAAGCGGTATAGAGCATGAAGCCACTTATAAAGAGATAGATTTTTTATGCCATTACCGAATATCAAGGTACTTCACATTGCGTATTTGCATTGATTTTTTCTCACCATACGCGACATTCCGGCTGCATCTTGTTTCACTTGCCCGCTTTAAATACATGGCTCCTCATTGCGACTGCATGCAATCCTCAGAACGTCTCGGCCACAGTTACCACCTTGATCAGCTGCTTCCCAATGCATGTCGGCAGTGTTTTCTACTGTATTTTAATGGACTTTAAAAATAAAATTTCGGCAGCGCCAGGCTTGCGTGCAGCGCTTTGATTTCTGCTGACTGTCCATGATGGTAACATTGAATATGAATAGGAACACGGAAATACCAGTAAGAAAATCGCTCATTTTGGGAGGTGCGAGGCGGCTGAAGAATACAGGTGAGCGGTAGGTGCACTTGAAATATAGATGCAGATGCTGGCGAAAGTTCCTGCGAAATACATTTGCTTGCTGGCCCTGCCCACGGCGCGGTGGCGTGAATATCCTACTCTTTTTCACTGTGGGTGCCGCTGTAATCCTACTCAGCCCCGCGATCTTTGCGTTCACCAGTGGTAGAAGAATATTGCTTAAATGAAGCAAAGGCAGTCTACACATGGCAGTGTCAGCAGCTTGACCCCTTTCAAACATGATCCCTCTGTGGCTCGGTGGGGTACTCCAGGAATCAAGCGGCGAGTCGGCCAAACCTCTCTTCATGCCCATTGATTGTCCTCTGCTCTACATTGCGTTTGGATGACTCTAAAATTGCGTACACATGAGTCTCCAAATAGAAATTTTTGTTTTAAAGACTTCCACAGACTGAATCAAGTGATCGGTATCTCTCACAACAGCCAAATCTTTGTGGAGCGTGGTTCTTCGCTTTGACTCTAACTCCTCCAGGCAACACCATAAACTTCACTTTTAACTCATCCCCAAGAATCCATTCGGTTCAAACTTGTTCTCTAATGTCTCCGATTCAATGCTTGACCTCTGGTGTATGGCGTGAGGAGTCGAGGTAGTCCTTCTTGACATCTACAAATTTAGTGATGCAGATCTCGCCTGCCAGGAGGGCCAGTGGAGTCGTATGCAGCGCTGTGCTTACTCCCGACACCTCTCGAAATCCTCGATCTTTTCATACGGAAAGGAATTTCCGCATGCTAGGGAATACGAGGTTTAGTGCCTTGTTTCAAGCCGCGTATCCCTCTTGGCTGCTCCGAGCACCTTTCTTGGGTCTACCACGGGCCGCTTCCGTCGCCTACCAGCTAGCCGCAAATCCTCTGGCGGCAACACACTGAAGATGGCGATTCATGGCCAGACTCGGTGGGCATCTGCAGACCAGATCTCTCTGAAAAGAAAAAATATATTTAAACTTGTAAAATAGACAAACTACAAAATTTAACAATAGCAGGCGTAGAGCTGCTTTGAAGTGCGGTTAAAAGCGAAACCCTACGCTCCGATGCCATAATTTATGAAAGCGGCCTCAGGAGTTGGAGTCGTTATATGACACCAGCCATTTTAATTCGCCATCGATGGTTGACACCAAAATATAACACAACACCCAACTCAATAAAACTGATAGTTTTGATAAAATGAAATAATTTGAAGTTCACAATGTTTTCATAAAATTTAACCATATTGAAAATCACCTAATCCAAATCAAATACATGTCATAAAACAATTCATGTATTTTCAAAACAAAATACAGGCTTGGTACACCAAATATATAAATTAGTAGAAAAAAAGATGAGAGGGATACACTAGCCACCCGTCTACTAATAACAAACACTTGGCGTTCACGAACTCAATGATGACCTACAACGTTGCACTGTCGATGGAGGTTGGAAGGGAATGCGCTTCTCGACAATTGAGTGGCGAGGTGGTAACTTATCCACTTGTGAGGAGTACACAACAAAGATATAGCGACATGCTAATATCATCATAATACTATTAATAACCATTGTCAACATATGTACAATTTAGAGGTCTCAACTGTTATTCAACATATTATTTCAGGAGACAACATATCACATAATCAAAGCAAGTAAAAGACCATAAATTCTCAAACACAATGATTATACCACAATCATTAAATACTAAAACTCCCGAAAATAAAACCATAACATTATCAACATTTCAACTCAGTGACATCCTCCCAATGTCAACCACGTCTGAAACCGATACACAACCTGACCATACTCGACGTTTATATAATGTCATTGCCACTTTCCGGTAAAATTGCTTCGTATAATATAATATAATGCTATATCTTTTTCCGGCACGAGGCTCGCGCCAGCTCCCCGTATAATATCATATCATTTTTTTCGGTAATTGCTTAACTTACCCATTACAATATAAATACATATCCATTGCGCACGGACATACCATATACGACTCGAAGCGAGGACCCCGTCATATGGCGACTACCACATATGAAAGAGCCAAACATGACCAACAACCAACATGGCGCCAAACATACCCGGCCATGACAAAACACTTAACCATACCTGACTCCTTTCAATACCCACAATGACTACAACAATCTCATAAAACATACAACCATAATGCATGTCATCCATCTGACTCGGCGTTCCTGATTAGCTGTTGCTCGTAATGAATTCATAAAACCGATTATAGCAACCGCTTATATCTGTGTATTTATCAAGCAACATCAAGCGTAAATAATATTATCAAAGGTGATAAATCCCACCTTTAAAATTTGAAATGTGCTCATCGATCGATCTTGTGAGCCTTTCCGTTTGAGTCTAATCAAAACACCGAAAATCGATTACTACAAATTAGATTTATAAATTCTCTTTTTTTAACAAATTTTACTACGATTGACCACTTTAGGTAAAATATTGCAGATTAAGCAAAGAAAAAGATAAACGCGACAAGATTTCCGGCAACCAACCAGCGCCAACCATTTATTTCTATTTTCATTTCTAACACTTTAAACAATTTTAATCAACCCAAGAAATATCAACTTTTCCAACTAACTAAACGTTTCTATGACCTTTAACCACAAAATCCATTTACTACTCAAATCTAATAAAAGCGAATTTGCATATATTCATCCAACAACATAAATCACAATTTTCACCTCAAAACATAACTATAATAAAGGTCAGGAACATGCAAGTAAAAAGCGTTTTTTGAAAAGTCAATGAAGTCGACTAGAAAGTCAACTGCAATACACGACATATTTCTATCCCAAAATGGAGTTATTATCACCCTCACAATACTATAATCTAAAGCTTAGATAATAATTATATACCGTAATGAGCCTCAGAGCCGAGTGAACCCGATTAAAAGTCGACATCCTCGAAACATCGAAATACTCGTCAAATTCCTAACTTTATCTCAAAACAACTAATTTAAGGCTAGAATCGTTTATGCCATGACTATAAATCGAAATACAAGAAATCAACTCATTAAAGAGCTTCATTGAAATATTCAAAAGATTTGACATTTTTCATGAATAAAGAGGATGATGAGGAAAGCCTCTCAAGAATTTGAGGACAAGCTTGAATGAGAAATGGAGAGAAAGAAAATCAAAGGAGAGAGAGGGAGAGGGGGTAGGTTCAAAGGGAGGAGATGGGTTTTGTGCATTACCCAAGTCTTGTTTTGGTATGTGGGGAAGGTGAAGGGAAAAATGAGTTTTAGGTGGTGAAAATTCGTCTCGTTTTAATTTAGCCGAAGATCTCTCTCGATTTAACTTATCTCGACCATTTTTTCACATTTCTATTTTATTCTTTCTACGAGGGAGTTAAATTGCTTAGTTTGATATCCTTGTCTTGAAATCGAAAGAATAACAAAGTGGCTGAAGGGGTGGGCAGAAGGCACTGTGAAAATCTAAATTCAGCGATTGCAAGGTAAGTTTCTTGTACGTTGTTATATATAGTACTATTCTCGTTGTTGTTTCCACAGTAACTTCTATTATATACAGTACTATTTTACATTGTTTCTCACTAACTATCTCTGAATTTCCTTCTTATTACGATGCGGGGAGAAGTATGTGTAGTATTCAAGGGAGGTAGGTACGAGGCGGGGATATGGACCCTTTGAAGATTGCACCGGTTTGCGCAAATGGGATGCTCGAGGTGGGAGTCTAGTAGGGAAAAGAACTGACGTCTGGTTTCAACCTTTAAGGGGGCCGGTCCGTACATCTTGATCCGCCAGTCCTCATTTTCTACTTGATAGTTCCCACGCATTGGATGCTTGGCAGCTCAAGCGTCACAGCAAAGAGAAAAAGGATTCCGGCAAATGTTTGCAGGCCTCGCGGGGAGGCGAGTTACTTGGCGGTCGTTTAAGTAGTGCCGATACTGAAATCCGCTTTGATTAGCCTTATATTTTGGATATGGTTGATGAATTACGGATTTTTTTAATATTTGTAGTATGTTTTGAATTTATTGTAAATTTATACATTTCTATGTTTGTATGATGTCCTTATCTCGAGGTAATTTTTTTTTTGGTGCTGGTCAATGTCTTGATGTTTGTGCAGGAGTAAATATAAAATCTCACGCCTGAAACGTGAAAGGTTAGACACTTTATCAAAGTCTGGTGTGGACAATATAGAATTGCACTATGTGTTTTTATGAGTCCATGATGGAAAATGCATGGATATAGCAATTATAAATCTGAGTCGTAATTTCGAGGGGATCTTAAAAGTGCTTCTTACATTATTAACCAAACACGTAATTGCAGTATGTACAGTGGGAGCACTTGCGCATGCGGTAGATGAAATTCCGCGCTTCAAAAAGCCAAATGACTTGAAGATTCACAGCGTGCTTGACTTCCATAAAACTCCACATTGCGATATCATTAAATGCGATATCTGCAGATTTAATTAGCGCGAGGAGGTTGAATCAAGGCAGGTTATGCTTTAGTAAGCCGAGGTTAAGACGAAACCAAAATCCGAAATTCTTGGGAGGAATTTGGCGGGCTGCTCTGATTTTTGATGAAAGTATTTTCTAAAACTTATGTCATAAAACCCTAAAGTTTGCTTATATAGGGCTAAGGTTAAAAGCCAATGATAAGCGTGCCGTTATGTATTAGCTTGACTAGATTAACTTTCTGATAGTTAGTTAAGAAGACACTATTGAGTTGCTAATGAGATTGAACTATTTAATTAAGCAATTAAATAGTAATGAAGTCAATATCGATAATCTTTCACCAGTTATTGATAAATACTAAAATTACTTAAGACCAATTAAATAAGCTATTTAATTGATTCTATTTGTTTAATCGAGATTCTACATAAAATGCAGAACCGCATGAGTGAAATACATTTCTCCGAATTATAAAATTCTCTTTAATTTCATACATGAAATATAACTTCGGCATCATATATGTGGCGACCTTACAGGCTCGGATAATAGTAAGTTGTATAATAATAATTGACCAATTACTATTATTATAACGATTAATGAGTAAAGATCTAGCAATACGCTCATAATCCTTAATTATCACTTGAGAACCCGCTAGTAATACGATTACTAAGTTGAACAACTGAGAAAGTTACGATAATCATATTTAGCTTTATTTGAAATTAAATGGGTGAAATCTGAATTTATCCCTTGTGGGAATAATAAATGAGTCAATTGATTTCCCGACAAACTTCAAGTGGCGTGTCTTAATTCAAATTATAAATGAAGCCTTGAGGAAGTACAAAGGAAATATCACAGATTTACACATTTTTTGTGATTATCAAACATAAGCGCCCATGATAATCTGCCACATAGAATTTCATAACACCGATTTCATATGCTTGCCTCCGCTTTTGCTCTATAACTTTCGCTTGCGTCTTACCTGATAAAGTCTTCCTCATTTCTTCAAGGTAATTTTCATTGTTATTTAGCGTTCGATTGTCTTGCCCCAAATTCTTGGCTATTTTTTTGTTATGCTTTGCTTTCTTTATTATTTATTATAGCGGCTTGACAAATGAGGTATATTTGTTCTTTTTAATTCTTAATTTAAATTATTATTTATTGTATACAATTGTTTATGAAGTTATCTGTTTTTTTTCTTATAAAGGACAAATTGATTTATAATTTGAGAGATTCTTATCATAAAAGTTTTAAAGCTGAGTTTGTTGTTTTTAAATTTTAATTTATATTATTTTAAGGAGTAATAAATAAATAAGGACTAAACATATTTGATTTATTGATATAATTTAAGGAATAATTAGTTTAGTTTCATTTAAAATGTACAAATAATAATTTATAACAATTATATTTAATTTTATGGGCCACCGAGAGATTTTTTTTTATTTTGGAAAATTAAACTCTGTGATGTTTCTGCTTCGTTTGATTTAATTAGAATATTTTTATTTATAGTTAATTAATATATAAAAGTAGTATAAGTTTATTTTATGAGTAATATTTAATTAATAATAATTATTTAATTAGTTTGTTTAATACAAATTTGTTTAGATTTACTTTCGACGTTAGCTTTATGAGGGTAATCTTTATTAATTAATTAATAAAATAGATCGTTTCGTGGCGTTAGCTTGTCGCGTTTCTTTCTCTGAAGATTGAAGAATTTAATTAAATAGCATATAATTTAATTGGCAAAAGGGTTTTACCGTTAGTTAATTAATCTCGGCTTTTTCACGTTTTACTTTCAAATTATCACACATAATTTAGTTACCAACGTTATTATTTTTGAAATTGGTCCCAACTACTCGCCAAATTAGCATTTGGGGACTGTTGACATTTTACATGCCAAGATTTAAACAATTTGTCTTAGTTCCGCTTCATTTGATTGTTTGGTAAGGTGCATGTTAGATTCTAATTGTTGTAATCCCATGAAGACTATCTTGCGGTTTTGATATATATTAGATCTGATAGTACTATAGCGTGTGGTTAATTAGTCGACGATAGGACATTAGTTTTTGTCACATATTTATAGGGTTTTTCAGGAGTTAGATGAGTTCATGACGTTTTGTAAAGCCACTTGGCGACCCTAGAACATTTGATTAAACATTTGTTCAAATATTTCTACCATGGTTTATGTAAGTTTTCTCGATATGAGTACTTAAGAAGGGGAGAGAAATGAAGATATTCTCAAGCAGGATCGTTAGGATTTAACTAAATTTAAGAGGTGAAAATGGAAAGTATATATTTCGAAATGATCGAGAGAGAAACCGACATTGTACTTTCTGAAAGGCGTCGTTTGCATCGATTTGGATCCTTAGAATCGATCAGCGACTGAGGTGATGGTGCATATACTTTCACGTTCATCACATAATCTTATTTAACATACTATGATTTAAATTAAACTTGGATTTCTTGTTACTCAGTCTAATGAATATTGGCTTTGCAAACACGTTATATAGGAGAATCATTTTACTGCGACCGCTTCTTACTTTCCCGAACTACATGTATATTTGAAACGATACGTATATATATATACTTTCATTTATTGGAACAATGAAGTTTTTAAGTATGAGACACACTTGGACTTTTGTGACAATGGTAAAGATCAAATTAAGCTTTCAGGATTGATGTAAGCGGCGAATTAGATGAATTTCTACCGTCATTGTCGAGAAGAGGCAAAGAGATTTCCACCCAAAAACATCATTGTTTACAATTCTACATTCGTTTTACTTGTTTTATAGTCAAACTTGGACAAAAGAACTCGCCTCAACAGAAAGGAATCTACACATTTAAAATTGTTCAAGGTGAGTATATCATGATCATTTGGTTTAATACGCTTGACAATGGACCATTTCTTTGATTATATTTCGCGATACAATTAATGAAATAGAAAATACATGAAAGTGCAAAGGAATTAAAATCACAGGCCCAAACCAACTTGTATGAAGTTCTAGAGGAAATTCATATGCAAAATGATTTAGAAGTTACAGGAAAAACGTACCATCGAGAGAAACTCATGATATGCGTCTTCGCATATCAAGCGTCAATGCATCAAAGTGTTTATAAAGCTATCCAACTCTTGTCCGATGTTTGAAATGCAGAGTTGAAGGTAGCGATTCACGCATATTCAGTAAGAGACAAAATTATTGTGCATTTAATAGATTTACGGATATACACATGAGGATAAAATAATGCAGCCTTAGTTTGTTATGACCCCATTCAACCTCTATTTGTCGCCGGGTGAGATTAGTTGGCACACCAAAAGAAAATACCAAAAATACATATAAAGTAAATATTCGGCTAAAATTTTGAGAACATTGCCGGGATTAATTGATAGTAAATGTGAAAATCATAATCAAAATGCATCACAATAAAATTGCCAATGATATCCATGAATTTAACTAAACATTCATTCAATTTTTTTTCATCTAGCATTAAAATATTGTATTGAATATCCACTTGATAATGATAAATTTAAAAGTGGAATATCATTACTGACAAACTAGCCAATCAAGCATAAAGGTAAACTTTTACTCATCTTATGCATATATCATATATGACTGAAATATAGTCGATCTATATATTAGATTAAATATATTATTATCTATAGTTTGCATTTATTTACTATCACAGATACGATGAGAGATCCGATGATATGCGACAAGCTACACGATCATAGACAAGGGGCAATGAGGTACACACTTTACATCGTCATAAAATTGATCATAGTCATTAAGCTCAGCATCCATAGTACTAGTAGATTAGAAATGATATTACCAATTTTTACTTTTTCTGTTATTTATACATTAAACTCATATTCATTATAATAACTCAAATAGTGAAACATAAAAGAATATTTAATAATAGAAATATTTACATTAATGAAATTATTTCTAATTTGATATCATAAGTCACACATGCTTTCAAAAAAATTTATCTTGATTCAAAGATGATAAGCTTTGGAGCATAATATAAAAGCGATAGAAATGTTTAAATTCTTAATTTTTTAATTTTTATAAATATAACAAATGTATACATGTTTCATATTCTTTGTTACATAGATGCTCATTGATGATAATAAAGATGTCCACTTTCTGTTTGTGCCCGACAATCTCGTACAAGGAATTCTTCATCAAGAAGGAGACAAAGTCTATCCTATATGCTTCTTAAACCCAGGATGATGTTTCAATGTACTGTAACCAAATGTGAAAATGTTTCCACTTTTATGCTTTTACAAAATTTAAATTGGAGTTCAAATCAAATTATTATACATTCGCTCTGTGAAAACCTTAATATCGAAGACTTGCGACATTGTCTTAAGCATTTTAAATTTATAAATATAACAAATGTATATAATTGTTGTTATTATTCTAGATAGCCAAAGATGTCAAGCACACGTACTACGATCTCGGTAACAAATTCTTATTAGAAGAACAGAGTATATTTATATGCTTCACGCCCGTCACCATAATGCTGTAACTAAAAAGCCATACTCATTATATTAACTCAAATAGTACACGAATATCAAAACTATTTTAATAATGCTTTCATAACAAAAGAAATATTATTTTATCAAACATGCCACTTTTCATATTACCACTTTTTTCATGTACCAGGTGTCCATAAAATACTGAGATAAAAGCGTCTCGTATGCGAGAATATTCTTTGTTACAAATTCAAATAACATCGGGGATGACATTAAATGCATTCTTACGTCTTTGGAAGATTATTTCAATAATATGTCATTGACCAATACATAAAAGTCAAAACAACTAGGCTAGACTATTATAGCACCAAGCAAAATGATACTCCAGTCACAGGCTTTATCGAGATATAGTTGAAAGCGGTATTATTATGAAAGGAGGAGAAGCAAAGGCAAGTGAAATAGGATGATAAAAAGAATTGTGCTTCCGTAAATCCTTGCGTTGGAGGCCCCGAGGCGTACCTGGGGTATCTTCAGAGCGATTTGCTTAGTACAATAATTCCTTGGAAGAGCGACCTATTAGTACTATGACATATAGAAGCAGAATGGTAAAGAAATGGAAGATCAACTCAATATGGACAAGAACCACAAGACCGACGGTCCCAACTACGGAGTTTTTCGAGAAAAATTACAGGACTTAAGATCAATTATTTAAGAAAGTAGTTTTTGGAGAGGTGGTTGCACCTTGCGTACGTATAATTGAGTTTTAAAGGAAAAGAGGTTGCAGCGTATTGCATTTGTTCATGATACTTAAGTCTGAATTTAAACTTAAGACTCCAAACTACTTTGATAAATTTGTTTGCTCGGAAATTCCATATGAGACGAAGCATCCAAAGTTAGTCTAGCTGGTAGTAAAACACATGATGCATGGACCTTGTGGGAAAATGAACAAGAAAAATTCATGTATGATTGATGAAAAGTGCAAATGTCATTATCCTCGAGAATTTTGTGAGAAAACTACTCAGGAGGAGTAAGCGATCCAACTTACAATGACCGAAGGGAGGGACAAGCGATTCGAGTTTGGAAATGGCCATACTTAACAACTCCAGTGGGTTGTACACATAATCACCATTGTTCTTACAAGGTATAACATTATCAATCTTATCTTAATATAATAATATAACTATTAATAACTATCTAGTTGGATAAGATGTTATTAATGCTTGTGTGCATTCTTGTGACTACTCATGATCAGCATCTGATTCAATTTTTTTTCTTACAATTTAAATTCTTACTGTCATATTTCAATCCAAATTTACATATAACTATTAATTATCAAGTTGGATAAGATGCTTGGGTTCGTTTAAAAAATATGGATATGAATTTACAACTATACATATGTGAAGTTGGAAGATATGTTATGATGATAAGAGGTGGAAAGCAGGATAAGGAAAGGAAATTGATTTGAATACTTTATTACTATGAGGGTAATTACTCATTCCTAAGAGATTTTTTAATGAGAATCGTAACTGATTACCATAGTTTTTCTATTTTATAGATATAATTGCCATATAAATGTAGAAATTTGTTACGGAGTTAAAGAGAGCCTCAAATGCTTATACAAATCACGTCAAAGAAAGGGGCATAGTCGAGGTTTCCATAAACATAGACCATGATCATAAAAGGAAAAGATCGGTCTGAAAATCTAGCTTTGGGGATCTTAACATGGGATCAACACCTATATGAGTTAAGCCCTTCGAGAATACTCACATGGCTGCGATCAAAGGCATGCAGAGTTTTCACGGCCAACACCAAAATGATCCGATTGTACAAATACATTCATGAAGAAGAAGCGGAACCTTGTTGTGGAGCGATTATTTGACAAATGAAGTCTTTCTCAACTCAAAAAGACAGCCACGAAGAAGCCACACCGGTAGGAGTGTAAAGACAGAGTTTATGTCCACCTTTCACGTATTCATGCTTAGTAAGGGAACTAAACGGCCTTGGGGCCGCTGTGTGCTTATGAGCCGGGGATCTAGAAATTACAATGAAATTGACTTTCTAGAGGAACTAGAGGAAGTAAAGGTTATTTATGTATGCTGAGGAAAAACTACTTGGCAGGGAATACTCGATCCCAGGGACCCAGGCCAGAGTGGTACCCCCTGGAATAATTCGCATAAAAGGCACGTAGGGGCGACCCATACATTGATGAAGCGGGGCTATGGGTGAATGTATCGGCCTCGGGAAGGCTATGCCTGGGAAACTCGAGGAGCAAGGGTAAGGCGTGCAGCAGGCAGGTTCAGCCTTGACTAAATAGCCTTGAGCCCTGCAGGCACATGAGGATAAAGCTGCCCACCCATTGCTCCTTGATAAGAGCTTAAACTGTGAACCCGGCTCTCGAGCGAGGTATAAGCGATGGCCTCAGCAGGGGTGATGAGTGGGCCCAGATAAATCGACCTCACAGGCATGAGGGGATAAGGCTGGCTGCACTTTCTCACCGAGCAGGGATGGCTGCCCAGAACTTCACTACTTGATATGAGGATAGAGTCTTTGGAACCCTTTGAACTCACGTTTGGCTTGTTGATCCTTGAGGGACCAGCCCTTAAGGAAGTGCAGCTCTGCTGAGGAAGCAGTAAATATCAAAAGCCTTGACCATAACAAAACTTAACTTCGTATTTGTCCATGTGCAAGAGGTGAACCCCAAGGCAATATATGCGATAAAAGACAATAGGTAATTACAAACCATTCTCTTGAAAGAGAGAGTAAACTCTAAGTGGAGCGAGCTACCATGAGAAGGTCGGTGCATCAATGCTGAAAGCCGCGAAGCTAAGAACCAGTACAAAAGGCGTGGAAGCTGCACAGTAGTCTGAGGCTAATCTGAAGCACAAGTACCTGGCAGAGCGATCAGTGACTGGCTTGCTCGATGCATATCTCGCTTCTCTAAAAATCTTGATCTAAGAGACGGAGTGATGTCAATTTTATCTCGAGGTGATGGCCGTTCTGCTCTTAAATGTCCACAGACCGTAGGTCTCGATCACAGGGACTCGGCTGGGCTACGTCACACTCACAACGCGTCTATCTTGGACGCATCACGCTCATACATAAGTCGTGCCCGAGGACGCCGCCCAGAGGCTTTTGGAGGAGAGTCTGGAAATTGTGTCCAGTATCGAAGTCTGCGCGGCTTGCCGGAGGTAGGCCAACGTCATGTGCGAACCCATGTTAGCGAGGATTTGAGGAATTATAAGGTGGCAGCTCTTAGCTGCTGCTGCAGGCTGCGGGAGATTTCGAAGTCCATCGCATATACAAACCCAGGATAGAGAGAAGCTCACAAATAGTTATGGTACTTACTAATTCTTGTCGAAATAGAGGCCAGTGGATAGTGCTACTTTAATGGCAAGGCACTCAGGAGATTTGATATCAAACAAAACTTAGTGACACTCTACGACATGACAAAAGAAGAGACTTCCACTACCTAAAGAAAAATGGAATAAGTTAGTCCAATAAAAAGAAATATTCCATATGACACAAAGGGAGAAAAAGGATACCTGATCTCTTGCCAGGTATTATCGAGAACTAAAAAAGGAGGTTGCTTTAGGGGGACTTGCAGGCAGGAGGCCGCTGAATCGCAGGACCAGTGTCCTTCCAGATGCCTGGCGTACTTGGTCCTATTTTTCCATGATACTACTAGAGGAATGTTTTCTCTTGCGGAAAGACGGCTGAAAACCAAGTTAGAAGGTAGGAACACGGCGAGGGGGGCACTTTCACTCCGTGCTTTACTTAGAGGCGGGGGCCTCGGAAGGGGGCAGCTTCGCTTGACGAGTCTTACATAGCTAAGAGGGGTATAAGGAGAATCTTTGCGGGGAAAGTAACCGTCATCGAGGCTCTAGATGGGTCCTTTGCCTGCCAAAACTTGAGACAGTAGGAGGAATTGACCGTCTCTGTGCTACCCTTTAAGGCCAGGGAATAGTAGGAGTATAGCAAAACTTCCTGGAGAAAAGGTAGGGATTATAAGGCTCCACTATGAACTCCGAACTTATCCTATGACACATCCTACTAGTACGGAGGCTGACAAAGAGAGCTCGATCAGATGGCGATTGGGCTAAGTAGTAAATGCATAAAAAGAAGGTTGCCGATGAGGCGAGTGGCTTTCCAGGTGACTAAACATATGAGCCTTGAGCCAATGCGTGCATCTAAAGGAGCATAAACGCACCACACCACTTATGAGGTCACTGCGTAAGGGTCATGTTTATTAGTAGCAATGTCTTTGGCGTAATAAGACCCGTCAACAAAGAGATAATGGCGAGGGAAACACTCCGGGCGTCAGGCAGAATTATTAGAAAGAAGATATTTGAGATAGACTCCTATAGATTGAAAGAAAGGGCCGGTAGGCGCAATGACCACCATAAAGCGCCCGTCATGAACACACGGCTACGGATATAACCTAGAAGGCTGGCCCGGGCAAAACAAACACACATAGCTAACAAGAAAGAGTAAAAGCGGCCTGATAAACTTCCCCTCACTCGAGCCCGCGCGGCTTGGCGGTATCAAGAGATGTAAATCGCGGGCATCGAAGGAGGCGATGCTCGGCCGCAGACGATTTTAGGAACCACGTACACCCCAGATGATATACTCCGATCATTTGCCTTATGACCCAGCATAGGATCAAATAGAATGGTTTCTGAAAGCTAATCAAGGAGAGAGATGAGACCCACTTCCATCAGGAGGATTGAAAACGACTAAAATAATGATGGCCCAAAGTAGAAATCGCTAAAATTCGGGGGCAGAAATTTCAACTGCGCTAGAGGCGAGAGGCATTGGTAATGAGGGACAACTTCTCAAAAAATGACGTCAGCAGGGGCCCCCGAGATTCCACAATCCCAGCAGGATATAAATGCCCAGCTCAGGAGAGAGATAATAAAATGGTAAAAGGACACAGTGCTGCTTGAAGCCTTGAGGAAATTCATCGAGCAATGATAAAAGCAAGCGACATATGCACCGCTTGATGCCAAAGCCTAAACTTAGCCTTAGCCCCCAGCAGCGACTACCGTATGTCCTCGATCCATTCAAAATAACCACGGATATAATCAAAATTTACCCCCGGATCTACGCGAGGGCGTTGCCAACAGCATGACCAGAATGTCATCTTTGCCACGAGAGAAATAATGAAGCCCACTTAGGAGGAGTAGAAGAAGAAGACTCCGACCTAATCCTTTGAGATGGAGGCTACATCTTGGCGAGGAAGACAAGCTGCGGTTCCTTTTCTGAATCACGAGAGCGAAGGCCATGGGTAAGCAGCAGCGACGCTTTTATGCGGCCGGGCGTGAAAAAGACATTAGGATAGTCACTTATCTTCTTCCAGGACACACTATCGCGAGTTAGAAACTCTACGCGAGTAGTCTCGAAAGTAATCATAGTTTGCCAAATAAAGAAAAGCAAAACAAAGAACGAAAAGGCCACAGGTATCAGAACCCAAATTTAAAAAGGAACAAAAGCAAGTTAAATCGCTTGAGGATAAAGAGGAACCGTTAGTGCATGCTACACTTCAAAGAAGAATGAAATTCACCAGTATGTATCACCCCCAAAGTCTCTCATGAGCATCACATCCATGTGAGAGCTAATATTAGTAGAGATGGGAATTCGCCTCAATGCTCGTATCGCTGAGGCGCCCGTCCACTCCCTACATGGCATTGCTCCAGCGACATAGCGGAATGTGGTAGGAGATGGGCGTTCGTCTCAACTTATACATCCGCTCAAAACTATGTATAAAAGAAAGAAAGAGGCATAAATTCGAGGAACAGTTCTAAAGGCAGAGTTGGAAGAGCGAGAGGGCGGAAATTACTTTGCTTTCCAATCCCACTTCAGGAGGATGATGTATACAGGGAACTTAAAGGGACTAAAAGCATAAATAGAATGATTCCATGAGCATGTGATCAATAGAAAGGGAAGAGGGCTTTCCTCCCGCCTAACTTGAGAATACCATGATACTCGAGGTCATCCCAGGACAATGATGCTGGCTGCCCTAAGTTTAATATATATATATAGTGGCTATTATCCCAGAACTATGACTCGAGAACAAACTGTTGAAGGAGTAGAAGAGTACTTTGATCATGCGACTACCTCGCTTTCGTTGGAGTGCAAGAAAGCGAGAAAAACAAATCAAACAGAAGTAAGGGCTTTTATAGAGGGGTTGATCAAAGCCCGAGGTAAGGGATGCAACAAAGTCTAAAGGTCCGTGCACTATATATACTTTCAGTAAATCATATTTACATGTAGATACCTGATCTGGCCTTTTCCGGGCTTGTATATCTTTACATGAGAGTTAGACGACGACCTCAGTGCGGAAAGTGCGGAAAATATACTGCGAAACTAGACTCATGTAAGTCAAATGGGAGTAGAATTTCCTGATGATGGACATCACGAGGTTGGAAGGAAACAAATCCCAAAGCTACAAAAATTAAAGAAAGAGAATTTCCAGTGACATCTTAAAATAGTCATAAATCGAGCCAGGATCGGTGCTTGAGGGCTCGATAAAACGCCAAAAGAACCACTCTTAAGTTATGTTTCCCAGCTTGATCTAAAGGCGAGGCTCAAAGTGACTTATAACAAAAGGAACCATGGGTAGTTTTCTAACAAGGCATAAAGTTTGACGAACCTTAATCTTGCAATTCAAGAATATTGACTATGCTATATATTTCATAGGAATGTTTAAAAATCTAGTTAAGAATGTACAAGTATAATCATCAAGAATGCTCATCAAAAAGCATAAAATGATGCATAAGTAGTCAAATGTACTACCTTTGTGCAAAAGAAATTTGGAGGCAATGTGATCGAGATTGTCAATTTTATGCTTCTACTCGACTCCAAGAACTTGCAAAGCATAAGCAAAATACATTAATAATGATGCTTAGCGATCATATAATGTGCAGAGGCAAGCCTCTCGGTAGCGCACCTGCGAGAGGGGGGAGGAAGGAGTGATGAGGAGTGATTTTTAGCGAGTCATCACTGCAGTATATAGACCTGCTTGGGTCGTACCTAAAGCCCATAGCACTTATCTTCATTGGATAAAGAAGTTCTACAGAGTGCGACCACGAATTAAAAGCGAAGACCCCTAGCCAATTGATGGCTATGTTCAAAAATTCATATATACATGGGTGGGATCATTTATTTATTTTTATGGAAAAAAAATACATCCCCTAATATTTGATAGACCAAAAAATTGGTCCGAAAATTCTAAAAAAAATGGGATTAAAATTAAGATGATTAATTTCGAAAATTCATAGGATTAAGGATAATCATTTTAAAATATCGGACATGTGATAAATTCTTGCTCCAAAGATATTGACTCTGAATCAAAGTTCGGATCAATATAAATTAAAGTACTACCAGCTCACAAAAATAATTTAATTCTCTAATAAATTGAGGAATTAAGTCTTGAATAGGATCAACACAAATTGGCATTAAATCCACATAAAATAAGTCTTCGTTAAGTCGAGGCCGAGACTTAATTAAGGATCGACATGCGAAATCGTCGCGATAAATCCTCTGAGGTAGTCGACCTCGCATGCAAGCCCAGGAGTTGGATTTAGGGATAAAGTGATCGAAGGCATCGCGACCAAATCCTATAAGCAGTTAATCATCCTCAGGAAGTTCTCAAATGACATGGATGATGACTGGGAATGCGTAATGAGTCCGAAATGGGGTTAACCGTGAGAACACGAGGACCTGCTTGCGAGAGGGGCATTCTTGCGGCCAGACCAAGATGAGTAATAAATTCTTATCAATAAATGATCTAACATAAAACCAATAAGTCAAATAAGGGGCCGGAGGCGCGTCACTTTGGAAGTAAAAGACCCTTGAAATATCCATGCTTTTCGTTCGTATTTGGAAATGAACAACAGCATGCGGGTCGATCCGACACTACGGATGTAACACAGTTCGAGGTGGCGATCTATAGGCAGTGAAATTTGATAAACCAATAATTAAAATAGTGAAGGCGACTTAAAACAAAATTAAGGCAAAAATAGAGCAACAAAAGTGACACAATTTAGGGTTCTCAGGCCAAACTTATTATATTGAAACCCTAAATGCGAATAAGGGTTTGCGGGGAAATAGCCCACAATTAAAGAAGTTCATTGATTTGGGGTTAGGGGCTAAAAATCCCCAATTTAGTTGAGTTCAAAAATCATTTTAGGGGCTAAAATTGAAGCTTCAAAAGAAGTTTGGGGGTTGAGGAAATAAAGACCTAAAAGTTAGGGGATCAAAATAAAGGCTCTCCCAATTCAGGAATTAGAAGCATGAAAACATGTTTGATGACCTAGAAAAAGATCAGGTACTATACTTGCCCTTCAAAGAAATAGGGGCGCCCTTTTAACTGCTTGGAGGCAAAGTAATAATTCTTAAGGGAAATGACAGTTTGAATCTTTGTCTGAAATTCGATGTTAGAAGATCGTGATCACTTTGAAATCAAATCAACCCATTTTCTTTTCGAAAATATCATCCCATTCTTATTCAGAAGATACACAAAAATTACCTGGAAAAATACAAAGGATACCTCTGAACTTCTCTAAGTTAAATCTTTTAAACCACCCGTTAGAAACACACCCCATGAGGATAATTTGGAAAACACCTCGAGGTGACCTAAACTGAGGCACCCTAAAAATAACGGAAGTTATTACTGGAAATCACGATCATTCTTCAGAGTGAAATAAATCGGATGAGAATCTTATCGCGAGATCTAAATAAGGCAGCTTGAATAAATGAAGAATAGCCCATATACCCCGATTATTCACATAAATCTTGTATGAACTTTTGACAAACTCAGAGTTTTAGATTCACATCAAGGATTCAGAGATATAAAATACTGCTTCCGAATATTTAATCCACTTAATTTGCAGAGTCAGGGCAAGAAATCATTTCTTTGGGCCACGTAAGATCAATCGTTAATAAAATTGACCTTGAGGTTAGGATACTTTCGACTTTCATCTTCGTCATTATTTCTGATGACAAGGAGCCGTTGTAGTAGAGCTATAAGCTTGAGGCGAGGCTAAATCTTTTAAGTCTACTCTCTGATGGCAATTTCAAAGATGCGTTGTAGTGTCTGACCCAGGCGTACATTGCTTCGACTAACTTGTTTGTTATCATCCATACAACTTAAGCGCTCGAGGTTAATACAAATCAAGTCCAGCTTTGAAGACAAGTAGCCTCGAGAGCTAAAAATTCCCACGAAAGACAAATAGCATCCATAGTCCACTTGAAAGCGTGGCTTGACCAATTTCTGGCGATCCAGCTTTTCGAGGGGAACGCATCCCAAGTCCATACAAAGGTGAATGCATTCTGTGAGGCTGACTTTGCGGTAGAAGTCAGTGAGTCTAATACGGACGGAGATCGAGTCGAGACTTCGAGATCGAGAGTCCGTCACGACGACGCGTGAACCGCTCTTAAAGGCCCGGCTTGGGCGTATCAGTCAGGACAAGAGTCTAAGTGCATCCAGATTAGGACACGTGTCAGAATTTCGTGAAATTATCTGAAAATCCCATTTCCAGATCGAGTCAGTGAAATTTTAATTGACTCGAGTCGAGGCCAATGACTCGTACAAACTCTTTATAGAGATCTGGCTCAAAGTCGAGTAAGTCAAGCGTCTCAAAGGTATCCTTGAGAGCACTTGGGGATCCATAGTTTGAATGGTCGATCCACAGAATAATCTACATTTTTGTATAAGTATTATTTAATATTGTTTGGGTAGAAGAAATAAGTGTATGTTAGGAGTTGTGTTGTCAGTACCAACCCTGACGAGACAACAACTTACTAAATATCTACATGACTTCTCCTTGTTTATTAAATACGTCATCAAAACCACGCTGAACCCATTTGTGTTGGCGAAATTTCCCTGAGACCAAAATTGCTCATGTTTTCCTTATAACTTCCGTTGCTTACAGCTCTAAATTTGTTAGACTTGTTTTCTCCTCATCATCTTACGCTGCAAGGTAAAGAAAGTTTGGAAGCTTTGTGATATTTTCTTAAGTCATGGAGTTGATTTTTTAGTTTGACTTTTGTTGACTTTTGAATTTTAAGGACTTCAAATGGTATAAAAGGAGTTTCATTTAAACATGGATTAAAATTGATTTGAGGTGATTATAATCGATTTTTTGGGTTGAAATGTGTTGATTTTTGAAAGAGTTGACTTTTTATTTGACTTTCCCAAATTCCTTTAAATTTTATTATGATATTTATTGGACTTTAATATAGTTATTTTTGGAGTATAAGTTTTGATTTTTATGTGGATTGAGTGAGAGATTATGTTGATTTGGGTTAAGGTAGAAACAAGGAAGTAGTATTTTTAGAGGTTTTGATTCCAAACATTGTTATAAAGGGATAAATTAGTTGAGGAAAATGATTTCTAGGTTGATTAAAATTGGTTTAAAATGTTAGTATTTTGGTTAAGGTGTTGCTTAGTTATGGGGGCTTAAGTTAGGATAGTTCAAGTCCATCCATTTTAACTGTCATTTAAACACGATTAGTAATCTATATACTTAGATTGACAATTTGTCACTAAAATGGGTTGAAAAGTTAGGAAATTGAATTAAAAATCGGAGTTAAAATAGTAGTAAGTTGCTTAATTTACAATTGATAGAATTGTTTGGATAGTACGTGGAGGCGTGAGGGAAGAGGCATGTGGACTAAATATGCAGTGTAAAGCAGTAACGACTAGTTAATTAATAAATTAAAATGTGAGATTATTAAATCGATTTACGTAAAAGTTTGGAAACCACTTTATATTTTATGTACGATAAATGTGTTAATATTTGGGAGTTGGTGTCGAGATAGAGATTCACAGCAGGGAAAGTATCGATTGAATTAAAGCGTTGAGAGTTTTGCAGCATAAAACTATTGGGCGACCCGTTAGCTAAACCAACCAAACTTGGCCTGAAACACACCCAAAAACCCATTTCTTTCTTAACACCTACTAAATGATTGACGCTCGTTTCTTTACTGCCAGTTTTTTCTTGATTTCCCCGTCTCGAGCTTTGGACCTCAAATTTTTTGGGCTTCCCTCATCATCCTCTTCGATTCAAGGTAAAAAAGGCCGAAACTTTTTGGGTATTTCTTGAGTTTCGACCATGTTGACTTTTTGTTGACTTTTGGATTTTTTATTGTTTCAATTGATTCTTGGGCTTCAAATTAGTTGTTCTTGAGTTGAAATTACGAGTTTGGATGTGAAATTTCGGACGTTTTAGGGACGTTGACTTTTTGGAATTTTAGTTTGACTTCGGACTTTTGGGGTTATTATCGTATGTAATTATTGTCTAGGCCGAAATTATAGTATAGGAGATTATAATAATCGATTTTAGGGGTAGAAAAGTGTTGGAAAAGTTGGGTTGACTTCGGGTTTGACTTGGTCGAAACGTGTTAAAATGATATAATGAGTATATTTTTTTGGGCCGTTTATTATAATAGTTGTTTAGAGGTGAAATTGTGGTTTAAAAGTTGTTGGATGAGTTTATGATGAAATTAGTTTTTTATTAGTTTTGTTATTAGTTGGGTTTGGGATTAAGTTGTTAGAAATGGGTCTGGTGAGGAAGCTAATAGTTAGATTGTTAAGATTGTTAGTATTTGGGTTAGTGTGAGGGGCCGAAGTTTAAGATTTAGGTTGGATTTGGAACTTTTGTCGTTTAGTTTATCGTTGAAGTTTAACTAATAATGTTTCACTTAAAGAGAGGGGTAATGGGTATTATTAAAAGTTCTTAAAAGATAATTTATAACAAAATTTTGTAGTAATTGTATTTTTCGGTGTGCATTTGGAGAACTGGAGCGGGAAAAGCTTTCGGATCGATTATTTCAATCAGTTACAGCCAAAGGTGGAGATTTATCGCTCTATAAGTTTGATTACTTATTTATGTTTGAGTGAAGTATATATGGTAAATTGGTTGTAGCGACTATATATTATGAACTTATACTTGTGAGTATAGTTGGCAAGTAGCCAGAAATGTTAGCAGGTTATCGGTGGTTGTGTTAGAACTGATATAGTAGTAGGTTCTATATGGGGAATTGTTGTATTGAGTATGTGTGTGGGTCTTTATCTGAAAGGACTATTGTATGGTTGTTGCTGGTTGTTCTATCTTAAGTTGTTGTAGTTGTGGTGATAATTGTTTTTAGTTGTATGTTGGTGTGATGTTTTATGTTTGATGTATGTTTGAATTGTGAGGAAATGTTTGGAGTTGAGGCATGTTTAGGATGATGTAAATTGTTCGAAGGGGTAGAAGGCTGCGGGGAAAATATGATGATGTTAGGTGTTCGAGAGGGTGAGGCGCACTGGAAAAGGATATGATGTTGTTAGATTGTTCGAGAGGGTGAGCACGGGAAATGATGGAGGAATGTATATGATATTGTTATGGTTTCATATTGAAGTTTATTATATTGTTGTTGTGGTATAAACGTTGTGTTGAGGGAATTTATCTTTGTTTTCGTTTGATTAGTATGATATGAGATCTTTGGGTATAACATGGAGTTAGTAAGTTGAAATTCCTACAAATGTATGTATGTGTTGATGATGATCATTTTTGTTATGATGTAGTGGATAATTGTTTTTATTCTTTTTATTGTACATATATATACTTGACTACTTCAAATACATATCTTTTTGTGTTTCATTGGATATGTGAATGAGATTTCATCGGGTGATTCGTTTCCTTAAGATGTCGAGCTTACCCACCGCTCAGGATTGGCGGGTGCCATTCGAGGAAGCGGCGGCGTTAGTAAGATTGGAACTTTACAGGTGAGGGAGGCAGTGGCTGGGATCCTCGACAATCTGTCTTTTATTATTTTTGATGTACTCAGTTTTTCATATTTTGTTGTTTTGGAGGTTGAAAATTATAAATATTTTGTGGAGTATTTTGGGAGTTGGTATGTGATGGAGTTTTACACTTTGGTTTTGGATTAGGCGATGCCACGATGGTTAAACTCCATTGATATTTTTAGCACGAAACTATTTCGCTTTTTATCAAACTATTACCAGAGTTTATTGAGTTTGCTCGAACAAGTGATTTTGTGTCGGTGACCAGCGTATGGTGACTCGGATATATAGGTTGATAAACGACTCCAACCGAGAATGCGACTCGGGGCGGGTGCGATGCGTATATTATATTTGCTAGCGAGGTGAGTAATTATCTAAATGGGTGTACATTAACTTACCAAATTGAATGTATATATGTATGTATATTTTGTGTTGATTATGCTTGAATATGAATTCTTTGTTGGATATGGATTGTATGTAATGTGGTTTTTGTGAGTCATTGGGCGTTTTTGAGGTGAGGGGTGAGTCGTATCAAGATAAGTGGTTTCGAGGGCTTTGTTTACCGTCCTTTTGGATGTTTAAAGTGTTTTGTTGGTTGGGTTGGTGTGGCCTTGATTGGGATTGTATGAGTTGATGATGTATGTTGAGTTGTGTATTATCCGTGTACCTTATACACTGTACTTATAAATTAGCAGGTATTTTTGCCTGGAGTGCCTCGTTAAAGGCGTTGTGCTTATGTCGGCGGGCATAAGTTTCTCACTGCTGAGTTGAGGTTGATTATATCCCGCGTTAGATTCTTAAGAATTCAGTTATCTGCTGAGTTGATTGAGTGTTTAGGGGTGAGTTGAGATGTTGAGTTGATTGAAATTTGGTTAATAAGCTCGATGTTGAGTTGATTGAGTTGATATTGTGGATTTGAGTAATCTGTATTGTTGGCGAGTTATGAGGTTGGATGAGTACAGTTGAGTAAGTGATGTCTTATTGGCTGTTGGTTGATAGAGTAGAGTAAGTGGACTCGTTTTGGTGTTACCCCGTTGATTTCTTTGAAATGTGGCGATTATCATTTTTATTGCATCGCTTTATCGATTATGTTGCTTATTTTAGTTATTGAGCTATAAATTTATGCATTTTGATAATGAATTCACTGTGAAACTTATACATTATGGCCTTACACGTTGTATAACGTGCATAATACCCATCCTATCCCTTTGAAACTAATTATTTTTAATTACACTAAAAGAGTGTAGGTTAATTTTTCACTCTTGAGATAAGTATTCACTAAACGCAACTTAAAAGCTATTACCGTTATGGGGCGGCGTTTTATTTGTGCGGGTTAGCGGGTAGATGCTGCGGCGTTTGAATTACATTCGAGTGATGCGTGCCTTACAGAGCCTAAGGTGGCTGACGGATGGCGGTGAATCGCCAGCGATGCTGTCGTTATTTTTATTGTAAGTTGGGATTCTCTGCATTTGTTGTTATTTAGAGCTTGATTTGAGTTTATGTATTGATGTATTTTGGACTTTGGTGGAATTATTTGTATAGGTTGTGTTGTGTGGTTGGGAAACGCCATGATCGATCATTTCTTGTATTAACTTTCGGATGTATTTTGGCTTTATTAGGTTATTTCGAGGACGAGGTGTAACTTTAAATTTTAGTCGTCAATGAATTGGTAGGCTACAGTGTCTGATTTGAATAATTCAGGCGCAGGCCAGGTCGTAAACAATCCTCTTTGATTTGTCCTTTTATCTGGCATTTGAAGAATTTTTTTACAATTGAATTTTATTTATACCTCTTTTTAATAAATAATAAAAATTGTTCTTTTCATTACGTACTAATTCAACAATTCCATTCGAAAATGCAACAGGAGTCGTATTGCAGTTCCTTTTTTGGAGGGAATTCGGGAATTGTTGAATTCGTTGGCAAAAGTATCACCGTTTCACTTGAAACTACAGCTCAAACAATTATTATTATACTTGACACACTTATGTCAAGATAATAATAGGACACAAATTGTAACATGCTTACAATATCAAAGCCAACATCAAAAATTCCATCCATGAATTAGAGTTGAAGTTTTGCTAGCTAGTGTTTTCACCAACCGGGTCTAAGAGGGCACAAACCTACAATAATCGAGCTTGGATTACTACAAATCAAGATTCAAGACTACTCTTTGTGGGTGTAGTACAACATAAGAGCCCCACCCTCTCAAATAGGGCAGTGGCGAGTAAAAACACAGCACATGAAAGGGACCAAAGAGGCTTTGATAGTTCACATGTGAGAGGACTCCAATAAGCATGCCCTTTTATGAGCCAGCACTCATCAGATCTATTCAAAAAAGTCCCCAACATCTTCATTGCATGCGTTCTATTGATGCCAAACAGCTCTCAATAGTAATCACTAAAATTTCACATTTGCCCCTGAAATGAATAATCCTTTTATTATTGAAATTCATTTTGGAATAGTAAGAGATATTTTCCTACATACTTGAAGATATTTTGGAGGGTATTTGCACTTCTAGAATCTGGAACATATCCTATTCACATTTTGAAAGTTTACTTGCATTGACATTCCATTTTTCGAACACAACTATGTAAAGTGTGCATGTAGTACTATTGCATTTTATCTAAATAGTACTTTGAATCATTGACATCTATCATAAAACATTATACCAAACCCACACAATTTAGATTATGTATTTCATGGTAGTGGTGAAACGTAACAAATATATCAATGAATACATTTTCAATTTTATTTGCAATTGCAACTGTAGTTACAATTGAAGTTAAGTTACATGTCCCAGTTACAATTCAAAATCATCAAATTTGTTAGTAAACAATTAAATGCATATGATTATATTGTTGGGAAGAAAGGAAATAGGGAATTTACGATAATGCAGCGATACTGAAAAAGTGTAATGCATTCGCACAGTTAATCAGGTGTTCGCGCGAAGCGGCCAACAACACTTGTACTCATTCAACCACACAGCAAAACAACGTAAGTACAATGAAAGTAAATAAGCGAGGATGTTAGCGAGTTAGAGTGCCGTGTGGCTGGAATTACAGAAAGCGAGACTCCGGTATTGACTAAGGTTTTGCTCACGAATTGCTCACGCGTTATGCAATACGGAAAGACTCCGGTATTTTGACTAAGGATTCCACTTTTATACCACGTCACATCTTCTTCACGCCCTATTCTACCTCTATCAATAATGTCAGTGCCCCCCGACTTCAAGCATTATCTATCTCACATCACACTACTGCCACACTACTCTCCCAAAGATTCGACTACTAGCCTAAACAATAACAGCAAGACCGTTGTAAATGCAGCTGCTAAAGAATGGGGTACATATCTAAAGCAATTTATAGAGTAACTCCATACATTCAAATTTACAAACACAAAAAAATAAACTGAATTAGTAAATTATTTCTAGGGGAAGAGAAATACCCTACTCATACATGCCTGCCCTTTTAGAAATAAATCGGTTCTTACATTACATGGAAAGGGCTAATCTCCAGGGGCTCCGGTTTCTTTACTTCAAGCCCTCGTGCCCTAATACGGGAAAGTGATCGGAGACCACAAATTTTTCATCAAAAGGTGTATAATAATGGTAGTAGTCTTTCAACGAATTTCAATAAAATGAGCCATTTATTCCCAATTTATGGAAAGAAAAAGCAAGTAAATGATCTAGCATTGTAGCATCTCAATTTGCTTTTGCCCTTTTCAGTAAACTCCCGCATAACCGCAAGAAAAATAATTATTATTATAGGAAAAAATCTTTCTATGTCACTTTATTCCAAGAAAATAAAAACAAAAGATTAGATAGATAACCATATAGAAAGCGACTAGACGATAAGCCTTTGCAGCTCACAAAGTTGAAACCTTTCTGCAATAATTTCATGGTCACATTGCAAATGGAAATATTGTAAAGATAAGTTGAGAATAATGTACGGTTATGATTTACTCACTTTGGCATCATTTTTATTTGTTACCTATATGACTTTTATGGTTGAAATTACTTACTATGTTCCAAAACTTAAATGGATTGTTTTATACTTTTAGTTAACCTAAAATTCATACAAACACCTCAACTATATAAAATATTTTAAGTAAGTATCCGAAGTTTTTAACATTTCAAATAGGCACCTACAGACTCTTTAGACACATGAACTTTTAGAATACGGGGGACATGTAGTTTTTTCTTCCAAATTAATTATTACGAAGGATAATTTTGTCAAACAACTATTATTATACTTCTCGATAAGAGAAGTGTCACTTCAAGATTAACTCCCATCATCTTTCCCAACCTAATCTACTCCCATGTCAACCCCTATCCTTTCCCTTTTGTATAAACTATGGAAGAAAGAGACAATTAGTCTAATAAATTTGTAATTTCAGAGATTACCAGATCATTTGAATCAATCGAAACTCACGACTAATTGGGACTTTTTACGTAAACGCCACAGGAAATTGAGCAAATTGCCAATTTGATCCTCGAAGTCGACTGTTAAGGCTGGCCCCAAATAATGACACAAAGAAGATAATAGTCCCCGATATTATCATATTAGTTGCAATTTAGTCTCCGATTTAACAAAGACTTTAAAAGCGGATGGAAAATACATCTTGGGCCCACTCTTTATTACTTTTGAGGCTAAATTATCAATTCAATAAATGTTTAGGCCTCAATTTAGAATATTACAAAAAAAATCTCCATCCCAACAAAGGCTTCACCTCATCCCGATTCATTGCCCTCCATCACCACCCTCCACCACTACACCATTCCGTAAAATAACCACTTCCCCCCTCTACCACTATCATCTTCAACAAGGCATCAATGAATATCGAAAGCAGAACAAGAACACGACATTAAAAAATCTCTCTTCTCACCCATATCTCATGCAACATCAAAGAAGGCAAGAAACCAAACTAATAATCGTAGTGCCACTACCGCAACATAAAACCCTAGTATATCTTAAAAGGTTAGTATGTTGGCATTTTTGAGCGGCAAAAATCAAAGTAATATGTATGTATGCTCTCAAACAAGATCTTATGCAATTTTCCACCACCGAAGCTATTGCAGAGATTCCTCATGTCCGACCACTGTTGGATAATTGAGTTTGTGTATTTAAATTGTGAACCCATTTGTGACACACCCGCTAAGTATGCAGCACGGACTGAAAGTATAAGCTTGAATATGTACTTTTTGTTCTACAGGAGGAGAATGGAAATGCCACCAAATAAGTAGACTAAGCACAGCTGCTGAACGGTCGCTACTACTATGTCAAAACTCCCCGCCTAGTGGGGCGCAAATCCGGTAATGAAGCTTCACAATTGTGAATGTAGGTGCGCAAGCATTTAATTGTAGACACTTAATGCAGCTGAAAAGTGGGCTCAAGGAAAGCCAAATTTTAAGCCAATATTATGCTCGGTTTGCATTTTGAAATTGAAATCGTAATTAAAGCCTCCCAAAACGTTTAACTGTTACAAAACATTTCCAAACGCTTTAGTCGTTACAAAAACAAACATTTTGATTACAAGATTGAGTGCCAAGCTGTTACAAAAACATTTTGATTCAACAATTAAGTGTGTTTAATGGATGTTACTACAAATGTTATGCTCCTCTCTTATATCAATTGATCTAACAGCCTCCCCCATCTAAATCACACACAACACACAAAAACAAAAAGAAATGCCTCCCATCCTTTCTTCTTTTTCATTTTCTTTATCGGGTCATACTTCAAGCTCGCTGGGCGGTTCGGCCGATTGGTTCAATAGCGTTGCGAAGTTAATCGGTAGGTCATTTGATCCTCGGGAAAAACTCCTCTTTGGTCTGGCACCAACGGAAGATGACAAATTTTTTAAGGAAAACGTGTGTTTGTGTAACTTGATCTCGTTTTTCCTTTTGTATACATTCTGGTTGTACTACGACGAGTTAATTGCAACAATAGTCCCGCAAGTGTGTGTCAAAGCCGCACTTCGTCCCCCGTGTTGGGCAGCTGCCAGAAATGGTCTCGGTTAGTGTACACCGTTGTAAATCAGAGTATTTTGATTTCTATAATTATGCCTGTTGCGACAATTATTGTAACAATTCATTTACTAGTTTTAGTTAAATGAGATTACTCAAACTAAGTGTTCAATAAATAGTAATTGTAAATTACTAAAATGGAACTCACGATAATATCGCGGGTTACGCCAGACAGCTGTCATCCCATGCATAACCGATATAATAATCATAACGGTCAATTATATTATTATAATGTACACATTATCCGAGCCTGCATGTCACACACATACAATGACGTTGACTTATATTCCATGTATGGATTAAATTGAGATTTTATATTGGGGAGTCGATTGAAATCAACGAGATACTCAATCGAGATTTTTACATTGATAATGTAAAATACAAATTAGACAAAATCAATAAACTAATTTTCTATGCATCGATGGTTTAACGAGGAAGCTATTAGTAACTTGTTAAGCTACGCACTTTAGTAATAAGTTGCCGACGGTTTAACGAGTTAGCTATTTATCAAACGAAATGCCTAATCCACCAAAACCCAAAAACATTGCCCCCCCTCCTCTCCCCTTTTTGGTTTTTGAAAGTTTCACTCAAATTTCGTCTAATCAAGGTAAGATTCTAGCAGTCTAATCGCGCGACTCAACCGCTTCGCGCTGACTAACTGAGGCATTTCTACCTGAGGCGCTGGTGATTCTTATGGACTATTTATAGGAAGAAAATTGCTATCCGGCCAAGCAGTATCAGTACTCTCGTATTCATACGCAGATTAATTCATTATTATATGCTCGTAATTCGCTATTATACATTTATTCGATCTTGGTTGCATTTGTTCATATTTTATTATGAATTGGCTTGGCGCATTCTTCAACATACACATACTTCCTATTTCATCCCTAATTTAATGCGGGTGTTAATACCAATCCATTTTGTGCGATTATTGGACATTTATGGTGGGTCAAAATATAATTTTGAAAGACTTTTTGTGTGATGTAAGTGGCAAAGATTGAGAAAATGGTCCTCGTTAAGGTAATATATTTCATTTGAATGTCTTCTAGATTACATTTTAAGATATTAGAATTAAATATTTTGAGATATTTCAATATAATATTATTTAAAGTATTTTTACCAGGCCACTTTTGAGTAACATTAATAAATTTTATTATGTTTCTATTATCTTCTATATTTATTACTCCCTCTGTGATAAAATTTACTGTCGTTCTAGCTTTGAAAATTTGTATTTTTTTACTTGTCATTCTAGTATAGAAAATTATACTTTTACATTTCAATGCACTTATCGACTATTTTTTCTTAGTAAATTATCAACCAACCAATGATATAATTTCAATTAATTATCATTCTATATTTTCAATGTAATTTTTTATTACCTTTTTATTTTTCTTAATTTATGTGTATAACTTCTAGAAATCTATGCAAACAAATCGAGGGAGTATAGAAATATACAATAAAAAGAATATTTACATTAAATATATCATTCATATATAATATATATATATTGATTATATTAAAAAGTAAATTATACAATATTAATATATTTATTGTGTTATATAAATGTAGCGATTATATAATATAAAAAAGACATATAACAATTCGATATTATATTTGGCTGAATGCTTAAATTTAAAGATATTTTTGTTTTTAGATATTTTTATGTAACGATATGATTTTGCTTGGCGTTTTCATCACTACGTGGATATGAGGGTACAAAAAAACTGTTTATGGTGAAAAAGAGAGTTCGAGGAAAAGTATTTGTGAGAGCGAGACTATTTTTGACGGCACCAAATAAACTTAGATAATTCATAAATATTTAATGTAAATATTCTTTGTTGAATATTTCATAATAAACAGAGGATAATAAAACTTATAAAATATATTAACGTTGCCAAAGTTAATATATTAAAATACTAAAATAATATTATTAATTATCTTAAAATATTTAATTTTAATATACCTTAAATCTTTTTAATCTAAATATATTTTTCAAATATTACAAAAGCACCATTTATGTAAACAAGCTCTATTTAGAGCAAAAACAACTCTTCAAAATTGTATTTTTGACCCCAAATGCCCAACAATCTCGCAGTCAATAATTCGCAACGGTCACGCTAAATTTCAGTGATGAAACGGCAACCAATGCCATACTCATCAGTGCACCATTTCTGATCGCCGCTAATTACGTACCTAAAGCCGTTAAATTCGGCCAATACCCTATCGTGGACCACTATTGTAATTAACTCTACTATGACCGAATAAATTGTTGTTGTTTTTGTGTAAACTATTTGCTTTCGCTCCATATTCTATCGAGTTCCTTTACAACCACCTCCATAACCATGCTTATGCGACATGACGAGATTCAATAGTCTTTTGTAATATCCTGCCTGGGAAGGGTCATGCTGACGATATTTGGTACTACTCATACCATCAAGATGCATTTGTTTTCGGAAGCCCAACCCATAAGAACTTTAATGTTTAACTTGTTTGACCTCGGTTACCCCTGACGGGCGACCTAACACGAAGCTTCCGGCGAGCACGCTGAACAGACAAACGCGCTTGAAAGACACGAAGCATTCGCAAAACATTCCATCAAATCTAATAACGCATCGACGGCGATTCCATGCATGGGCATTACATCTTTCAATCAGATGGGTATTTATTAATTCAATAATTTGGGATTTAATTCCCAATTCTTCCTAATACTTTGTACGACTGGTTGGCTAAAATTGTCGACGGGCGATGCGAACAAGGAACGGACCGGGTTCTTCAATGGCGCAGTTATAAGAGGGCAAATGGGTCAAATCGCAGGCTAACAAAGATGAAGAACCAATTTTTTTATAAACATAAATATGCCCCAAAAACTTATAAAACTATAAATTTGCCCAAAATTTGACTCTAAAAGTGTTTCGACCATCTAATTTTAACGCTCACAAATCGGGAACCAAACGCAACATTTATCTAATATTGAAGATTAAACCGTTATTGCCAATTATCGCACCAAAATACAACTTGCAATTGTCACTTGGTGATCATACCATAATTCTACCAAACGAATCATCATTTCATGTTTAATCGCTGAGAATTCCTCCATTCCAGCAATACATAAATAGAAACCATACCAATTAAATTCCTAAATTAAAATAAGTTGCAACCGTGGGAGAAGTTCAGAATTAATGCCGAAACATGACATACCGCATTCCCTTTCTTTTTCTAAGCTCATACCAAGTGAACGAGACTCCAATCGCCAAGCTCCTCAATGCTTTCTTCAAATCCAGTAGATTCTTTAAAATTTTATTGCATCTCAATATATTCAATTTTTTAATTTAAAATGATTTGATTTTATATAAAAATTGTCATTTTATTTAATTGTTTAAAAGATTCACATGATCTTGGGAATATAAACGGCTCAAACGCCCATCACTGTGCACATTCGTCGCGGCGCGCTCACAAGACGCGCTGGTTCGATCCCTGCCAGCAGCTAGCAATTGTCACAATCCGTGGTCGCGCCTCGGTGTCGCTGGGATTACCGCTATCCCGGGCGCCATAGACGGGTGGCTACTTTGACCGCTCGAGGCATCATCTTTGATAACCTCCCCCAATATCAGCGACGGACTAACCTAAGGTTTCTACGCTGAAAGATATCAACGTTTAAATGAAGCCCAAACATATTGAAACGTCGTTTGCAAGGTATTGAGAAATAATAGCATAGGGGTTTCTAAAGATGACCATATATGTCTGGGTAATTAGTTGCGCGACACCCATGAAGTAGTAAGTAACAAGAAATGACTTCATAATCGCTAGTTCAAATTAGGCATTGAATAGCATGGAAAATTGACACTTACAAAATTTCGACCAATAACTCAATCTCCAAGGCCTAAATTGAAACATAAACATTAATATTATACTCGATTGAATTCGAGACTTAAACTCGATCCAATTCGAAAATTATTGACATAATTATTAAATTATAAATGTCTATTAATACTCCCTCCATCCCTAAAAGATATTCCCATTTATTATGGCACAAACTGTAAGAGAAATTCAAACTCATCTCGCATACTCAAATTTCCCTCCACTTTAACTTTCTATTTTTGGTAAAATGGGAACATAATTTGGGATTTCTAAAATAGGAAAATGGAAACAACAAAAAGGGATGGAGGGAGTAATATGTTAGAACACTCTTTACATTACATATAAGTATTACATTAGTAATATGTATTGACAATATGAATTAACACATGAAAACTAAAATTTTATTAACAAAAATGTTCAAATTAAGTCGACATCTAGTGGAACTCGAGAAGGATTCGACTCGACTCAACTCGAGAAGGGTTCGACTCATCTCGACAATATTGACACAATACTCGACGAGACAACTCAATTTGAAATAAAACTCGACTCGATGATTATCAAACCGAGACACAATCATGGCATGGTTTGACTCGACTCGTTCAAAGACCTAGTTCAAAGTGACATTTTTCATCCTTTTGTTAGTCGTTCCATCTTCATTTTTTTCGTTTCTTATCATTGCAAAAACACAATCCGGAATCTTGTTACTGTAAATAATATCATATGACCACTTTGATAATGCTAGTAATTAGTTGGCAGTTGTCCTATTTTTTACTCAACCGATTTGAAAATCATTAAAACTGACAAAACGACATAAGAAACCATCCGATGTTTGTAAAAAGTAAACTACATTAACAATGAACTATCGTGGAAAATGGCTATAGTTTCAAGGTGGACGGTAGCTGGGGCTGCCACTCATTCCCCCGATGATCTCAATGCGCAATTTTATGTGCCAGATTGTTGGATGCTCTACTTGTGTATTGAAATTTTGCCTCCAATGAATTAGCGAGGTGAAGAATGTCTCCCGCCACAACTTCGATCTCTACTGGAGTCTGTTGATGTCTATTTAGAACTTGAATCAACTGCTTCGTGTCGCTCTCAACCTCGAGCCTAAGCCAATGGTCCTCGATTGCTAGTTTGAGTCCTCATGGGATCGCCATATCGCTTCCGCAACGGTGGGACGATGTAGTAATTGAATTGTGCAGTGAGAGCTCCCCCGCGAACTCTCCTATATCGTGACCGGGCAGACGCAACCCCATTGCACTGCCGTGTCTTTATTCCAACTCCGTGATCCGAAATTAACTTTGCCCAAATTCCCTCCTCGGACATAACCACAATTCCTGCATATCTCCCCATCGCCGAAGTTGTTCGTAACAAGTTGCACACGCCAATTTGTATGATCACCCCAACTTATAACCTTCCTTCCAAATAAGTGATTTGTGGTAAGTTGCCTCCCCAAAAATCAGCCCATCAGCCATTCGATATTTACATTGACACCGTAAGGCGGCACGCTAACGGCTACGAGATTCTTTGGACATCCAAGTTCTTGGAATTGAGATGTTAAGTGCACCATGATTCATAAGCGTTGTCGCGGGCGTCAGTCTTGCTCTCATTTAAAGGTGTTGAGAACCAAAGATGAAGTAAATCCTCGCTACTTGATTTTTACACAACATTCGGAATTTCGGAGTTAACGCCCCACTTGCGCGCTTAATACATCGCTTAGATTGGTAGGATATTACTCGGCTTTCGCCAAATAAAAGACTTGGCGAGGAGAATTTGCACATGCCGTCGTTTTTCAGCCCGAGGTCGATTAAAGTCCCTACTCGCACCCTCGGCCTTGCTCGAAGAGTACCATTTCTTTTCAAATCTCGCCTTGCTATAGCGGAAGCAAAGTGATATATGTGTGCCGCTTCTTGTATGCCGCCATATTAAATTGCTTAACCGCTCCCGTCGGCTCGAAAAGAAGATAAGCCATTTACGCCATCCGTCATCCCCCTCAAATATCTCTTCCGCCCCGTTCCGCGGTTCAATTTGCCATTTATAATTAAATCGGAGAGACCCGAGCAGCGCTTCCGTTTCACCTCCCCTGCAACAGCAAAATCGCTCTCGTCCTTGGGACCCAGTTTAGTCCATACGTCTATACTTTTTTATAACGACCCGCGCCGTCGTATGCCCCAAAGGTTAGAATGCGTCCCAAATGTTTTAGAGTCACCAATCGATGGATGACTCAAATTTAAAACTTTTGTCTTGAAACAAATCCTTGACCAGCTTGACTTTCTGACAACGATCAACTCGACAACTCGACAACTCTGTCGGCTCAACAACTCGATACAACTCGACAGCTCAATCTGAGTCGGTTCTACCAACTATGCGCCATATAATCCAACCTCGCTTTGGGGAGAAACTTATGTCAAAATTAGACATAGGCATCACCGAATCAATAATGAAAGTACGAAGCGAAAAAACACCCCACATCTGCAGGGTATAAAGCGAAATCTCGAACAATACAACTCAGCCAACAAACACCGTCCTTCATATTCAACTTCTTTACAATACGACTCGAAACATCACCTCAAAAACACCTATCGACTCGTGAGACCACAGACACAACCCGACAATTCAACCCGCGATGCATATTCAACATATAATTTCACCTGAAATCACATATATACATATACACACATATCCGTAATCAAGTAGTTAATCAACACGGAAGTGAGATAAATACTCGCCTCGGTTGGTATATAAAAAACTCCGGCGCAATCACGATAGCGGACCTTTCCAGCGATCAACGCCTAAACAAGCATTCAAAATTATAATTAATACTTATAATATCTGACTAGTAATATAACGATGCAACTTATATATTTTTATCTCGTATTTATACTCCCCAAACGAAATAACCTGACGAAAGTTCCGTTACCAACCTTATTCCAACTTAAGTTCGCAACTTTCGTTTTAATGATTGAGTTCGATACTAGTTTAAAAGCCATAAAGTTCGACGTAACAACTAATCATCCATTTAACATCTTTAATCACCGAAGACACGACTGAACTCTTCGCTCTTTCAAAACTCATTCTATCCTAATATTCTATAATCACATATAAATCACAACCCTCGCCAGAAACAACTATAATAATAAAAGTCGAAATGCGCTTATACCATGTTAAAACCGTTTTGAAAAAAGTCAACAAAAAAAAGTCAACGAGAAGTCAGCATAATTCTCATGGCATTCAACCTCATAAATCGATTGGTATCACCTCTTATACCATAATCTAAGCAGATGGCGGAATTATACCGTTATCAACTTCAAAACTGAGAAGTCCTTTCGAGTAACAAAAAAATCAACATCCTCAGATTCATGAAATACTCAAGGTTCGAGCTTAGCCGCTTAAAAGCGTAGAGAGGATGACTCGAGAGGAAACTCTCACGAAATTTATAGCCAAAATTTGTCAAGATGAGAAAAAAAATCAAGGGAAAATAGGGGGGGTTAGAGCTGGTGGGGAAAAGGAAGAAGATGATTAAGGAAGTGGATAATGATGAAATGGTAACACATGGGGAGTTAGGTGCGAGATATTTCTAGGTTGTGTTTGAGTCTCGTTTGGTTTCGGTTTAGTTTCTCGTCTCAGATTTAACTCTTATGACTTCGAACATAAACTTAACTTCTAACCCCGCATATTAATAATGCACAAATGGAGCGGGTTATTACACTTTTCCGTCCCCTTCCCTCCACAGCGAACACCAACTTTGTAGGGTACCGCCTACGTTTCGATAAGCTCGCCGCCAGCCGACAGTTGGCCCCGAAGTTTGGCATGAACAAGGAAGATACTTTGAAATATCGCATAGCTTAAAAGGAGAGAAGCTTCTTGGGTAGCCTTTGGCATGACCTGTTTGGCCAAAAGTGCACTGGATTCATACACTCCCCAACTCCCTTGAATCTTATCCATGCTTTCCGGCGAGACACTGACTTATCTAAGCTTTTCAATGAATCCGCTTTTATCTCCGTCCACAGATTTCCCCCCGAAAAAACTTTTCCCATTGTCTATTCAGTGAAATTATTGATGCCCATTTAAGGAAGTTTAAAACATTTCACATAACAAAGTTTGGGGATGGAGTAGGATTACTGACCGGTTGACATCGAGCTTCTTTACACACTGGAGTAAGGGAGCTTTCCGCCGCCTCCGACCACAGCCTCGGCGCAGTGGCGATGCTAACAGAATACACTCCTTTTAAATGCGCCCGACGCGAAAGGAAGACGAGATGTTTACCTTGATCGCTAACTTCCGCCGTCCCCCAAAGAAACTCCCGGAGATGGATGCGCTTCATGGGAATGTGGTGTTTTGAGATGAGAAGCTCATAGAACATTTCTCCATTCACAGCAGCCAGGTCTCATATTCCTCTAAGGATTTTCGCGAGCCTCGCGTCCGCCTACATCATGGCTGCGGCGGAAGGCCAAATGTGCCATCACTTAAACGAGACATGGTTCATACTTTCGGACTATCTACCAGCTATCTTAGCCACGAGTGAGTGATTTCTGACTTTTTCGGCTTCTCCCCAATCACTCACAGGGACATGCCTTACGCACAAATTGAAAGCAGAGATATGGCGGCAAGGATCACCGTGGCGGATCCCCCACTGGCGACCCTAAGGGAAACTTAGATGTACGTTAATAAAACTATAAGAAGCGAGCACTAGCGCATAGTCAATCCGCCCATTGTGACAAAACCCAATTTAATCATGATAACCTCTAGAAAATTCCATTCTACCCTTTCATAAGCCTTGCTCATATCCAATTTTATCTCCATATTAGTGTTCTTAGCCAACCTAGAATGTTTCATAAAATGCAGAAGTTCATGGGTAATCATAACGTTATCCGAAATCATTCTACCCGGGACCAGTTGTCCTGTGATTATTAAAACAAAGTTAGTAGTTATTCTTGTTAACAGTCGAAAATTAATTTATTTATTTACTTTTTAAATCTTAATTCACGGGGTTGATTCATTAATTTATAAAGTCCAATCTCATGATAGCAATTTGCATTACGGTTTCGACTCGTCCATATATTAAAATCGGTCATATGAAAAATAATGGTTCCCTATATTTTAGCCACCTGAAATTAATTAAAGTAGTGAAATTAGGTTTTATAATTAATTAAAACCTTAATTATACATCTCATATGATGTGGCATTAAAATAGGGTTTGCTAGATTAACGGGTTTAAAGTAATAAATAGGAAGAGAGAATATAAATAAAAACAGGATGTTTTTGGAAAACATGTTCAAAATGGCGGCCCGATAAAAATGACTTAAAGAAATAGGGTGTAACCTATTTCACAAAGAAAATGAGGTCGCCACCTAATTTTCTCAAAAGATTTGATTATATAATACTCCTTTCATCCCATTTTCTAAGGTCCATTTAGTTTTTCATAAAGTTTAACAAAAAGAATTTAATTCAACTCACAAATATAAGTTTCCCTCCATTTTTATTACCTAATTTGGTAAAAAGGCAACCAATTATGATATTTCCAAAAAAAAGGTCTTACATTATGGGATGGAGCTAGTATTATTTTAGTAATAAATTCAAATCCACCAATCAAGATAGAGCCTAAAAACGTTTAAATACTATTGAATCCAATTTCAGAACACAATATTGCATCATCAACAATATTCTAAGACACAAAGTTGTAGCATTAAAAATAATTTAGAAGATTTCTACTTCGTAGGATATTCTCCCTATAAGTTCTATGAAGTTATGCAGAAATTTAGTGATCTAACATAGAATAACCACCACACGGTCACCACCAAAACACCAAAAATACGAAATCATCAATCCTTCTAGAGAGGAGGAGCAATCACACAAACAATTCAAATTCAGCATCATCATCCAAAATATGATGAAACTCTGAATCCTTGAATTTAAATATTTATCAAAAGAAGGTGGAATTATTGTAATAACCACGTTCAGTTAATTTCGATAATAATATTAATTAAGTAAAATTTATTTGGCCAGAGATTAAATTTATAATTTAGTAGTAATAGCCGAGGACAATTAAATTAAGTTAGATCGTTAAATCGTTCATTTGATAGCTTCGATTCATTTTAATTTAAATTGCACAAACTCTGTCTTTGTTTTAAATGACTTAAGAGTTAAAGTAATCTAATCTAAATTCGTTATCCTCCGCTATTCACACAAAATATCACAAAATCTCTCCCTCCTTCCCACAAGCTTGGCGAGATCCCTTGGAGCAAAAAAGAAGATTTTTTTCTCTTCCATTCTTGGCTTTGTTGCATATAAAGATCTTGAGTTGATTGCTAAGGTTTCTATCTTCCCCCCCACAAAAATTGAGGTAAAAGTTAGAGTTTGAATTTGATTTTTCATGTTTGGCTTTTGTCATAACTTAAATTTTATGATGATTCTAAGTTTGTTAGGTTACGATGTATATAAGTTATGAATTATTGATTTAGAGGTTGTTTGAGGATGTTATAGTTGGGTTGACTTTTCTAGGTTTCGGTTGACTTTTTGGTTGATATTTTTCTGAGACCTTAAATGTGTAGGGAGTTTAATTACAGGACACTTATTGTAGTTGTTGTGATGTTAAAATGGTGATTTAAAATTGATTAAAGGGAGTTAGGTTGAAAAAGAAGCGATTTGTAAGTTCGGTTATAATTGATATTTGGAGTCTGAGGTTTTTTAATTATGGACTTGAGGGGTTAAATATAATGACTTAAAAGTTGATATGAAATGTTAAAGTGATAAGATGGAATTTTAGCGGGGGAACCGATTGGGTTGTGTCCGACGGGGTTATTATTCGTTGTTTTATCCGTCATTTTAGACCGTTTAGAAATCGTTCCGCTATGAGTTGATAGTGTATCTTCTAGAACGCCAGTATAGTAGTAGGTCTTGATTATACTTTCTGGGTGTTTTGTTAGGCGTTGATCGTGGAAAGGGGCAGTTACCGTGATTGTGTTCGCGAAGGTTTTGTGGTAGCTAAGCGAGGAGGTGAGTCTTTATCACCATGGTGCTACTTTGCGTACTTACTTTTTAAATTATGTGAGCATGTGTCATTTGTGGCATGATTGTGAGAATGAGTATAAATGTTATTGTGGTATGACTATGTAGAGAATGATATACATGTAATTATTTGTATGATTATGTGTGATTCATTTGTGTGAGCCCGTAATATGAGATTATGTGATTATGATACTGCGGCGTTGAAGATTGCTTGAAATTAGTAATGGCTTGAACTCCTGACTTATATTCCGATTTACGTGGCCTTGTCGGCAACATTTGTATTTGTGGCCTTAATGAAGCTTGTTGTGTTCTATTGGCCTTGTCGGCACTTTTTGGTATTTACGTGGCCTTGTCGAGTAGGTTGTGATTGATTCTGATTGTGGGATGTTTAGGCGTGTGTTTTAATTTTGTTTGGGAGTAAAGTAGTTGGTTAGAGTTATTCGTGACTTTGAGGGGGTGACTTGAGTATCGCAATTGACCTGCTATACTAAGTGTGGCCTTCAATTAGCATTATACTAAGTGTATAAGTCGCGATTGTTTTTTATACTTAATTGGCACATAAGTCGCGGTTTGCACTTATACTTAGTGTATAAGGAGTCGCGATTGTGCCTTATACTTAGTGTATAAGTGCGGTTTGCCTTATACTTGGTGTATAAGTGCGGTGTGCCTTATACTTAGTGTATAAGTGCGGTTGGCCCTATACTTTGTGTATAAGTGCGGTTTGGCCTTATACTTTGGTATAAGTGCGGTGTGATTATCGATTGGTCGTTCCTGCGGGTAGGCCGGATTGAGCGTATGCTTAGCGTTAGAGGTTGAGCTATAGTTGTGGGGATGAGAGAGATAGATGGTTTGATGACTAAAGTTATAGCCGTTGTTGAGTTTCTTGAGTTCTTTAAGGTGATTATGTGCTTCTGAAGCTTTACATTATATCTCCATATGTGATATACGAGACTTTCTTTGGAGATTATGTTGTGGCCTTATTTGGTGATGCAGGATATATATATGTCTTATTCATATTTATTATTATAACATGTTGGTTGTCTAGATTCCGTATGGTTTAAGTTTCCCCATGTTAAGTGTTCCGCCCAAACGCGGCTACGCCGCACCGGTATGGGCGGTATTTTCATTTTGCGCCCGGAGTTGGCGGGCGAGTTGAGCGAGGCATTCCCAGAGTTGTTGTTTAGAGTGGCTAGGTGAGCATCGAGGATCCTCGCGATCTCGTTTGTTGTGTTGTCAATCGATTTTTTGATTGTTATTTTCCTTTTCAATCTTTTAGCCTTGTCGGCGATTATTTTGTATTACGAGAATGCAGTACTTACTCTCTTTTGTAGCCTTGCCGGCATTCTTTGTTAATTTGGGATATGTTAACCATATATGGGTTAGTTAGTTAGATATCACGATGGATTGTAAATTTTAAAGCTGTTTTGTGAGAATCTTATGGCAAATCAAAATTTTTTGAATGACGAGAGTTATTTTCTTGAGGCGTCTTCGGTATGGTGACTCTGGTGGTGGATTATAATGATTACCATGCTCGGGCGGCCCAGGCACAGGGCGGGTCGTTACAATTTTGGTATCGAGCTTAGGTTTCGGATTGCTTGGAGTTATCATGGTTGTGTGGCAGACTTGTTTTCCTTAGTCGTTGTGGTGAGTGTCTTTTGTAAAATGCGAGTCTTTTTCTTTTTTGTTAAATGGCTGTTTAAAGGGATACCGCCCAGATGCGTGGAAGGGTAGATCGAGGGAGTGCCGAGGGGGCCCAGGCCCGGAAGGAGGCCAGAGGCGGTAGGGGTGTAGGCGTAGTGCAGGCGTGGACCGAGCGGGGTCCGGAGGGGTGCATTCTTCGTATGGCTTGAGGAGGAGAAATTTGAAGAGCGCCAAGCCGGAGAGGCTGCCAAATGCCGAGGGTGGTAGAGCCGAGCGGAGGGAGTCGAATTCCGAGGGAGTAAGTTGTTTGACCCCGGTTTACGAAGAGGATCCTCAGAAATTTCCGGGGGATTTGCAGGCCGAGGCTATTGAGTTCATGTCAGGGACATGAAGTCCATTTTGAGCCGATGGGGATTTTGGGCGAGATAAGTGAAGTTGCTACTTATAGACTTCACGTATATTTATGATGTCGGCCCGGCTAGGGCGTCGGCGAGAAGGAATTGCCCCGATTTTAGAGAGAGAGGAGGTGCTAGTGGTATCGAGGGGGGTCGTGGTGGCGTCGGTCGGAGGCCGTGGAGGCCGTCTGGTGGAGGACCTTAGAGGGTCTTAGTTACTCGTTAAGAGGCACGGGGTACCCCCAAAGTGAGTGGCAGTACATTATTCTGTGTGATATTTAGGCTAAATGTTGTTTGATTACGAGACTCACCTTGTCTTTTGTTTCTCGAGTTTTATTTACGCATATCTTTATGTTGTGTGCCACTCTTTATTCCACTTGAGTTTATGACACGTTAGGGAGTCGGTGTGGTTAGACATGTATATAGGAATTTGTCGGCTTTGATTAATATATTGGTTAGTTGTTATGCAATGATTTGTTCCATTTTGATCTTTTGATTTCGATCTTATCTTGGGGATGGATTGGTTGGGGAGAGAGGAGAGATCGAATTTTGCTATCGAGGAATTCAGTGCAGCGCCCAATTTCTATTCACTTGTGGATAGCCCCCGGCCGGAGATTCACGAGGTGCGGACTCGATTCTGAGAAGGTTGTTGGAGAAAGGATTCATCAGACCGAGTGTATCTCCGTGGGGTGCACCAGTTTTGTTTGTGAAAAAGAAGGATGGTTCGATGAGGCTGTGGGTTGACTATAAGCGATTGAATAAAGTCACCATTAAGAACGGTACCGCGAAATTGTGATTTGTTTCGTTAGGTGAGAAGGATGCCAAGGTGTTCTCGAAGATTGATTTGCGGTAGAGTTATCATCGGTTGAGGATCGAGGGGAGGATATTCGAAAATCGGCTTTCGGATCTCGTTATGGACATTATGAGTTTATAGTGATGCCGTTTGGATTGGCCGAATGCCGGCCTTTATGGATTTGATGAAGCAGGTGTATTTCGGGAGTATTTGGATGAGTTTGTGGTGGTATTCATTGATGATATTCGTATATTCTAGAGGGAGGAGGAACATAGGGAGGCATTTGCGGATCGTGTTGAGGACCTTGAGGAGCGACACCGGTTGTATGCCAGGATTTTCCCGAATGTGAGTTACGGTTGGCGAAAGTGCGATTCAAGGTCATATTTCTAGCGAGGGTATTTGTGTTGATCCACAGAAGGTAGAGGCCGTGAACAATTGGGAGCGTCCACTCAGTGTGACTGAGGTGAGGAGTTTCTTGGGGTTACACAGATTTGTGGGAGATTAAATCAAGGACTTCTTAGCGATCGTGACGCCATTGACGGGTTGACCAGAAAAGGGGTTCCGTTTGTCTGGGATGATGATTGTGAGGGCTGCTTCAGGGTACTAAAGGAAAAGTTGAATCACGACTCCGATGTTAAGCGATACCATCGGTTAGGGGGAGCTCACGTGATTTATAGTGATGTTTCGCATCGAGAGTTGGGTTATTAAATTTACGTGCGAGAGGAATGGGAGAGAAAGTGGGTGCTATCTTTCTAGACAATTGAGGAATCACGAGGAAGAAGAACTACTCCAGGCCACGTGATCTTGGTATGACGATAGTCTTTGCGTTGAAGTTGGAACACTATGCATATGGGGTTAAATGCAGATTTTTCACGTCATGGAAGTTTGAGATATCTTTCGGCAGAGAGGAATTTGAATTTGTGAGAAGCCCGGAGAGGTCGATAAGAGTTCATCGGATTATTATGACTTGACTAATGAGTACCGCGAGGGGAAAGCGAAATGTAGTAGGCGTCATTTGAGTAGAAATCAAAGGACCGAGAGAGAGAGATACAAACAGTAGGGAGTCGTTTTGATGTCGGTAGCGGCAGAGTTACCGCCCGTATGAGGATTCGACCCGATTAGCACGTAGGATAAAATCTTAAGAATTGCGGCAGCGAGGACCGAGGCTGCGGGGTTATCGATTAAGGGATGTGAAATGAAGCGTCGAGATCGAGATTTCCGCAGTTGAGGAGTGGAGCCTTCACGATGGATGGCAGATTGTGTGTACCGTATTCGGATGAGGTGTGGAGGGAGATTATTGATGAGGCTCATGATGCTCACATAAATGCGCCCGGGTATGCGAAGATGTACCGGGATTTGAGGTTGACTTATTGGTGGCCGGGAATGAAGAGAGATCGCAGAGTTCGTGGCTAAAGTGTGGTTCAGTTTGTCGGTGGGAATCCGAGCATAGGCAGCATCCTGGCGGGTTTGGTGAGCTTCTTCCTATTCTTTTGAGTGGACATGGGAGAATATTACCATGAGACTTGTGTTTGGGCTTCACAGGTCGTTGAGGCGACATGATGGGATCTGGAGTGATTGTGGATAGGCTATCGAGTGGCTCATTCGGAGCTGTTAGATCTGAGGATGGGCACGAGAAACTAGTGAGGATCTATGTGGATCGGATTGTGAGGTTGCACGGGGTTCGATGATATCACGATCATTTGGGACGGCCCAGATTCCTTTAAGGTTAGGAGGGGTTTCGAGGGAGGCGGTGGGACTAGAGTGGATTTGAGCACATGCCGTCCCAACGGATGGGGGAATCACGAGAGGGCGATCTGGACATTGGAGGATATGCTCCGGGCTTGTGTTATGAACTTATAGGGAATTGGGACAGTGAGTTGCCCAGATAGAGTTACTTCTACTTGACAACTTCCCGTGCTAGTATTGGATGGCGCTTTGAGGAGGCATTAACTTGTGGGCGGAGGTGTCGCTCCGGTTGTTGGAATGAGGTAGGAGAGAGGAAGGATTTGCACGGTTCGAGTTGGTCGAGAGTTCGATTAGGCGGATCGGATTGATTGGCTTGTCGAGGGAGACAGAGACAGAAGAAACTCATCAGATCACTTCGTGAGTAGATTTATGCGTTTGAGGTGGCCGTGTGTTCACTGAGGTATCCCGTGGAAGGAAGGGTGTGATGCGATTTGGGAGGAAAGGGAAGTTAAGTCCTCGTTATATTGGACGTTTGAGATCCTTGGGAGGATTGGCTCACGTGGCTTATCGGTTAGTGCCTCCGAGTTTAGATAGGATTCATAATGTGTGTTCCATGTATCTGTTTGAGGAAGTATATCACGACCCGGTCGCATATTCTTAGCTCGCTTCCGGTGGAGCAGGGAGGACCTCGCGTTTGAGGGGAAGGCCAGGGGTGGAAATTACGGACCCGGAAAGAGAAGTTTTTAGGAGTTAGGTAGTGGCCTTAGCCCGAGGAAGTTAAATGGAGGAATCGGGCGTCAGAGGAAGCTGACATGGGAACATGAGGATGAGATGAGGAGCCGTTCTGTATGACTTTCGAGCGAGATGTGAGTTAATATTGCTTTTATTTTATATGATGTTTGATTTCTTGTTACAATATATGTTCTTTTCTTGGTTTTTGGGTTGTTAAATTTAGAATTGAAATTTTATTAGGTAGGTAGATTGTAACCAACCGTACGTTAAAAAATATAAAAAATTTCCCGGTCGATTGGTGGGACCCGGAGATAGTATAAATAATTTCGGAATAAAATCGATGTACCGAGACTAATATTATATGAGTAGTAGTTTATGTCATGGGAAATTTTACATTTGGAATCGGTTCGTTGAGATTTAGAAAGAATGCGAAAAGTGGAGGAATTAACGAGAAACGAGCCCGGGACTCGAAGCTATTCTTAAATATCTTCACCATTCATTTATCCAACAAATCGTCGCACAAACAATCTAAATGCTGTAAGTGAGTGTTTTGGCGAGAATCTCCCGTCCACTTCCCACTTTGAAATTTCTTCCCGTTTCTCTTGATTGTTGCTCGAACTCAAAGATCGTTGGTTGATATCTTCCCCCTCATGATCTTCTTTGAATTAAAGGTAAGAAAGTTCAAATCTTTTGGGATATTTCTTGGGTTTTTGACATGAATTAGAGTTTTTAGTTGACTTTTGCTAAATTGAATTTAATTGTGTTTCTAAGTTTGTTATGGGTAGTACGATGAGTATAAGTGAATTAATTCATGATTAAGATGTTGTTTGAGGATTATGGTGATCGGTTGACTTTTTCTAGCTTAGTTGACTTTTGTTGTTGACTTTTGTTATAGGACTTTAAATGTGTAGGGGGTTAATTTGGGACCTTATTGTAGTTGTTGTAAGGTTAGAATTATGATTTATAATCGATTAGAGGGGGGTTAGGTTTAGAAGTGTGATTGGTAGGATTTAGCGTAGTAATTGAGATTTTTGGAGTATAGGTTCTTATTTATGGACTTAAGAGGTTAAATAAAGATGACTTATAAGTTGATTTGAAATGTTAAAGTGATAAGGTGGAAATTTTAGAGGGAGGCGATTAGGTTGTATGCAGCCGGGGTTGTTATTTACCGTTCTCTTGTGCGTCGTTTTAGGCCAGTTTAGCGATAGTTCCACATGAGTTGGTAATGTATCTTCTAAGCATAAGTATAGTAGTAGGTTTTGATGATTGTATGCGTTAAAGGTGTTTTTTGTTAGAGATTGATCGTGGAAGGGGCCATTACGTGGGTGTGATTTCGCGAGGATTTTGTGGTAGGCTAGCGGTGAGTACTTATCTCGCGGGTGCTACATTGCGTACCCATTAAATTGTGTAAAACATGTCATTTTGTTGTATGATTATGTGATTCATTTTGTGTGAGCCGTGATGATTATGTGATTGTATTTTTGTGGCATTGGTTTGCTTGAGGTAGTAATGGCTTGAACTCTCGACTTACGTTTCTTGTGTTACGTGGCCTTGTCGGCATTTACGTGTTCAGTGGCCTTGTGACGCCATTTACGTGGCCTTAGCAGTTACGATTGATTTTGATTGTGAGGCGTTTAGCTATGTGCTTTGATATTGTTTGGAATAGAGAAGTTAGTTGTTGGGAGGTGTTGGTTGGGTATGCGTGGTTGAGGGTGAGCAGGCATTGTTAGGATATGACCACTATAGTTAGGATGATTAGGGGTTAGGTGACTCTCATTCGCTGCATGATATGTAGCCAGTGGCCTTATACCTACGGTATAAAGTGCGGTTTGGCTATACTCACGGTATAAGTGCGGTTTATTATCTGCGGCATAGCTGGCGGTTTGGCCTTATCTTCGGTATAAGTGCGGTTTGGCCTTGCTCTTCGGTATAACGGCGGTATGATTATCTATGATCTCTTAGTTGTGTGCGTTGTTGGTGTTGGCATATACTCACGAACAAGGCGGTGTTTGTTAGCGATTGGTCCGTTCTGCTTGGTGGAAGCGGATTGAGTATATCTTGGCGTTAAATTTGGTACTCTTTGTGGAGATATGAGAGATAGATGGATTGATGGTGATTGCAAAGTGGATTTGTTGAGTCTACTGTGTTTTATTACGGGTGATTGTGTGCACTTACATGAGACTTTGTATTATATCTTGACATGTTATGCACGAGACGCTTCTTTGGAATTTATGATATGGCCTTATTAGGTAGTCACGGGTATACATATTTATTCATATTGACTCTTATATCTATTGACAGGTCTGCGTTTCGTATGGCTTAAGTTTAAGCACGTGTTAAGTTTTTCACTAAAACATGACTTCGCTATTAAACTTTGGTGACATTCGTTTGTGCAGAGTTGACGGGCGGGCGGTAGGTCGAGGAGAGGATTTTTTATTCGAGTGGCTAGGTGACATCGGGTGAATTTGAGGATCCTCAAGTCTCGTTTTGTTGTCTTGTCCCGACCGTTTCTTGATTGTTGTATTTCATTTTTCGGACTTTAGCTTGTCGGCGATTATTTTGTATGTCGGGATACGGTATTTATTCTCGATTTAATACAGCACTTGCCGGCGTCTTGTCTTTTAGCAGAGATGTATTGTATATATATGGAGTTGATTTGATTTAGATATCACACGATGGATTGTAAATTATGCTTGTTTTTCTAGAAGTTTGTAAATCAAACTTTTGGATAAAGCGGCGTAGTTCTTTAAGCGAGGTCGTCACGTCGGTATGGTGACTACAGTGTTCGGGATTATAATGATTACTCACCTCGAGGCGGTAGGCACAGGCGAAATAAATTACATAATTAAGAGTATTTTAATATATTAAATTTTTTAACATTTGTAATATATTTTATTATAAAATATTTCCTTATATAATTTTTCACATTAATTATATTTACCATATATATTGATTAATTGATTATATAAAAAATATATATAATATTAATATAGTTCATATAACACACATATACTTAATATTATATGAATATATATATAATATTTATATATTTAATATAACACGTATATAATATATTTTATTACAAAATTATAATAATCTATATTTTATTATAAAATATTTCCTTATGTAATTTTACATTAAATATATTTAAGCGTATATAATTTTTACATTAAATTTTTACATTAAATATAATTTTACATTAAATATATATTGATTAGTGATTATATAAAAAACATATATATAACAATTAATATAGTTAATATAACACTTACGTATACTTAATATTATATGAAAATATATATAATATTAATATAGTTAATATAACACACATATACGTAATATTATATGATTTCACAATTAAAATACCAATTATAATAAGCGAAAACTAGAATTCTACGAATAATATAAAAATAATAATAGAGTGTGTAAACTTTCTTTGGGATTTGTAGCGGGAATATATAGAATACTACGAAAAATCAGCGTAGATTATCTACAAATACTCCACACGATGTATGAACAAACCCCTCCTTGAGGCTTTCAGAGCTCTTTTAAAATATTAAGCGTAATGAGACGAGGTTGGGTAAGAAAACGATGCTACTCTCGCCTACTAGTCGACTGGAAGGGGAGGGGGAGAATTCTCAACTTCAAATGTTGGAAGAGAATTTGGTGCAAGTTTTCATCTTAAAAGTAGCGCTTTATAGCATGTATCCAAAATCCTTTTTTTTAAAGAACTTCGAATAGATGTAGTGAAACTTCTTCCTTTCAGCCAGAAGAACATTCTAGAATTCTTCCTAAAAAGAAGATTCTGAAGAACTCGATACTCATCTCGGTTTTGCTTTTAAGCCCACGTAGGGTAATTTTAACAATTGAAATTTAAGCCACGATATTCTTATCTGAGTTATATTTTACCCAAACCACGAGGAGTTATAAATAAATTATAGTTAGATTTAAGATTTGTTGGTAGTGATAGCGACCTCTTGGAAGCTCGTCGAAATTAGCGATATATTAATATGTTTAACCCGAACATCATATTAATATGTAGATGTAATGAGGACTCTAGCAAGCTTACGTGGTAACCCCAATGTGTCAGGAGTTAATCCTAATATATATAATTGTCCAACGATTAACATATATTTGAACTTATTATTATTTAAATGTAATAATCGATTGTACAATCTAATTGTTCAACGGGCATATATTTATAAGATATAACATCTCATATTTCAAGCGCTCAGCACCGCTTGGGCGATTATTTGTAAAAGCGATTGCTTACTAATCGATTACATCGACCACGATCACGTGCAGCGATTTCCAACGGACAAGCTATGGTAAGATTTGTGTCACCGTACTCTTCACATACTTTTCTTGGTGAGTATGAAATCATGTGATCTCGATCTAGTACTAAGGTTGGCGACAAAAAATCACCCCGTCGAGTTCTCAGAGAGGCTGAGAAATCCTAAGCGTATATCGGTTATGCGAATTCCATCTTTGTCTGAATTTCACAACTACAACATGGTATCTGAGAACTCAAGTCTTTTTGTAATCCTCCGATTCTGAGGAAGATGTTTAGCCCCAGTCAATGCATTTCTTTCACGTAAAGAGTGAAACTAGGTCAGCCAAGATTCACAGGAATCGTAGATTTAACGTAAGTTACATGAAAACTTAGCAGGATATAGATATCTGATCTTCGGAGGTCTCAAATTGGTAGTCAATGTCAAGTATCATGGTTTGAGAAACCATTTCACGTCAGCATGCACATGTGATTGAGGCGGAGTAAGTTCTCCGCCGTCCAGAAAGCGTGATGACGTCAGTAATTGTTCTATTCAGCGAGTAAGCACCATTGATTGGAGTACTCCAATATTGTTCTATTCAGCAGTGAACACCGATTAAGAACAGCGATATCATTGTTTTTCTGGAAGCTTGATAGAGCGGAGTTTCTTGTTTAGATCGCTTCACTCCAAAGACCTCTCTAGAAAACTTTATATTACAAATGGAATAAATTTCATTATTCATGGTAATGATGAAGCCTTGCAGCCTCCTACTGCCTGTATAAATATATATATATATATATATATATATATATATATATATATATATATATAATATTTACTCTTTGCACCCAGACAACTTCGCCCCACCGTTCGGGTAGAATACATAACTTGATTAAGAGATCGACTATAGTCTACATCGGATTAAGCTGAGTTCAGTGTAACCTACACCTAATAACTTTCATTATCCCCACCGTATGCAAGGAACATATCTTTAGTAATTCGTAAAGTAATTAAGTATGGCCTTGGCTGCGATCCAGTGATTTTTACTTGGACATGATTGTTACTTGACTTGTTATTCTGTTTTCAGGCGTGCGATCACGTCTAGGCGTGTACCTGATATAGCATACATGATGGATAAAAAGTAACTAACTGTTATCTCCACCATATACAAGGAACATATTTTTTAGTCAGCCGTAGGCTTAAGTATGGCACTTTCCCGAGCTGCCGATCTAGTGATTTTCACAGCGGACATGATTAGTAACGGCTTGTTAAACTCGGGCGTGCGATACATGCGGGCGTGTACCGCAGCCATCGGAGCTCCACATGATGGATCCTATGGCTGATGCATAAGGAACGTCATTCATCCTTTTATCTTCATTCTCGTTTGGCCCAGGACAATCGGAGCGAGGTAGGTAATGCCGTGTCTCGAGGGAGGTTTCCTTTCTTGGAACTATTCATCTTAAATTTTTTTCAACAATTTATCAATAATATAGTGTTTTGGCTCGATCGATTAGCCTTTTTTAGATCGATTTCTATGGCTTTTTATTCCAAGAGATAATGCTTGAGTTTTTCTTAAGTCTTTTTATAGAGAAACAACATGGCAATGACTTGACAAATTCAGCATAAGAGGTATATCATTTCACATGATCGATATAATAAATGCATAGCACAACTATAAATGCGATGTTGCTCCAGTAACAATACTTGTATACACAGAAATCTTCTTAAAGATTAAATAATGAAACCAAACTCTTTGATTGACTTCATCAAAATGAAGATTCCAACTTCTTGATGTTTGCGATTAAGTCATAAATGGATCTTTGTAGCTTGCGTATCTTCTTAGGACATCACAATGCGGAGGTTGTGTCTCGTCCTGAGTCTCTTACATATTTCCATTGGGAATATAGTCTTTACATCCGTCTTGCCCGAATCTCGTAATCATAATGGCGTGGCTAAGATAATCCATTTGGATTTCAACTCGCGGGAAGAAGGTTTCATCATAATCCAATTCCTTGAATTTGTTTGAAACTACTTGTCTCTTAATCCCCGGCATATAAGCATGGGCATTTAAAATTCTTTTGCTCCAGGTTGCATTTAAAAACCCATTTGCACTCGATGGGTCTAGCGGCGCAACTGGTAGATCAATCAATGTCCAAATATTATTATTTTTATGCGTTGAATACGTCTCGGATTTCATTTCTATAAGCCCTTTCGCCATTATTTTTCTTTCATGGATTATTTATCACGAAGAAACTCGCCCGACTTTCAATTCAAAAAGCTTCCCCATACCATCTATCAGGTTCTTGACGAATTATATCGGATCTCCTAAGGGTAGTGTGAGTCTCAGTTGGCTCCATCACGATTTCCCGTGGATCAAGTTGAACTAAGTTGAACTACATTTATAATTTTTGGTCGGTGGTAGGACCGAGGAGAATGATATCTATAATTTCGGAATAAAGGCCTCGATATATCGGGAGGCAAGTATGAATGATAGTAATATATGTCTTGAGGGAATAACACATTTGAAATCGGTTTTCATTGATATTTAGAAATGCACGGAAAGAGAGTGGAGAGTGCTTAGAAAGCAGAGCGGAACTTAATTTTCCTCTAAATATCTGCCTACCACCACTTATTCATCGTCGTCGTCAGAAACCGTCCACTTTTCCCCGCTTCTTGGCGAGATTCCATGTCCCCCCCACCACTTTTTGAAATTTTTTCTTCCGTTTCTTCGATTCTTTTGTGGCTTTAAGACTTTAAAAGTTGATTTTCATCTTGCTCCTCAACGTTCAGCGTCTTAGAGGTAAGAAAGTTTGAAGTTTTGTGATGTTTTTTTTAAGTTTTTGGAGAGGTTGACTTTAGTTGACTTTTTGGTTTTGAATTTTGAAAGTTGTAAATGGTATAGAAGTATCCTCTAGGCTTGAATTATGTGTTTGGTAGTGATTATAATTGATTTTAGGGGTTGAAATGTGTTGATTGGGTTAGTTGACTTTTAGGTTGACTTTTTTTAAATTTCTTTAAATTATATTATGATGTTTTGGGATCTTAATATAGTTGTTTTGGAGTATAAGTGGGATGTTTGATGTTGATTGGAAGAGAATATTATGAGTTAGGTTTTTGTAAGTGAGTAGTAATTGGGTTTTGAATTTAAGGTTGATTATATGGAGTAATGGGTTGGGGAATTGATTGTTGGATTGATTAGAGGTTGTTTAAAGTGTTGGAATTGGGGTAGGGGAGGGGGCCGATTTGATTAGTGATTTGGGGTGGTTGGAATTTCGTTGTTTTTTTTTGTCGTTAAACGCGCGTAGTAATATTATCACCTGGAGTTGTTAAGTTGATAACTTTAATTGTTGTAAGTTGGATAGTTAAAATACTAAAATGGGGTTATGATTGTAGTAAGTAGTAATAGTATTTTCGGGTGTTTGTGATTAGGCGTGGAGCGTGGGAAACGGCACTTGGACTAATTAGGCGGGCGGTATTGTTGCTAGCCAAGGTGAGTATTTATCTGGCGGGTGTTCATTAACTACTTGATTGCGGATATGTGTATGTGTTTGATTTGTGTTAATTGCATGTTGAATATGAATTGTCAGTTGAGTTGTTAGATGCATCTACGTGGTTTCATGGTCGTATAGGTGTTTTTGAGGTGATGTCGAGTCGTATTAGGATGGAGTTGTATATGAGTTGATGATGTATGTTGAGTTGTATTATCGGTATTTACATACTTGGTATAAGAGGTGTATTTGCTTAAACCTCGTTACGATTCGGTGATAACAATAATCGTAGGACATAAGTTTCTCTTGAGTTGAGGTTGATTATATATCTTGGCATTAGTTGGCGAAATCCAGTTATATTGAGTTGATTGAGTTGTTGAGTTGCTGAGTTGATTGAGTTGTTGAGTTGTTGAGTTGATTGAGTTGTTGAGTTGACTGAGTTGTAGAGTTGATAGAGTTGTTGAGTGGCTTAAGTAGTATTATAGTTGTTGTCAGAGTTGTGGACTTGGTTTGATTAGTTGTTGAGTTGTGATGTCGTCCTTATCAACTTATAGTAGAGAGTGATGATTGTGGCTTATTATTCCAAGTCCTTCTTGAAATGTACGTATGTTATTGTTGATTGCCGTTATTTGGAATGTTTATGATAGTGACGAATTTATGAACATACAAAATGATAATGAAATTGCTAATGACTTCGTATTAAGATCTTAAGTTGAATAATATTATGTACTACTTATCTATTGTATGCGATATCAACTACATTGGTACACTATGCGTGATTGGAGGTTAATTTCATTCTTGAGATATATATTCACTAAGCTTCGCGGTTCGCCCCTGGCTCGCTATGGGCGGCAATTTCATTGCTAGGTTGACAGGTGGGGCTGTATCGTTTTCGGGCTTGTTCAAGTGATCGTGCCTTAGAGCCTAGGTGAGCGGCGGGTGGCAGTTGATCCTCACAGTCAAGTTGTTTTGGATTGTAGTCGGTTGTTTATATTGTTGTTATTTTTTGGAATTTCGGCCATTGTATGTTGATATTTTGTATAGGGGAGATTGTTGTATATTGGTTGCTATTACATTGGGTAGGAATCTGCTGATGGATTCTTTTAACTTTAGAATTGTTCTTGTCCGTTATATAGTGTTTTTGGGTTATTTGAGGCGGTGTCTTTCAAATTTAGTCGTCCATCGATTGGTGACTCACAGTGTCGAGATTTGGGCGATTCTAACCTCAGTGCGTCACGACACACTGAGGCGGCGAATTAAGATTACATATTTAATATTATACATATTATATTATATGACGCATAAACATATAAGTATTCAATATTATACATATTATATTTATAATATCAATAACTTATTTATATTTGATTACCTAATAGGCTAATACCACTCAATTTAGGGGTAATGGTTTAATACCCATATGGGGTAATGGGATTGCTTGTTTGAATAGAATCAAGTAAGAATTTAAATACCAAACTAAGTAATGGAATCAAAGCTCATTCCATTCCATTAAAATTCTTGAAGATCAGAGTACAAGATTACCAAAACTACTCCCACGTCTCTCTCTCTCTCTCTAGACAACAAAAAAAAACTTCTTCATCAAGAACCATCCCTTCTGGAGAGGAATAACCACCAATTTTGGCGATTTTTCTTCCCCTTTCAATATTTGTTTTAATAATCTAAAGTGTTAGATCTTGTTAATATAACGTTTTATCTGAGTTTAGTATAATTTTTCTTTCATTCATTTGGATTAATTTTTATTCTTGGTATCTTTCCGATTGATGGTTCTTTCTGATCACGATTTATTCCGCCGGCGTGGATGTATACTCGAAGATGAAGATGTATATCGTCGAAATGCGTTTGGGGCTTGGAAGGCCGGCGCCATGTATTATTTAATCAAAGATATTTTTGTGTTGTTTAATCGCCCAGTATAATTTTTAACTTTGGTAGATATCGATATGCGATTATCGGATTTTCATCGATTAGTTATGCTTTTTAGGAAATGCTTTATGTTCAATTGATGTAAGAAATATCGCGCATTGATTGTATGCAGCCAGTAGTCTACCCGGTTTATGAATAAATATTAATAATCGTTTCAATTCAAAAAAAAATCTCATTCCATTCCAATATACCAAACACGAAGTAAGGTGGTTGTTCATTGTGCTTTGCTTAGTCCAAACATGATATTAATATAAATGATTTAAATCCGAGCAAATCATTCCAATTGATATTATAGAAAATAAAAATCCCTTTCGACTTTGAAAATGCCCACTTTGTGGCCGAAAAAAATATTCTTCCCAAAGTGGATGTATCATGTATGAACCAAATGTAATAATTTCTAACTTAACAAAACAGATTCTTTCTAGAAATACACTCTTCGTAGAAATAAATGTTTGTTACTATTAATAATGAATTACTCCTATTTCTTTATTTATCACGATTTTTTAGTTTTGCCTTCTTGCATATGAGGTTTTAAGTAATGTGCTACTTTTATATTGTAATATGATTTTAACGTGAAATTTTAAGGATTTCATTTAATGTGATATCATGTCATTAATCCACATGAACTAGAAAATGGTGGGTTGGGTGAGTGAAATTTGAGGGAAGGATGGTGTTGTTTCTTTTAAGTGAAGCAATAAATAAAGAGAGAAGTTTAGACCACAAAAGGCTGAAAATGTCACTTTCAGGATGAGGTGGTATTAGTACTAGCATTTGAAGGATCTATCCCCTCTGTATATATCTCACTACTATAAAGAACGAAAGGCGTACTCTAACGTGAGCCTTTTGATATAGTATTGACGCTTGAATTGTTTATACCTCGTGCTTTAAATTATTTATTGATAAAATGAGTCTTGCACTATTAAAAATTTCCAAAAAATGAGTGGTAATAATGTAATATTGTCGATTTGGAGGGACATTTCTGTACATTTCCTCTCTCATTGGACCAAAAAGTTTTTACTTGTACTGTTGGTTGCTTGAGCCATTGGTTAAATATTAATGGGGTAAGTTATCGTGGATGGTTGAGATTGAAACCTTAATTTTAATGTTGACTTCAGGACAACGATTGAAACCAGTACGGCTTTGCTTTCAAAAAGTTTCAGAAAACAATTAAATACTACCATTTTCAGACAAGCGCTTAATTTCTATATAATATCAATGCAGAGATTGATTCACTATCTATGCAAATGGGCATTCAATTGTGTCTTTATATATTTGATATTTCCCAAAGGAGCGTTATAAGTACGGTGAACGAATAACTCACACGGTTGAAATATCAACCACACAAGCCTTAACTACGAATTGATTTACTCAAATAAGATATGTATAAGCTAGATACCATGCATTTAATAAGATTTGCATAAGATAATTTCTCAAATTATATACCCCCCTCATTTGTAACACACAAGATCATTCAAAGAATAAAATACTTCATACATTTCTCTATTATTCTTACTTTAGTATTTTCTCCTATTTTCTTATTCTTTTCTATTTATATATGATAATGTATCCATTCACTAAGGCTTTCTACGCCTTTATAATGGTAATCATTATAATCCGAACACCGTAGTCACCAAACCGACGGATCTAATTCGGCTTAAAAACTACTCAAGCTTCATCCAAAATTTGGATTTTCCATTAATATTCTCAAAATGATACGCTTTTAAAATTTACAAATCCATCAAAGTATATCTAACCAACCAACACCATATATACAAATATATCCCAAAAAGACAAGAATGCTTCAGTGCTACAAAAAGAGAAAGAAGATCAGACTATCATATGTGACAACCGCCGACAAGGCTAAAGTTTGAAAATAAAATACAACAATCAAAAACAACCACGACACATCAAAATCGGGGACTGGCGATCCTCACACCACGCCACCTACCACTTCTGAACAAACTCTCAAACAAATTCCTCCTAGCTCAACTAGTCGTCTTCAATAACCTAAAATAAATGAAAATGCCGCCCATAACGAAAAAAAGTTGGTAAGCCACCTAAGTTTTAATTAACACGAAATGTGTGGGGGGTGACTACTACACGAACGAGACAGACAATATTATAATAAATAATATGAATAAATACGTATATATCCGGTGACTACCTAATAAAGTCATACAATAATATCTAAAGAAGGCCTCAGTATAACATACAAGATATAATGTAAGGTCTCAATAAAGCATACAATCACCCGTAATAAAATCACAGTAGATTCTAAATGATCGACTATAATCTCAGTTTCATACCTTCTATCTCTATATCTCCACAAGTATACCAACCTCTAATGCGCATATACTCAATCCGGCCTATCCGTTAGAACGATCAACCAAGCACAACACCGCCTTCTTATACCAAGATAAGGCCAAACCGCACAAATTTATACCGTAGTATGTGGCCACACCGATAACGACACACAAAGAAAGCCGATCATAAAAGACTATACCGCTTCTTATACTCAGAGACAAACCGCATACCATAATCAGAGATAGTGGCCACACCGACAATGCACACATCAAAGTACCAAGAAGTCATAATTTTCTCTTTATACCGTAGTATAAGGCCACAAGGCCACATCCTGCATAAGGAGAGTCACTTAACCCCTAATCATCCAACATGTGGTCAAATCTGATACTCAAGTCACCCCTGCCAAGTCATACATAACTCTAACCATCACCTCTCAATAACCAACTACTCTCTACTCCCAAAGAATATCCAAGCACACACAAATAAAAACATTCACAATCGTAAGTCAAACACAATCGCCGACATGTCAAAGAATACATAAGTGCCGACAAGTGCCACAAGAATACACAAGGCCGACAAGGCCATTTAAATCAGAACATAAGTCAGAGTTCACATTACCTCACAATCTTCAACGCCTACGTATCATAATCACATAATCATATCATGGCTCACACAAATGAATCACACATAATCATATCATTCTCACGTAATCATAACACAATGACATGTACATCATTCTCACATAATCATAACACAATAACATGTCTCACACAATTTGCTAAGACGCAGCACAATCTCACAGATAAGTACTCATCCTCGCTAGCTACCACAAAACCTCGCGAACAAAATCAAGGTAACCGCCCCTTTACCACGATCAATGCCTAACAAAACACCCGTAAAGCATAATCAAACCTTACTACAATATCTGCCTTCTAGAAGACACGCTACCAACTCTCAAGCAAGAACTATTTCTAAACGGTCTAAAATTTACTCGATAAACAACGAATCAATAATCTCTGCTTCTGACACAACCCAATCGATCTCCCCGCTAGAATTCCACCCGATAATTTTAACATTTCAAATCAACTTATGCTCATTCTAATTAACCCTCAGTCCAATTAACAACCTATACTCCAAAATTTCGATTATAACCCAACCTGAAATAACACTTTTTCAACCTAACTCCCTTTAATCAATTTTAAATCACCAATTTAACATCACAATAACTACAATAAGGCCCCAATTAAACTCCCTACACATTTAAAGTCTTATAAAACATCAACCCAAAAAAGTCAACCGAAACTCAGAAAAGTTTAACTCTGACCATAACATCCTCAAACGACCTCTAAGTCATGAATTCATCACTTATATACATCATAGCATCCATAATGTTCAAGATCCATCATAAAATTGAATTATGTAAAAGTCAACCAAAAGTCAACCTCAAAAAATCAATCAAAACACTATTTTCTTTACCTCAAAATCAGTAGGAAAGAGGTTGAAACTTAACAAACAACTCGAGGATCTTTATAAGCAACAAAGGAAGAAACGGAAGAAAATTTGTTGTTCGTCACAAGGGTCTCTGCCAAATGCAAGGATTTATATTTTGTGATTTTGACATAAGGTTGAAAGACGATACTTATCTCTTAAGTCAAGAAAACCGCACGTGTTTTGTGCCCTAATCACGGCACCGAGCCATTCTAATTTAATTTAACGATCTAACTTAATCCTCGAATTTTGTCCCCATCATACTAAATTAGAATGTATTCGCTCAAATAATTACTTAAATAATATTATTATCGAAATTATACTACTCTGTCCCACCACCTAATCGAAAATTTAAATTTTTTTAATTTAATTCAAGTTATTACATAAGAGATAATAGTTAGTAGTGTGCATATCCCCAATTTCACAATTATCTTTTGACGCCGCATTGACGCTAAATTGTTTGTAGTCCGAGCTTGATATTTTCAATTTATAATTGGAGTTGGATGCAATAAAGATTGGAATAATTTTAAATTGGATGGTTTTCTCACGGTACTACTTTATAGTGCTAATAACGGTTTAAGATATTAAATGTCAGTTTATCCCTTTGTTATCGAATCCTCGTAAACTTCAATTATTCAAATTACCTTTTAAGTTTTTTTTGTTCGATGATATTAATTTCCTGGTAGATTTTCATATCTACATCCCTTTAAAGTATTTTGTAAAAATTAATTTTTTGTCTATTATTATTTATTTTAATTATCCAATTTTGAATAAATTTTTTATTTATTTGACCTCGTGGGTCAGTATTTGAAAACAGAGGCGGCGGAATGGCTGAAGCTCTACTTGATTTGAAACAAAGCTAATATAATTTCATTTCAAGAAAATTTTTATTCCAAATATCTTATGTAAGTTGTATAATTCATAATATTGAATGTGAAGTCTAGCCAATCTCTTTGTTAGGTATTATATTCTAGCTATTATAACTTTTTTTTCTTTCTCGGGCTTTTTTGCTCAAAGATTTAAATATCTAAGCACTTTTGTTCAAAGCCATTTTATTCAAAATATTATTTTTTGCATTGTGTCCACATAGCAAGCATGTGGTCCAATATCAAATTTTGAGCCGTGTGGCCCAATGTAAGATTTTAGGTCCGACGTCCCGCCGGACCCTTTTTCTAATATTATATAATCTATGAGAGAGGGATGTCACAAGTTGTACAAAAACTTCAACCTTTGAAGTTTGAAGACGAAAATCAATGAATCTTACCTAGGTGTAATTGGGTAAGGAGTAAGGACCATAGGAGTTATATCACAAGTTACACATCTATTACCCAATCAAATTAGTTTGAAGTACTTGTAACATTTAAATCAGATTAAGATGTTTCATTTTTATTTGAATGATAGAATTTTTTATCGAGACGTCTTGTACTTTTGCATAATTTTCTACAAGGCTTCCGGAATTATTTTATTCGTTTCCAACCTCCCCGAGCTATCTATCTTGTCTAAGGACCCCCTAACACCTAATTTTCCATTAAAATACATAGTAAACAACTATATTATCCCTAAAATACACAGTGAAATGACTATGTTATTCCTACATCACACCAAAAGAGGCAAAATATGAAATGGCTATATTACCCCACCCTCCCGCCAGAACTTTCACCAACATCCTCCCTCCCTCGCAAACCACCGCCCCTTCCCCTACCCCACCACCGCCTCCCTTCCTCCAACCACCACCCTCCCTCCCCCATCTGCTCCCGCCACCCCTCCCACCCTATTTCACAACCCCCCTTACTCATGGTTTTGCAACCCCTACCCCTCGATGTTCGCCTCCCCTCCCTTTTTTCAGCTCATGTAATTCTCCCTTTCTTTTGCACCATTTGTAGAAAACATGTCGGGTACTAAATGTATAAGAGCGAAAGCTTAGGAGGAGGCAAGGTGAGAGATTGTCAGAAAGTTTAAAGGGTAGGATAAAAGTATACAAAGTTAAGAAATGACGGGGATTATTTTAATTATGTAAAATATTTTAAGATGTGTCCCTTAATATTTTGTGTAGTTTTAGGGATAAAATAGTCACATTTACTTTCTAAAGGTGAAAAATTAGGCTTTAGTGTCCTAGATAAAGCAACGATAGTTCAAAAGTGGTCTCTTTAATAAAGATGTATAGTCAAGAGACGCTGACAAGATAAAAAATTTAGGATCACATGTAAAATTACGCAATAAAATGATGTGGGAGGAGGTCTCCGCCAAAAGCCTAAACATATAAATGCATTTTAATTTGGTTGAACTTTTAGAATTTGTTTTTAAAAATCTCAACAAAAATATATTCATGTTCAATTTGTTTCAAATGCTACTTTATTATATATTGTTTGTATATAATTTATTTAGTTTAGCTTCAGGATATAATCAAATGGTGAATTTATAATCAAAATAATTAACTAGATATTTAGATAAAAACATAACAATGTATCTTATTTTTTGACTTATTTATCAATTTTATCGTTTACTAATATCACATCTTCCATTAACTATTTTTTGACTTATTTATCAATTTATCGTTTACTAATATCACATCTTCCATTAACAGTTAGCATTTGATATCAAAATGTTTTAACATCGAAAGTGTTGTTTTGAGCCTATCACGAGGTTTCAACGTTCAACCTCTAGGGAGGAGCAAGATAATGAAGTTGAGGGGGCAATTCATAAAATTCACACTGTAAATAATAGTTTTAATAATAAAAGTGATAAAATTTGAGAGCCCGAAAATAAAGTTTATTAAAAATTTATCAAAATTTGAGACTAATACCATAATTTTCTAAATAGAGGGGAGCCAAAGCCCACCCAAGAGTGATTGCATTTGTCACTGGCTCACTGCTTATAAATATGTGTTTAATCACCACATCAAACATCTATTCTAAGCTAGATTTATTAATGTAGTTGATTTAATTGGTAAATATATGATTAAAACAATTACTCCATCCATCCATATTTTTAAGTATGTTTATTTTTATATAAAATTTAAGAAAATTCAAATTTAACTCATACTAGCATTTTTTTATCCACTCTTTATTGTTTGGTTAAAACAATAACTTTTTTTGAAATTTCAAAATTTAGAATGTTCGTGAAAAATATGGATAGAGGAATACATAACAAATAAAAAGGTAATGAAAAATGTCATTAAAATTTAATTTTACATATCATACTTCAGTGTGCAATTCCTATTCCAGCTTTGCTTTAACCAATTAACATTTAACAATGAAGAGTAAAAATACAAAATAGGAAAGTGTCCGGTGATATAGCTCAACCGATACATCAGAGCTGCTAAGACTAATACCCTTCACGCAGCTGTCAATTTTCATAAAGTGAGCCAACTCAGATTTAAACGGACAAAATAAAAACTTCTAAATTCCCCTCGATCAATTGTAGTGCCATACGCCGCAATTAACTTTTCCATGATATTTCAAGATAAGTGACTGACAGTGAAGCAATACAGCTTTCACATGACAAGACAAGAAAGTGGACATTAAATATTGAGCTTTACGTTGTTTCGGATTCTAAGCATCATCGCGACGATTCCTATTAAGTCTGAATGTGAGTTCGTCTAAAGGAACAATTACTTTATTTGACCTAAGAAAAGAGGATAGTGGCAAAAGAATATCGTAGAAGGAAAATTGGAAAATAAGTGCAGTTGAATTATGAAGAGATTTTGAGTTGGTAAAAAATGATATCGCCATTTTAGGCGCCTGCTTGGGCCTCCTCGCCTAACAGAGGAGTGAATGACAAGGCTCTTCTGACGGCCACATAGCGAAGGCAGAACCATTTCCTCACATCTGTGATCGACTTCAACAAACGCAGAAGACCGGCCGGCGCTCGAATCCGCTGGCCGACGCGAGATGACACCTTCACAAGCAGTCTACGTCCGCGATGTGTCCTGTGGATGAGATTTTGAGTTGGTATTTGTGTTTGTGTAGGCTCTACAAAAGGGAACAGAAGCAACAGTGCAGTGGGGCAGTGATGAAATCACAGAAATCTTTAATCTCCTTTCTGACTAAACACTGCCACTCTTACCAGTTGCATCAAGGGCTCTTATAGCCCAAATCTGCCTCCATCCTCCTATACACCTCCATCTTTCCTCATCCCAAAACAATAACAACCCAAAAAAAAAAAATACGGAGTATCATTTTCTCTTTATTGGTTTATTGGGTAAAATAAAGAGTAGTTAGTGCAGTTTCTCTATGAACAATAAGCTGTCTAAAGAAATAATTTTTGGACATGGGTTAGGCTAAACTAGTTGTCTTAAGCCTTAACCTGTATTAAGTAGTTATTATAGTACTAATTAGTAGATTAAGGTGATGGGATTTGGAGTGTTTAATGGCAGGGCCTTTTGGGAGGGGCAAAAACAGCAGTATCAGATTAAGAAAGTACACAAGAAACATTACAAAGAAGAGGAAAGTAGCTGCAGAAACCAAAGGTGGGAAATTATATGTGAGGAAACTATTATCATCTACTAAGAAGAAGTCATCAAAAGCTGGAACAAGAAAAGCAGAAGAACAAGGGTCTGAGTCTGGATCCTCAAACCATTCTTCACCAAAACCAACAAAGTAGTGAGAATAACCAACAAGTGGATCAAGAAAAGGCTCATAATTTATCAGAAAAGACTCAAAATTTATCAGAAAATGAACCATTTTTCTCAACCAACCATTTTCAACCTTCAAATGAACTTCTTTTTTCAAAATTAAACACCCAACAAGTAGTACAAACACCTCCAGAAACTCAACCCCAAACTCAAATTGAATCCAAGAAACGTTCATATATCCCATCATCTTCAACCACTGAACATGCAAAATCAGCAGAAAAAATGGGAGAAACATACCAACATAGACAAAGACTAGGATTAAGGAGTAGTATAGGTGAGATTGTAGAAGTACAAGGTGGTCACATTGTAAGGTCTACTGGAAGAAAAGACAGACACAGCAAAGTCTGCACTGCAAAAGGCCCAAGAGACAGACGTGTTCGACTCTCAGCACACACAGCAATTCAATTCTATGATGTTCAAGACAGACTTGGTTATGATAGGCCAAGCAAAGCAGTAGATTGGTTAATAAAAAAAGCCAAATCAGCCATTGATGAACTTGCTGAATTACCTGCTTGGAGTCCAACAACAGGGTTGAAACAAAATGGAGAAAATGCCAATTTTGACCAGCAAAATGAAGACACTCAAAATCAACAAAACCAGATTGATTTTGAGCAAAGGGATATGTTGGATTCTTTAGCTGGACCTTCCAGCAAAAGGGCATTTTCAAGAATGATAGGAAATGATGAAAATGAGAGGCAAAGATTGAATCTTGGAGGAAATAATGCTAACCCAAATTCAAGAAGCTCAAGTTTTTTGCCTCCTTCTATGGATTCAGATTCAATTGCAGATACTATTAAGTCTTTTTTCCCAATGGGTGCTTCAAATGAGACTAATATATCAACTTCAGCTATGCAGTTTCAGAGCTTTCAAGCACCTGATTTGTTGTCAAGAACTAGTAGTCAGAACCAAGATTTGAGGCTCTCTTTGCAGTCTTTTCAAGATCCAATGTTGCTAGACCACCATCATCACCAGCAACATAGTCAACATTCTCAACACCAAACTGACCACAGTGAACAAGAACACCTTCATGGCCATCAGGCTCAAGCAGCATTCTTCTCTGGAAACACTCCAGTATATGATAGTTCAGGTCAGTAGCGGATGTTTTACTTGTTCACGGGTGTTCAGTCGAACACCAAAAAATTTCAGAAATGAAAAATGACGTCGTAATTATTTATATTACCTATATTTTTTATATTAAAAAATAATAATTATTATGTGTATTATATGGTTGTCCAAAAAAATTAAAATTTTATAAAGGATAATCCGACACCCACTACTAATGTCCTAGATCCGCCCTGGTTCAGGTTGGTCTGAGCAGCAACAGCAGGTGGCTGAGTTAGGCCGTTTCCCGAGATTCTCGGGTTGGAATAGCGGCTTTGACACTGGGAGTAGTGGTGGAGGAGCAACAACAGGTGCAGGAGGAGGATATATTTTCAATGGAACACCTGCAGGAACTTCTTTGCTGCAGCCGTTTTTTGGCCAAAATCAGTTTTTTTCACAGAGGGGACCCCTTCAGTCCAGTATTTCACCTTCGATTCGTGCTTGGATGGATCCATCAGCAATAACAATCGCTTCTGCTGATTACAACCAGCAGCAGCATCAAACAATGCTGCTTAATTATCCATCTACAATGTCTGGCATTGGATTTAATTCCAATGTAGGCGGATTCTCTGGTTTTCGCGTCCCAGCACAAATCCAAGGTGATGAAGAGGAGCAGGATGGCATCTATGATAAGCCATCATCTGCTTCCTCTGATTCGCACCATTGAATTTAGCCTGATTAACTGAACGTCTCTCTCGTTGTAATTCTCAGGTGATAATTAATTGCAGATTGTTATTTAGTCTAATTTGAATGTATTGAGTTTTGTTTCATTTGAATATACTGCTAACATAGAGCCTGCATTGTGGACTTGTTAGGTAATTTAACCAGAAGATCAAGGTTAAAAGGACTTTTATCTATGAGGATATGGAGTCAGCTTGGGGAGATTTCAGTTAGCTTGATTTGATGGTGCCTGCCAGGAGGAGAAGAATAATTCTGAGTGAAGTTATCATTCAGGTTTTCTGATCCTGGTTTATTGATTCTATGTTAATCATTCAGTTTTTCTGCGTTTGTTTCATTTGCGATGAGCTAGATAGCTCAGACTTTGTTTACACGCCATTAGGCTTGACTTTCTGTTTTCAGAGGCCAGACTTGTTATGTTTCATGTGTTCTTGACTTAAGATATTCGAAATTTACTACTGTTTTGTATTGATACTCATGTTCTGATGAATATTTCTTGTTTATTTATTTCCACATTCTATGCCTTATCTGCCTCAAATTTATCTTCAAATAATGGAAGTAACTGAAAACATGTCGCGGTAGATACTCATTTCATGTCATTGCCAATATAATCACAGTCTGAAGTCTGAGAGTGAGTTCTGAACCTCTAGCGCATTAGTGAAACATTGCTGGCAGGTATCTACATTTTAGGGAAATCTGACCAGTTTTACATTTGACAAGGGCCTCTTGAATCACATCTAGGAAGGAGTTAAATAGTTATTGATCACCTTTATGTTGCATTTTATATTATAGAAAAATTAGTATGTGTCGTTCTTGTGTGATCTATTGTTGTTTCCAATTGAAAGTAAATCCAATTGAGCAACAAAATCTGAGAAGGACGTCGCTGAGGCATGGAGAATCCCCTCAGATCAAAGCTCAAAATAATGGTCCTATATATCTTTCATGTGGTTTGAAAGAGAAGGGCCTTATTATAGAGCTACTGATTGTTGTTTTGTTTCTTTCAAAGGGAAACAGTTCATATGGTCTAAAAACTTCAATCCCACAAAAGGAATTGAAAGAATAAACTGATCTTTTCCATCTCCATCAATGCTCAGCCTTTTGGGAGCATTGAAGGAGAAGTCATATTCTAGTGCATAGTGGCTATGGTTAAAAAATGGTAGGTTTAATCTCTTGATCAATCACATCTATAGTTTTCATCAATCGATGAACATATGTTTTTACATATTTAATTGGCTTTCATGTAGTATATATTATCCCCCTCCCATTTCTATCAAACAACTTCAATGTTAAAGTAGGTTATCCTCCAAAAAAGCATACATCATTTCCACTTTTTCTTCGAATTTCGATTTGATTCCACACTTTCCCTTAATCTGCTATGACGTATTCTCTCAATAATCCAAATCATAATTTGAATGGCTATAAAGAGACTTCCATATGAGCGGGGTCAGGGACCTTGTGATAATGGAAAGATTGTTTCAGAATTGAGATTATCTACTATTTTTCAATAGATAAGAAGACTACGTAGTATAATGAGCCATTTTAATTAATTTTATTATATTCAAAAGTCATTTTAATTTAAATTTTGAATGCAATATATAAATTTTTTTGTACTACTACATAATCAAAATATGTATATATTCAATCTACTGTTATTCTAGATTTAGAATGCGAGTTATCTCGGAACAAAAAGAAGCATTTGCCTTTTTAAGAAATTACATGCAAAGTGCACATTTAGCAACCAAATGAAACTCTGTGAAGCGGTGATTTTGCTATCTTTTCCCGGCGCCTTCGGCGGACAAACCTCGAAGTCTTGGCCTCTTGTACTCATCAACTCGTTGACGCAGATATGTGTCATTTCCCGAGTGAGGCCTCCTGCCTCCTTCGCTTGGACCGGCCTTGGTTTTCGGCCGTGAGATCCCGAGGTCCCGAAAGGGCGCTGTATCGTCTCCACTTCTTGCACGAGTGGTTACACCAAGTCATAACTTGATCTCGCTCCATGTTGTTCCATAATGAAACTCGGGGTTATCAGACCTGCACTACCTAAGCTTCCATCGTAGCTACCCGACGCTTGCTAGTTCGTGTTTCAGGAAAGCTATTTGAAAACAACAATTCGTATTAATATTACCTCCAAATGATAGTTTGACATGGGTATTTAGGAAATGCTTGTAGTCTTTACGCTTTGGGCATTTAAGATAAATAAGCCACTATCTTAAGCGCCTGGATGCGATTCATTCAGATGCTTAAAGCTCTATTCTCGATTGGATATCTCTAAATGGGTCAAATGGATCCATTAAGATGGGGAAAGATATTTAACGCCCATCTCACCGCTTCTTTAATCCTTAATAATTCTACCACCAATTTTCAAATTCAGAAGGGATTTTCAAGGGTTAAATATCTCATCAACCACTTGGTGCCATCTTTATAGTCGTGAAATCCCAAGGACATGAGTGATCATAAGAGGTAACTGCCTCTTCACTTTTTATTATTTCAAGATTTTCATTCCTCTTCTTCTTCATAGCAAAAACTCTTTTTATTTTCTGCAACTTTTCTGTTTTTTGCAACTCATCTCATCACTTTCGTCATGACAGAATCAGGCAACAATACTTCCTCGAGACCTTCTCATCCCTCTAAAGTTTCAAGTACCCTTCAAGGGTGACGTTGGCTAAAAGAGCTGTCAAGTATCAACTTCACAAATACGCAATCACTATGGTATTCCTAACGAAGTGAAGACCCGAATCCCTTTAGGGAGAAAGGGTAGACACTCCTTCCACGAAGACAAATGCCCCTCAAGGACCCGAGGCCCTTTCTGAAGGTACTTCTGCTTCCATTTCTAAAGACATTATCCTGTTTTGGGAGTTCTTCAATTATGGTCTCCGGCCTCGGTTTTAGGTCATTACGAGGTGCTAATGATCTCGATCGCGCTTCCGGGTCAATTGATGCCCTTCGCGTGGTTGGTATTGAAAGGTTCCAAAGTGGGGCTTGTCTTTTCTCGCTTCAGGTACTTCCTAACTTGGCGTTATTCAAAGATGATGTATAACGCCATTCACAAAGGCCCTCTCGCTTACTTTCAAGTTGCTTCCCTTCTTATAATTTCTATATACCAAGGCGGATAAGGTTGAGTCGAGTCGCTGGTTTAAACTCGCCCTTTAGCTGGGTGGAGGTTGGGAGATGAAAGTCCGAGCTCATCGTCACTATCACCCTCAACCTTTTCTATCAAGATTCTCGCCAAGACTCAAACCGAGGTAAGTTAAGGCTGAGGATCGGGCTTTCCACGTGCCTTTGCTCACGAGGTCTTCTACGACCGAGACGCAGTTAATCAAAGCGAACGGCCGACAACAGAATTGATAATTTTCTTACACGACCCTTTGTAAGTCCCGTCATGATTTTATTTTCCTTTATCCCGATTTCTCCCTTATATTCAAGGTCAGGGCCGAGAAGGACCCTCTAGCCTCGATTTCCACAAAAGAGTGTTGTCGCTTTCTCAGAGAGCCTCTGATGCTCCCTCGTTGGCTCCAGCTCAAGAAGCCCCGAAGACTGCCAAGAAGACTGCCTAGATCGCTATTACCGAGGTAATACCCGGTTTGCTCAATCCTCTTCTCCCGATCTTCTTCCTCCCGCCACCGGCCACCATTCCCGACCATACCCCCCGCCTCTGATTTGGTGACCTCTGGCCCGGGAATCATCTCCAATTGTCCCTTTACCGAAGGCTTCCTCGAGCTCGTGGTGATCTCCTGAGTCCCTTTACTTCCCTTCCTTCGTATATAATCAAGTATCGAAGACGTTTAACGGAAGAGAAGAACTCCACGTTTCTTTTGTCAAGAACTCCAGATAAAGGAGATATGGAAGGCATCATGGGTACTCTATTCCTATCGATCTTCATGACGTTTTTCATTTTCAAATTTAAGGTATTTCTCTATTCCTTCTTCAATTTGGAATTCGACTTTTTACTTTATCTCGAGATTTATCACTTCTCTTATATATAGGCTACGTAGTGTGCCCACGGATTATTTCGGCGGAAAAACTGAGGAGTCCCGGTGAATTCTCAAGCCGAAGACTACTTTTGGAGAAACGCTCTTCCAAAGTCATCAAGGAGAGGGATGAAGCTCGGGCCCAAGCCGAGGACTGAAACAAGCATGTGTATTCTCAAGCCGCTTGTAACGGGCTTGTTAAGTCTAAGTCCGACCTCTTGTAAGCACAGATGGATATTGCCGCTTTAAGAAGTTCGAAGAATCCGAACTATCTCGATCCGAGAGCTCAACTGAACTCCTCGCAACAATTATTGGCCGATTCGAGAAGTAGTCAGAGCAGCCTATCCGCTAGGCCCCTCCCGTTTTTATAGAAAGATTCAAGGAGGGTCGACTTCACGTATCTCCTCATTGAGCAATACTTATTTCCATCATGTAATATTTCGCCTAAAGTCCGCGAGGAGTTCCCTAGTATCCATTCAATGTTTCGACTGTGGAGGAACACTTCGAAGAGTATGTGGTGCCTCTAACTCACATGGAGAATAGAAAGTGAGGATGATGGTGATTTATGCTCATACGATGGCGGTCTCGAGAAGACGAGAGGATGCCCACGCGAAGTTTTTTTGGCTAACAGTTTGTCCATATCCCCCGGGCCTGCAATTAGTGCGGGTGCCATTATTATGTAACACTCTTTTGGTTTGAACATGGTTACGCACTTTTTTATTTTTTTGCAATTTTTCTTCTCTATTCTTTCATATCTTTTCCTCACTTTGCTCTTTTCTTTATATTTTTTTCCTTAGATTGTATATGTTATTTTGTAATATAGTTTTCCCCCTATCATGATACTAACCTCCCTTCGGGGATTAGTTTCGTGATAGTTGTCATCACCCACCTTGCATTCCTTTAAACCCCGAGTAATCTGATTCACTTGGGGACCTCGAGTGATCTAGTTCACTCAAATTTTTCTCCTTTAAATGATCTTATTCATTTAACCCCGAATGATCTAATTCTCTCGACTCGAGTGATCTAATTCACTGGTTTTTCTCCTCAAGGAGATTAGAATGATCTTATTCATTTGAACTCTCAAATGATCTCATTCACTCGGGACCACGAGTGATCTAATTCACTGGCTTTTTCTCCTCAAGGAGATTAAATGATCTTATTCATTTGAACCCCGACACCTAATTCACTGGGACCACGAGCGACAGTTCACTCGGGTTTTTCCCTGGGCGGAGATTTAAATGATCTTATTCATTTGAACCCCGAATGATCTAATTCACTCGGGGACCACGAGTGATCTAATTCACTCGGGTTTTTCTCCCTGCGAAGATTAAGTGATCTTATTCATTTGAACACCGAATGATGTAATTCACTCGGGAACCAAGAGTGATATAATTCACTCGGGTATTTCTCCTCGGGGAGATTTAAATGGTCTTATTCATTTGAACCCCGAATGATCTAATTCACTGGCATCAATTTGTTTACCTAATTCACTGCATTTACCCTCGTGATGTTTTAAATGATTCATTTTACCGGAACCTCCTAAATGATCTATTCACCGGGATCACGAGTGATCTAATTCACTCTGGTGTTTCTCCTCGGGGAGATTTAAATGATCTTATTCATTTTCTTATCTTGTAAATGTCTTCGATAATCAAAGGGTTCTTTTATTTCCAAAAGGCACAATTGTGCTTCATCAAACTAACTCAGTTCGTATACAAAAGAGGGCAGGAGCATACATTGAAACATTTTCAGGTATAATATCTTTTAAGATATATCCCGTGCCATGTATGTTTGATAGATTTCCTAAAAGCTCTTCCACTGTGATGCTTCGGCCTATGACTCCGCCTTATCTTTGAAGGTCCTCCCACTTCGGGGTTGAGTTTGTCTTGCTTCTTAGGTTCATAGCTTTAAAGAGCCAAAGCACAAGATCTCCTTCTTTTGAACTGCCGAATTCTAACCCTTCAAGTTGTAGAAGTGTGCCATTAATTTTGCACTCCGCATTCTAGTGACAAGGCTTCGTCCCTCAATTGCTAGATAAGTCTAGAAATTCTTTCATATGCTCGCTCTTTCCTCTTCTTGAAATAGAGTTGTCGTGATATTCGTAAGCAAACCTCATTTAGCAACACACAACCTATGTCTCGAATACCAAGCTGAAAGGAGCTCTTGTAGCTGCCTCAGGGGTGGTTCCTCAGAAGACCATAGAACTCGCTTGGGAGCTCCTCATACCATTTTGCCCTCGACTGAGGAGGCTTTTTCCTTGATCCCTTTGAAAAATGGTTTGATTCATGACTTCTACTCCGCCCATCGGGTTTCGGGGGTAGCACACGCGCAAAAGATGTTCAATCCCGAGGCATTTGAATATGTCCCGAGTGTAGAAGAATCGAACTGAGGACCGTTATCCGATGCCAAGATCTTGCTATCAATCTATAACGGGTAATGATGTTTTTCCGCATAAACTCCCCAATGTCTTCGAAGCGGTGTTTCTGTGAGGTACGGCTTCCACCACTTACTAAAGTAATCCACCGGCACACAAAAATTTTGTATTTAGGACAAAAGTTTCAATTAATTGTCCTACCAAATTGATGCCCCACATGGCAAATGGTACGATTACACAGAGTCATTTCCGCAATCGGTTACCTTAGGAACCCACTTTCTCTTCATCTTTTGGCGTAGTCACACTTTTTCACGTATTCCAAGGAGCTTGCTCATATCAACAGAGGGCAAAAGTATCTCGCTCGGGTAATCTTTAGGCCAAAGACTTCCCTCTCGATGCACGCCCACAATCTCCTCATGGATTTCAAACGTAGCTCGGCTGACTTTGTTTTAGGGATACAAACAAGCAGTGGTCCTAATCGGGATGCCTTGTACGCCTCTTGAAACATTTGGAAACTTATAGCTTTTTGTTTTGCAATTTCTAGCTTCGACCTTTGTCTCGGCAACTCACCGGGGTGGTCAAGAATTTGACTATAGGGATCGCATCAGCCCTCCCCTCTTCTCCAATAAGGAACATTCTCTTGGCTCTTTCATGGATTGGTTTTTTTTCGATGTTCATGTAGGGTCGCTGTCGATGTGACGAAAAATCCAAATCCGGGTCCGCCGGTCCGTCCGGCCGGATTTTTCGATATAACCGGTCCGACCGATCCGGATGTTTATTGTAATACTTAAAAAACCGGACTCCGGTCCGTTATAAATGAAAGCAAACACCGGATATCTCCCTTTAATGTTGTCCGTCCGGGGCTTTTATTAAAAATGTTTTTACTTTAAATTTTAACTAATTAATAAGATAAATCCTTAAGCCTAACCCTACCTCTCTCTCAAAATTTCGTAAATTAGCCGATCTCCCTCAAAATTTCGGGGCCGCAGCCTATCTCCTCAAAATTCTTCAAAGACGCCCACAACTCCCTCTCCCTCCCTCCGCAAATCCAGCCTCCTCGCCCCTTCCTTCCTCACGCCGCAGCAAATCCTCCCTGTAGCTCCCCTCCCTTCCCTCTCCTCCTGTCATCCACAAGTTTGGTAAATTTTAAATTTAAATTTTGATTATTTGTTTAATTTTAGTTATAGTAAAATATTATAGTATTAAACATAATTTTAGTTATAAGTCTTAACAAATATTACTTAAAATTGTAATTTTATATCATTTTAGTTATACCATAATTTGTATAATTTGTTTAATTTATACAAATTAAAATTTGTATCGGTTTAGTTATGGATCAGTTTAGTTATGTTCAAATATTAATTAATTTATTTCAAATATTAATTAATTCAAATATTAATGTCAAGAAGGAAATGGCTTCTTTGATATATCTTTCATTTGTTGCCGCAAATTCATCTCGTACATATCTTTGATTTTATTTAATACTAATATATCTATTTTATTTTTGTAGAGATGAATTCTGCTTTTGAAGCTTCTTGAGAATTGTCTTTTGGATGTATTGATTTATTTCAATATTTTCTTATATTTTGGACATTTGAACTTTATTATTATTATTGTATTTGGACATTTGAACTTATTTGGACATTTGAACTTATTATTATTGTATTTGGACATTTGAACTTATTTGGAGTTTTGAATTTTATTATGTTATTATTTTGGACTTTTGGAGGTTATTATTATTATTATTGTAAATATTGTATATAGTTAGCCCAAAAACTCAAACAGAAGCCGCAAAATATAAATTTAAAATCTGGTCCAAATCTAATAAAAATCGGCCCAATAAAGAGGCTCAAAACCGGTCCATATCCGGAAATCTGGTCCGAACCGGATCTCGGTTAACCGGACCGGATTTTTAGCCCACTCTCAAAAAATCTGAAATCCTGCTCGATTTTTCACCCTTAAAAAATCTCAAATTCAAATCTGCACACCCCTAGTTCTATGTGAACTCCTTTGGGGAATATCCCTCATAATAAGTAGTGGCCAACCGAGAGATGGTCAAGATGCTCATTTTCGCTTTGGGGGTTTATTCTCAAGACATAGTCAAATCTCAAGACTACTGGCTCAAGTGCCTTCGCATGGTACTTCCTTAGGCTCTCCTTTATCGCCTCCCCACAATCACCTCCGACTGCTCAATGACTAACTAGAATCTCCCTTACCACAATCTTGCTTATCCCGAGGCATCATTAATAATAACCCTATCACTATAGCCTCATTCTCGCCTCGCGACGGTGGCCTGAACTGAATCTCAAGGAATATTCAAACAAGCACTGGCCTGATTAAGATTCGCTTCTACTCCTTTCGGGTTATTAGCCACATCCGGCTATACAAGGTCCGTAGGGTCGCTCGGTGCAGTATCTCCATGTGTTCGGGAATTCTTAGTAGTGCATTCCCATCAAAGTCACAATACATAGAGCTTTGATTCCAGCTAGATGAAAGTGATTTAAAATTCACTTAGTTCAGTTCACTTAGTGAGCCTTCTCTTTACAGTGTGATTTGACAAGATCTTTTCAAGGGTTGCTTTGTGACCACGCCCATGGATGGTTTTCAAAGTAGGCTTGAGCTTCCTTGCCGGGGCTTATCATGCCAACACCTAATTTGTCACCCAGAGGATAATTTTCTCGAGTCCAAGGGAGTACGTGGCTTACATAGTATATGGGCTTCTCGGATTTTTCTCCTCTTATAAGCACACTACTTCACAACTCCTTCGTATATAGCAAAGTACAACCGAAGTTCCTCTTCTTCGGCCTGGGTCAATATTTTACAATCTCAAAGTAAGCTTTTTAACTCTTCAAAGGCTTTGTAACATTCCTCATCCTACGTGAACTTTTCGTGAAGCTTGTCTCTCAGCTTTTGAAAAATGGTAGGTTCCTATCCTCGACCAAGATATGAATCTATTTAGCCACGAGGACAACTTGCCAACCTCTGTCTCTCTTCAGAGGGATCTCTGGGCCCGTGATTTGCACAATGCATCAATATTTTCGGGATTATGTTCAATACCTCGCTCACTTATCATGAACCTTAATAACTTTCTCGAGGTTACCCCAAATGAGCATTGGTTGATGTGCAGCTGGCTTTCTCTCAACTTTATCAGGGTCTCCTCCAGATTCTCCAAATGTTCTCCCCTGCTTTGTTCAGAACCAACATGTCATCCAACTAGATTTCCATGTTTCGCTATTTGGTCCAAGAAGATGCAAATCACCATCATTTGATTAAAGTTGCCCCCTCAAGATTCTTTAACCCGGCGGTATCACGGTCCAATAATATAATCCATAATCTGATGAAAGTGGTCTTTTCTTTGATGTGCTTTTTCTAAGAGTATTTGATACTCTGAAGATCTAGAAAGTCGAAGATTTCATAACCAAAGACTTATCCACCAATCTTCCTGTGCAGCGCAGCTAGAAAAGTAGTCTGGCAAGTTTTATTAAGGTTGGTGAATTTTAAAGACATTCTCCATTTGCCATTAGATTCTTCACCATCACCACATTCGCATCCATTCCGAGAATTACCTCTCGGATGGCCCCTACTCTTATCAATTCTTCTATTTCTTCTCCGAGTAGCCCCGATTTTTCTTCGTGAAATTTCTCTTCTTTTGCTTCATAAGCCTAAGTGGGTGGGGTCCACATGTAGTTTATGTATCATGATGTTGGAGGAGTTTTCTCAACATTATGATGATTAGGGCTCAATTGGGTTCCACTCAATTTTTATCGGCTTCGCGATTCACTGCATGTGGCACAACCTCAAGTTCTTTCACAGGGACCGCTTCGAGCTTTCCTTTTCCTTTGGTGAATTGTCTTGGGTCATTAGGGGGTGTGTTGTTTAGCGATTTTCGAGAGTTCCTTTTTATGTCTCTTCTCTGCTTAGGTGGCTCTTTAGAGAACTGGCCCCGTGGGTACAAATAATCAGAACACCCGAAGCTCTTCGATCTCCGATACTTATCCACTTCCCGAGGTGGCGACCATCTTCAAATGGAGTGGTGAAATTATATCAGAGGGCTGAATGGGACGCCTGATGAGACCATTGTATAGGGTTTGATATGTCCACGATCGTAAACGACAATTTTATTGTTACAGCTCTCGGAGCTTCTCCCACTATGAAGTCCAAATCTGCTATTCGTATTGGATAGATAGAATGTCATGTGAATCCCGTGATAGGTTTGCATGCTGGCTTCAAGAGGATTCGAGGTAATCCCAACCTATCATATTCCCCCAGATATAGGATAACTTTCAGTGTCTACCAATATCAATGATACTAAAAAATTAACAATTACATCACTAATTATTAAGGGGTCATCATGGGGTATCTCAATTCCTTCCAATTCCTCTTCGGAGAACTTTATCCCCTCTCTATCATTAGTGGCCATAGGGGCTAACCTATACACGGCTCTTCTGGCGTACTGCTTCCTGGAATTAGAATTGTCTCCTCCCCCCGCAAGTCCTCCCGAAATTATGTCAATACGCATGCGAACCCGAGGTTGGCTTTCTGACTTCGGTTTAACATTTCTTCAGGCGATTACCTAAGCTGATTAAGAGAAAGTTTTAACTCTTGAGATGCCCCTTCGGAATGTAAATTTCACTGCTTTTAAGACACGACAATCATTCGTGTCATGTCCATGGTCTTTGTGATATCTACAAAAAGAGTCTCGGTCTCGCCTATTTGACGGGATTCAACTTTGAGGTTTTGGCAACCATTTTCTATCCCTCCATCTGGAGTACACTTTCCTCATCGAGGTTCTCAACGGAGTATACGTAAGTGTAAACACGCCTGAGGTTGCCTTTACTCTTCCATTTTCCCCTTCGAGACCTTCCTCTTTGCCCTCCACTCTGAAACTCCGTCTCTTCTTAGGGTTTTTCCAGAATTCATCCCATATTGTGTTTCCTCAGATCTTTGTGGTTCGCTTCGACGAACTCCTCGATTGCTCCCTTCCGCAACCTTTTGCTTCCTCCAACTTTATGTACTTCCACATTAGTCAGAAAACCGACGTGACATCGCCACTCCAATACTAGCCTTCTTTAGAGATTCGAATCTCAAAGAATGCTATCATAGAAACCTTCATCCATGTGAGTGGTATGTTAGTTAATACCCTTTGGAACGACAGTAATCACGCAATAGTTTTCTCTTGGTTTTTGCTTTAATTTCATCAACGCTGCTCTCATTCAAGGATGGAGGCCCCGAACTTATCCATGAAAAATTCCACCGAATCTTGCCAACAATCATTGGAATTTGGTGGTAATTTATGGAACCACTTCAACGCTGCCCCTGACAAACTACTCTGGAAATCTTTTCGTGATATACACTACCTTTCTACTCTGTTGCAAGGATAGTTGCGAATCGTAGTTTCATGTGATTACTAGGGTCTCCCATGCCATCGTAAGTTTTGAATTTTGGCATCCTAAATCCCCATGGCATCGACTCGTGTCTTAGCCTGCATTTGGTGGGAAGCCGAGAGGGCATTTGTTTTTGTTGACGCCGAGGGGGAAATGTCCATGAGTCTCTCTGGCTGCTTTAGCTCCTCCACTCAGAATTGGAGATTTGATATAACATTGTTACCCCCAAAGATTGCCCTCCTCCTAGGGTACCCGCCGATTTGCTCTCTATGGTTCCGGTGACACTGCGCTTGTTCCTCAGAGACCGAACAGGTGTTTTACCCTTATTTATTTTCTCCCTTCGGTTGTCCCTTGAAGGGGACCGACTAGGGGTATCGGGTGTGGAAGAATAGTATTCTTGGTTGTAGTCACGCCCCTCTACGTGTTGGTTACGAAAAGGACTGGGTGATCTATATCGCTTATGTCGTTGCCGACGAGTCCTTCGCAAGCGATAATCCCACGATCGATTTATTCCACATACGACATGAATTTGTGATATGACATATCTTCCGATCATTCATGTGATTGTTTTGAACCCGATCCGTGGTCATAAAACAAGGATTCATTGCTAGATTCCCCCTACGTGACGGCGCCAATTGATGTTATCTTTTCTTTGAGGTCTCCTCGAGGGGCCAGAAAATTGAAGTCTTGGTCTTTGACTCATCAACTTAATTTGATCGTATTATGGGTCCTTTCTCGAGGAGTAGTGGTCCCTCTGCCTCTTTGGTCTCGACCGCTCCTTTGTCTCGAGATCCTCGGTAGTGGTCCCCAGTGGGTATGGCATTACCCCACTCCGCACGAGAAATGCATACACCGTGCTAAGCTTGGTCCTCTCGCCTCCATGTTGTTCCTCCGTGATTTAAACCCGGGTGTTATTGTACCTGCATTCACGACCTAAGCTTCCATCGTAGCCACTACGACGCTTAAGTTAGTTCGGTTCTTTGTGAATGCTATTTGAACAAGATAACAATTCATATTAACATTACCCAAAACGACGGCTCAGTTCGGATATTTATGTGAAATACTCAGAATTTTGGTGCCTTGCTGTGCATAATCGTCACTCATCTTAAGCGCCGATGATTATTCACGCCAGTTCTATTCTCGACCGGATATTCTCAATAAGGCCAAATTGGGCCCATTGCATTTTAACCTATTTAATGTCCATATCAGGTGGCTTGTTAAGGACTTTCAACCAAAATTGTTTACTCGTGTGTTCGTTCATTACAAGTTGAGTCTTTTATTAACGGAAGTAAGCGGAGAGAATGAATCGAGCTGATTGATAAGTCACAACGAGCCAAGCTTTCGGTTCGTGCTCGGCTCCCTAAGGTCTGTTGAACCGTGCGAGCAAGTCGAGCAGTTGTAGAGAATCTTCTTGTTATATGTTTAGGTGAAAATGGACTTATAAAACAGTACCTAACCGCTAATCCAAGATTAAATATGATTCATTAGTTGTAGGACTGGCCACTGGGATTTACTAATCTATAGATTAAATATGATTCATTAGTTAAAACCCCTGCATGATTGGAGAGTACAATAATGCAAGATGTTCATATCTATTTAAATAAAATAGTATCCTTTATCAGAGGGCCCTTAATAAAACTGCATGATTGGAGAGTACTCGTACAATAATGCAAGATGTTCATATTTGTCTAAATAATTGAATAAATGATGCCCCATTCTCGAACAATCCAAACAGTTTATACTAAAAGCTTCCATCGGCATGAGTTCATGATTGTTCGTTTTAGAAAAGCCAAAACCGCAGAGCACACCCCTCGGCGCCCATGCCTGAATTTTACGGTGAGGAATTTTAACGCGCCTCAACCTGGGCCGTGACTAAAGCTTCCCTTTTAAACATTTCCCAATACTTGTATTCTACCACTGCATTTAATTTCTAACCCACACCGCATTTAGTATGGCAGAATGTTGACATTTAGCACTCTCACTCCTTCACCAGTTGAGCTATGCCCCAGAAACATTTAAACCCACAAGAATTAATGACCAATAGTATTGGAGTATCAAACATTATCAAATTATTAAGAATTAATTTCTTTTAAGTTCTCTAGAACTGTCATAATCTTTTCAAATTAAAGCTATTTTTATTTCTGTCCCAAGTGTTACTATATCGAGTAACACTAGTTAACCCAAGCAAAGCAATAAAGAAAGAAATGACACAAAGCACTTTTTATACGCGTTGGCCGAAGCTTATCTCCGTCTCCAAGCAGTGTCACCTTCCATGACTCCAATCGTTCCACTATATCTAGCAGTATTAGCCCGAATACGAAAGTACAAGCAATCAACCGTAGTGCCACTCCAAGAAACTTACTTAGACTTCTCGCTACAATATTGTTTCAACAAGAATCACTCTAATTCTTTTTCTCACTCAAACACACATATAATCAATAAAACAACCATGCTATAAACTAGAGTAAAACTCTCAATTTCTACTGCATCCTCCAACGGCTAGTTACGTAGCCACCATTGGTCACTCATTGATCAATCAGGCAATCCTTGATTGCAAGATTGCCGATCAGCAATCCTTGATTGCAATCTTCAATCTTTAACGGCTAGTTGAGATATCATAAGCCGCCTTAAAAACTTTCCTCTCTTTGATTTAACTAGCAATCAATCTCAAGATTGATTAAGCTTCAAATCACGCAATCACCATGATTGCATCCAAACACTGACCAAGCTAGATCTCCTCATTAAGCATGATTGTATCAATCACACAATCCTCGACGATCCTCAATTAATGCCTCAGCAAGATTAACTCACCTCGTATATTTGTCTTTGTATGTCGCGCTTGTACTCTGCCAAACACGCCAACAAACTCCCCCTTTATGTATGGGACAAACCATCTGGGATAATGATCTTTAGTACATTTAACAAGTTTATTGAAAAATTTGGTGAGACTACATCTGGGTGAGTCTAAGCTCCCCCTCAAGTCATGCAACAAGTTCGCTACTTCGAAACAACCAAAAATCAAGACAAAGCAATAGTGAAATTTAACCAAAAACAATTCAAATGCACTTATGCATTAATTGCTGCAGATACTTGCTCGTGATTCAAACCAACGTATTCCCCTTAAATCATGCACCAACTGCCTAAGCATTTTTGCACACCAGAACACTCCAAATGTATTTAGATAAGAACCGATATCTCACAAACTTCCTCTCAGAAACTGTATAACCAATATTAAATCCATGACTAGGACATGACAGTCCTAATCATAAATCACACACTTATCAAGGATGTGCACCCAAGCACAACTTTCCTCGCCAGCTTGTCACAAACTTCAAAAGAACACTTAAGAGTTCACACACACATCCCCAGAACACTTGAATCTATGTATCACAGACTACCTCAAGCCACATAAACAAAACCCTGCAAAGAAATTCAAATAGGCCAGCAAGCCAACATATTCTAAGCAGTTCAACAACAACAATCAATCATCAAACAATCCTAACTCTCCCCCTTTTGTCCATACAAAAAGGAAACAGAGAGTAATTCTAGGAAAGGATATAGTTTACCAAAGAGACAGCCAAATAATGCAGAGTAAAAAGAGAGCACTTCACTATCCAACGTGCTTGGTAGGGATAGGTTGCTTCCTGGATGACTTCCTAGCCAGGTGCTTCACACGCATACCTTTGCTGGGAGCGTGTTAAGGTTCTCAAAAGGTCAGATTCTTTGCTTAAATTCGCCCAAGAGCTCACCAGGAGGAACTCCTTCACTTGTTTCTAGGGGGACATCTGCTGGTGTATTTTGTCTGAGCTTCTTCCACTTCTACACCAGAGGAACATCATTTGAGTCATCTTCTACAACCTCTTCTGAATTATTCGGCCGCATTCTTGCCTTTGTCCACATGTGCTCTACTAAGAATCCTTCACTGCCAAAGATCTTCCTTAGACGCTTTTATCGCATTCTTGGACATCGAGGTTTTCATCAATTCTTCCAGAGATTCCGGCATCTTCGATTTATTCTCCCTATTTTGATCGTAATTCACATACGACATCCTAAAACGTATTCTTCATCTCTCATCCTCAAACTCATCTGATTCTTCATCCTCTTCATCAGAGTTCAAATCCATATCTATCTTCAATTTCTCTCCAATTCTTGTAACCTGTTTGGAGATTTTGAAAACTTCTTTCGTAAGAAGGCTTAGCTGATCTTCAAGTCCTTCTACTCCCATTGCCATTCTTTTCTGAGTTTCCTTTTGATCCCTCTTGTCTGTCCACTTCCATTCCCCATTCACCAATTTCAGTCCCATACCATAAAGTACTTTTTTCTAAACACTTGTCCTCCACATGTTTTTCAAGAAGGGCCTCTCATTCAAAGTTGATGGATAGTTTTTGTATATCCTCGTGATAATGATGCCATATGGTAGAAACTTTTGAGGTTGATCATGATGTTTCTTGATCTGAGTTAGAATCAAGTACCCCATGTTGATCTGTTTTTCCTTGAGAATGAAGTACATCACCATGAGATCCATGGGAGCGAATTCTATCATAGTTTCGGTTCTACGATGACAAGATGCCACAATATAGTGCAAGAATTTAGTTCGTGATTGCGATTCTTGATTTGAGAGCCACTTGATTCTCTGAAAATCCTAGTAGTCTGTGGGCTTCTTTCTTGTCAAACAGGATGTGAGTGCTCTTTAGTCCAATCTTGATGCCACTGTGAGAGATACCTAAAAGTTTGTTGAAGCCCTGCACAGAGCACTGAAAGGCTTCTCCCTTGACAAGTGAACTTGCAACCTCTTCTTCCATTGAGAAGGAGTAGTTTGCATAGAACAACTTGACCAAGTCAGGATACACTTTGTCCTCAAGGAAAGCAATTTAAACCCATTTTGATTTTTGATTTTCGAGCAAAACCCAAATTGTTTGAGAAAATCATGCAACGAACGCCTCCAAACACGTAACATGAAGAAAAAGCATTTTTGAGGATTGTTTGGTGCTTGGCAAAAGAAAAGAAATGCATCAAACTCATTTTTAAGTTTTCTTACCTTTTTCTCGGGGAGCCATAGAGAGAAAGAAGGTTCTCGATGCTCAAGGAGAGAACAATGATGCCTCTCTTTTATCATTGAAAAGAGTAAACCGCCGCCCAATCGTATTAAAAAATAAAACCCATAGCAAAAATTAAAGGAAGAAAACAGAGGAAACAAAATTACCGAGAATGTTTATAAAACTTACTTAAAATGTGGTGGAGAGAATCTCAATTATTCAGATTTGGGGCCATGATCCCCATTCTAACTTCTTTCCAGAAAAAGATTTTTTTTCACAAAATTCGTCATTACTATTTAATATTTGGATCCTCCACCTCATACCGACTTTTTAGTAAGTCCTTGAAGTACATTTTCTCACAAATTGATGCATGTTTCCATGCCAGACACTTCACACTGCCTCATCTTCATACAGGAGTAGGATAGCTCATGAAGCACACTTTGTAATAACCTCGTTACAAAAATAAAAAAATAAAAAAAATAAAATAAAATAAAATAAAATTTTCGGTCGGCGGTTGGACCCGTGAATAGTATACTTTTTTTTCGATGATAATATTATTTCAGAAATTTTTAGCCGAATTACTTTTATAATTTAGTAGTGTTTCTGCTATGGAAGAATTTTATCTTTTTGAAATCGGGTTCGTGGAGATTTAAGTACGAGTAAGCGTGAGAATTTAACTAAAACCGAACGGGACTCAGCTTTTTTAAATATCTATTCATACATATCCTCCCACATCATCACAAGACAATCTCTATCTTCTTCTTTCGTCATTTCACTAGAGAATGCTACCTTCCTCTCCTTTCCCCAAAACCGTTTCAGAGAATATTGTTCTCTTTATCATTCTCTTCGAAAGTTAAGGTAATAAATTTCAAGTCTTTCGAGATATTTCTTGGGTTTCGTGATAGTTGACTTTTTAGTTGACTTACATAAATTGAATTTTATGATAAATCTTAGTTGGTTATGGGTTCCGGTGGACGTATATATGTGATGAATTCGTGATTTAGAGAGATCGCTTGAGGACGTTATGGTCGAGTTGACTAAAGTGCTGACTTTTTTTGTGGATATTTTTATAAAACTTTTAAATGCGTAGGGAGGTTACATTGATCTTATTATAGTTGTTATGATGTTAAATTGGTGATTTAAAATTTATTAAAGGGTGTTATACCGAAAAAAGTGAAATTTCAAGTCGGTTATACTGATATTTCAGCATAGATTGTTAATTATGGACTCGATGATTAATTAGAATGACTTTATAAGTTGGGATTTTGTGTTTTGGTAAAGTGATAAAGATGGAATTCTAGCTGGGGATTCATTGCTTGTGTCCGATGGGATTATAATTCGATAGTTTATCCGTCCTGTTAGACCATTTAGAAATAGTTCCCATAAGAATGGTTATGTATCCTCTAGAACGCCGGTATAGTAGTAGGTTTTGATTATACTTTCTGGGTGTTTTGTTAGGCGTTGATCGTGGAAAAAGGGCGCTACCTTGATTGTCTTCGCTGTTTCGGGTAGCTAGCGTAGGTGAGTACTTATCTCACTAAAGCATTTTTTACGATTTACCTTTATTTCCAGATATACATGTCATGCGTTATGATTATGAGAATGATATACATGTAATCGTTTGTGTTACGGATTGTGTTTCTCGTGGCTGAAGATCGCTGAGGTGGCAACAAATAAGGAACTCCCAACTTATATTTCTCGGTTCCGTGGCCTTGCCGGGCACTATTATATTATGTGGCCTCATTTCTGGCACTTTTGATATGTTTGTGCCCTTTCAAGCATTGTGATTGATTTACGATCATGGATGTTTTAATTGCATTACTCTTTTGGGAGTGTAGTAGTTGTTGGGTTATTCATGAGTTTGAGGCCTCGAGTATCGTGGGCGAATTCTCTATAGTCAGGGATTACTAGTGGATTAAAGCGACTTCCTTCCTCAAGTAGATATGTGACGCTTATTGGCCCCTATATCACGGTTATAAAGGTGGCGGTTTGGCCTTATACTTCGGTATAAGAGCGGTATGACTTTGATCGCTGTCGTGTGCATTGCTGCGTGGCCCTATACTACGGTATAATAAGTGGGTTTGGCTCTTAAGTACTGTATATAAGAGCGGTGTTTATTAGCTGTCGATCCATTCCGCAGTAGACGGATTGAAAGTATATGCGCATTGTATGCTGGTATACTTCAAGGAGATATGAGATAGAAGGCGATGACTAGATTTATAGCTCATGTTGAAGCCCTCGTGGATTTTATTTTGGGTGATTATGCGTTTTATTGAGACCTTTCTATTATATCTTAAATACGTTGTTCGCATCTTCTGAAACCTTATTGTATGACCCGACAGATAGTCCCGGATATATGTATATTACTCATATTTGAATATTAAAATTCGACTCATCTCGTCTTGCATGGTAAGTTCACCCCCCGTGTTAAGTTTCACTAAGCTTCGGCTTACACCCGCTTATGGGCTGCATTTTATTTGTGCCAGTTGACAGTGGTACTGAGCTGGGCAGTCAGTTGGAGAGTTTGTTCCGAGCAAAGAGCACGGCCATTTATGATCCTCACGCCTCATTTCACGCGTTGTCAACCGCTTTCATTGTTGTATTTCCTTTGAAATCTTAGCCTTGTCGGTAGTCATTTTGTATTCGATACAAAGATTTATCATCTCGCTTGTACTTTCGCCGCATTATTTATTTTGGGATATGTTGTGTATATATTTATGGGTCGGTCGCTTCGAGACAAATGATGGATTATAAATCTTTTAAACCTGCTGATTTGGGAAACTTAATTGTGATCACATTTTGGATGAAAACGAATTGTATTTTTAAACTGAAGTCGCCCACATCGGCTCGGGGCGACTGGTGTTCGATTTTAACGACCACCGTATGCTTCATCTGGGGCGGTCGCGTTACACACTTAACCTTGGCTTTAGGTGAATCAATTCTCAGTTCCATCAATAGTCTTTTAATCCATAGGACTTTGGCACAACAAGTTGAAACAACAACATAATTTGATTCCAAAGTAGTTTGAGAGTAAATTTGGTGCTCCCTACTGTTCCAACTCACAAAAGCAGATCCAATCATATGACATTCACCACATCGATTTTTTCTAAATTCATCATTAAAAGAGCAATAACTCGTTAGATTAGAATCAGTATTCATGGGAAACCTGATGCAGACCTTTTGAGATCCCTTCGGGTATCTCATTATCCCTTGACGGCAAGCATGAATTTTCCTTGATTTGTCTCGGTATTTTAATAATTGCCGATAGCTAGAGCTGCATCCGGGCGACTAGCATCTATCTCAAACAAATACCATAATTGTGCAATACTCTTGTTGATTCAATTGCTCACCCGAGACGTGAGATTTCCACTGCTCGCATTTTACCGTGAGTATCAATTACCAGGGCTCACGGTTCTCAACATAGTTTCTATGCTCAACTTGATGTATGATTTTTTTCTCTAGTGGTTTGTTGAATTTTGAAAATTTGTACATTCTCTGTCAAAGATTCTTCTCTCGACATTAAATCTTGTACTTAATTATTATGTTACTACTTCACATAAATAACAATTAGTAGACCCACAGATAATAGTACCAATTAGAACATATACAAGTATAACATGTCCATCACTTATCTTAACAAACAGTTGTTGATCAAGAGTAGCTCTTGAAACTTATTTCTGGGGTGAAACTAAAGATAAAGTCTGGCTATACCATGGTCAGATTATCCAAACACACCAGATTGAGCTTAGGACGTGATTATTTCTCTTTAACTCCACAAACTCGGGAGTCAAGTTCTGGGTGAACCTCCTTCCCTCCTTAGCTATGTCTTCTTTCAAGCAAAGAAGATCGTAATTAGTTATCTTGCAAATGCTAGTATGATTCCGATGGTATCAAGATTTGCAAGAGGCAGAATGGTGTCCAAATCAACTTTTCCTCATGATTTAGTCCTTTTTCAACAAGCCTTTGCTTCATTTTTGAATGACGGTCCCTTCATGATACCGCTTTTGATAACTCCAAGCAAGAGATATAGGGATTACAATCTTTAGTTCTAGGAACAAGAGTCCATACATTTCGCTGAAGTTCCACCAGCTTTTGTTGCATAACTGTGATCCAAAGAGTTCTCACCGAAGGCTTCAACTAAGTTATTGTGATCTTAAAAATAAAGTATGAAGCTATACACCATCATTGACAGTATATCATTTTATCCGACATCGACTGCTTGAGTTAGATGCATCCCTCACATATCCGGGTTCAGGCAATTTTTCAAATTTCATTTTCAATTATGTAGATGTTTCCCTTCTTTCTCGAGTATATTGGTTGATCCAATCCTTCTCCCACAACCGACAACAATGATCAAAAAAATTCTTACATTTAACTCTGGTATGGGCTTGACTCACACTTAGAAGATCAAGTTTCTCTTAATCCAGGATCACTGTATACATCCTTGATGATAAGATTGGCTTCTCAGAATTTTAGCCCTTTCCGACAACCTCCTCAAGAAGCATCACCTAGTATTATAGTTCTTCCTTCTTTGCAGCATGACATTTGTCAAGAGAGATTGACTCAGCCATGTGCCTCGAGCATCCACCGTCAGAACTGTACCGCCCTTTTAGATACTTCTTATGTGGTGATAGTAAGACAATAGTCCCTATCTTGTTCATAGACTTGGGCTGCTAAGGACTTCTCTTCCTCTCTTCTTAAGCTAGGACATTCAGATTTGTAATGTCCCTTTTTATGACATTGATAACACCTATACTCCTTTTGTTTCATTTTCCTTTGATAGTGCCGTTCGACCAGAGAAGTGATACCGTTGGAAATCAATAGTTTTTTGTTTCATTTATTACCATTAAGTATAATTATTTGTAACAATTCATTTACTAGTTTAGTGAACGTGATTACATAAACTAACATTCAATCATAATAATTGTAATTACTAAGTCGGTTATCACGATAATACGGGTTATGCTGCATTCTAGATCCTATGCATAACGTTATAATAATAATAATGGTCAATTATATTATTATACTACGCTATTATTCGAGCCTGTAAGGTCACACATACAAAGTGACATTGAGTTATATTTATGTATGAAATTAAACTACATTTACAAATTGAGAGTTGATTGCGAATCAACGAATATTCTCAATCCGAATTTTACATTGGTAATGTAAAATAATATAAATTGATAAACCCGAATTAATTCAATTAATCAATTAAATTAATTCTATAGTTAGTTGAGCTCTCGTTATTAACTTGTTAGTTATTAATAATAACTTGCTAGTTACTAGTAATAACTTTGTTAGTGTTTAATTCTACTTAACGGTTTAATTAATTAAACGAGTCGGCTCATTAAACTATTCGGTTGGGATTTTAGGTTGACCCTATATAAGCAAAGCTTATTAGGTTTTTCATAAGATATAACATCACAAAACCTGGCCTCCCTCTCCTCCATATGGCCGAAATTATCAAGAAGAAGAATTGAAATTCTTCTCTTGATTTTTCCATCCAATCCCTTTGGTCTCAGCACTCCAAGTGTGTGATTCAACCTCTCCCTCGGTGTAACCAACCAGAGGTACTACAATTGGAGCGCCAAGATTAGAATTCAAATGAGGCTTCGTGGAAAGATTGCTGATAGGCTTCCCGCCGGAATCTCCGTGAAGTTTTTCCATTTTTTAGTTCATAGTTTAAACACCTAATTGATCATGTACAAAAAATATGTTTTTGGTTAAAGTTTTGAATCAAGTTTGTATATTTTTTCCAACAGTGATATCATGAGCCTAATTAGGTTATTTTTCTATGACTAAATATATTTAATTGAATATATATTTACCAAATTTTCATGTATATATATTTATTAATTTGAATCTGAGTATATTTATGATATATGAAATTTTATGCCATGTATATTTTATAAATGTGTTCATATATTCAAGTACATCAAAATTATATATTTTGGTATTTTGATATTTAGTATAATTGTTGGCTTTTTTTAAAGGGTTTACAATATTTTAATTAGTTAATTAAATGTTAATTATAATCGAATGGCTTAAACTCATCCATTTTCGAATCTAATATTTTTTTCAGAAATTTTATGTTACAAAAAAGCTCTCACAGAAAATTTGGGGTTTTTTGAATTTTCTAAGTATTTTTTATGAATTTTCAAAATTATAATATTTTAATAATTAGAAATTGCATAACTAATTCCCTGTAATATATTTTTCAGAAATTCCAATTAGATAATTTTAAGAATATTATGAAAAAGGTTTGTAAAAATCAAATTTTTTGATTAGTTTAAACCTTCAAAAACTCTTTTTTTGAAAGGCAAAGAATTGAATTAAAATTGCAAAACCGAAAATTACCATAAAAACGGAGCCGGAGTTGCTCCTTAGAGCGGCCCGCCACCAAATAGGGTGGTTCGCGGCTCGAGAGGTATTCCCCCTCAGATGTGGAGGCGACGCATTTCCATAGGCGGCGACAAGGTCCAATTAGTCATCTTATGGGCTACAATTTTTAAAAAGCCTAACTGCTTTTAAACCCTAGTTTTAGGTTTTTTAAAATTATGTAAATCTATTTTCTGTTTTTATGAATAAATATCATATATTAAATTGTGTAAATTGTAATTACCAAATTCTAATGATTTTATTTAATTCAATTATCCCTTTTAATTATTAACCTTTTAGTTATTAATTTATTAAAATGATAAACATAATAACAATTATCTAGGCATTAAATATATAATGAATATAATTACTTGCGAGTATTTATATTATTATATATCCATGAAATAATTATTATAATAATTATTGGACACATTTTATATATATGTATCAATTAATTTTGATTATATATTTTGCATGGATTTAATTATGAGATTCAAATTTGAATTTAATTCCAATCACATTTAATTGTATATTTTATGTTATTTGATTTGATTTGCAAAATCAAAATGAAAACTATTTATATGATTGTCAATCATATATTTAAATTTGAATTTGATTGAGAGTAATTGTCTCAACCTCATAATTAGTATTAATTGCATACTTATTGCATATTAAGTGCATGTTTATTACATACTTATTGCATTCACACTTAATAGCATTAATGATGTTATTTGACTTTATGAGTCATTTATTCCATACTATTTAATGTATATTTATTAAATCATGCTATGTGATATATATATATATATATATATATATATATATATATATATATATCGATATGACCTAGTTTTATATTTTATTTAAATACGGTCTGCGAACCGTTTATTCACAAAACGACCAACTGAGTCGTATTTATTTATTTCATTTATTTATTTTATTTTTACCTACGTTCTGCTGCCTTAGTCGTTTGGTAACAAATTTACTGGCCAAGGAGGCATCGAACATGGCGCTCACGAGGACGACATTTGGTAACTTTGGAAGTTTCCAATACGTTGAAGAATAAGACCGCATTTGCAAAATATCAAATAGTGGGGTCTTATGTTAGTATTACACTTTGTAAAGTGTCAGAATAGGTCTGCTTTTTATTTTTAGGATCATATCATATATCTCCGAATGTGTATTATTTATTTTATTTTCATGTTATGCATATTACTTGAGTATGTGTTATGTAATAACCCGCTACGTTAAAAAATTAAATTTATTCTGCCATCCTCGGGGATATATAAATAACTGGCGATAATATTATTTCGCAAAATTTTTAGCCGAATTACATTTATAATTTAGTAGTTTTTGCCATGGAATATTTTATCTTTGGAACTGGCTCGTGGAGATTTAAGTACGATAAGCGGAGAATTAACCAAAACCGAATCGACTCGAAGTTTTTTAAATATCTAACCATGCTTATCTTCTACATCATCACAAGACAACTTCATTTCTTTCTTCCTTCTTATTTTGGCCGAGATATTCACTTCGGGCCCCCTTGAATTTTTTCTTATATCCATTTCCTCTTCTTCGATTGCTGCCAAACTCAAGTCTTCGAGATATTTCTTGGGTTTCTATTATAGTTGACTTTTAGTTGACTTTTTTCCATAATTCAATTTTATGATAAATCTTAGTTATATGGCTCGCGACGATATGTTGATTAATTCGTGATTTAGAGGTCGTGTGACGATGTTATGGCCGGGTTGGGACTTTTAGGTTTTGGTTGACTTGCTGATATTTTTTAAGACTTAAATGTAGGAGGTTATTGGGGACTCATTATAGTTATCATGATATTAAATTGGTGATTTAATATTGATTAAAGGCAAATAGGTTGAAAAGTGTTAATTCCAAGTCGAAAGCTATAATTGATATTTCTGGATATGCGCTTGTTAATTTTCATGGACTCCGCCGATTAACTAGAATGACTTATAAGTTGATTTGTAAATGTAAAGTGATAAGATGGAATTTTAGCGGGGATCGACATGTCCATGGGATTATAATTCGATAGTTTATCCGCCATGTTAGACTGCTTGTAGATAGTTTCCTCAAGAGGTTTATGTATCTTCTAGAACGCCGTATAGTAGTAGGTCTTGATTATACTTTTCGGTGTTTGTTTAGGCGTTGATCGTGGAAAGGCGCTACCGTGATTGTGTGTTCTCATGAGGTTTTGTGATAGCTAGCAGAGGTGAGTACTTATCTCACTCAAGTGTTACTTTAAATTGTGTGAACATATCAGGATATTATGTGAGAATGATATATATGTCCTTGTGATATGATTATGTGAGAATAATATACCTGTTCATTGTGATATGATTACGTAAGAATGACATGCTACATGTAATTGTTATATGATTATGTAATTATATTCTCAGGCATTGAAGACTGCCGAGGTAAAAGAATAGCTCGAACTCCCAACTTATATTTCGACATGTGGCTCTACCAAGACTTATGATTTCTCCTCAGCCTTGTCGGGCGTATCAGGTTTGACTTACGATTGTAGGATGTTTCACTGTGCTTTTAGATATTGCTCTGGGGAGTGTAGTAGCCGGGTTATCGAGAGGTGACGGTTAGAGTTATGTATGACTCTTCCAGGTGACTCGAGTATCGTGGATTTGAATCTTTTATGTCAGATGATTAAGTGGTTAGGTGACTCTCCTTCCTGCGTGATATGCGACGATATGTGCCTTATACTTAGTGTATAAGTGAGGTGTGTCTTATACTCTAGTGTATAAGATGTGTGCCTTATACTTAGTGTATAAGAGCTAAAAAAGTCAGATACTTAGTGTATAAGAGTGTCTCAGACTTAGTGTATGAGTGCGGCGTGCCTTATACTTTGTGTATAAGTGCTGTGCCTTATAATACTTTGTGTATAAGTGTTTTGCCTTATACCGCGGTATAAGTGCGTGGGGTGATTATTGATTAGTCCATTCCAGGTAGACGGATTGAGTATATGGCGCATTTATACGAGATAATCGGTGGGGATACGAGAGATAGGGAGGTTTGATGACTGTAGTTTTAGTCGTGTGGTCGAAGTCTCTTTGATTTCTTTTTTGGAACTGTGGTGCTTTATTTAAACCTTCTATTATATATCTTCATGTATTATGTCTCGAGACTTCAGTGGAATCATGTTGTATGACCTTTTAGGTAGTCCTCGATATATGTATTTTATTCATATTTGATTATTATATTATTGATTGACTCGCTCCGTATGGTAAGTTCACCCCTGTATGAAAGTTTCACTAAGCTTCACGGCTTACACCCCCTTTTCGCAGATTGGGCGATTATTTGTGTCGCCGATGTGCTGCAACAGCCAAAGAGGTCGTTGGAGAGTTTTGTTCCGGTGGCTGTGAGCATCGGTGGCGTAAGATCCTCATACCGATTTTGATGCTGGAATCTGTTGATTGTTGTATTTTCCTTTTGAAACTTTAGCCTCGCTTCTACCGTTGTCATTTTGTATTTAGGATACGCGACGTATCATCTCGCTTTCAGAGCCTTGCCGCATTACTTTATTTTCGGGGATATGTCAGGTATATATTTATGGGTTGGTCGCTTCGATATCACCGATGGATTTATAAATTTTAAAAACTGCTTTGATTTGGGGAAACTTAACGGTGATCACATTTTTGGATGAAACGAATTGTGTTCTAAACCTAGAAATGCCCGCATCGGCTCGTGACTCTAATGTCTGATTTTAACGACTTCACCTCGTGGCGGCCGAATTCAAGTGGTCGTTATATGTTATATACTACAATAATATCAAATAGAATATTAATCTCACCATTAAATTTAAGCTTAAGAACAAGTCAAATTTTAAAATTGTGCAACTTATCACAACTACCGGGCACACCGCACGGTGTGTACCGTGTTCGACAGTATGACAATGAACATGTTGAAGTGATTTCTACTAATATTGTGGGCTTCCAAATGATCATTCTAAACTAACGACTGGTTTAATTGGTAGCTTAACCGCAATTTCCACTAACGCCATGTGGGCCTGGCCATACATATCCGGGGAGCACCCGTTAGGGACGCATGGATCCAAGAAGCAGGCCGTGGCACACAATTGATTAGTTGACCCGCCCATTGTGCCGATTCAAAATGTATGCAGATTGTCGCTTGAATTCCAAACCACAATGGATCTTGATACCTTGTACATTTTGCGGAGATCAAGCACGGGTATAATATTTATAATTTATTTGTAATATGTTTGATTATTTTTGAACTACACTATCTGTAATTGCATGTTTCTATTATGATTGGCACACTACGACACTGCTGGTCTATTGATAATTGGGCAAATTAAAACATAACTTTATTATGTGAAATAAAAATAAGTTAAGGAGAAATCCATAAACTTGTGGTAATATAGTGTTATAAATGTTAAACACATTTTCCTTCATAAGCCATTGAAGATGGTTATGTGCTAATAAAAGATAATTAATGAATACCGTAATTATTTCAAAACTTGGATTAATCACATGGACACGTTACCTGAACTTAGGTTCAAGTTAACAAACGTCATGTAATTTGATTGAGAGATAACTAAATTTATCTCAATCGGCGCGATGATGCGCGACAAGACTAACATGTTATATTGTCTCTTAGCCACCATATAAGTTTTAAATAATTGGTTTAATCTCTTTTATAACCCAATTGAGAAAATTATTGGATGATCGAATGTGTTAGGATCTACATTCCAAGACATGTCATTGGTATTTAGGTTTCATCAACAAGAATGAACTCGGCCTCGAATTATCAGTGGAAACATGTTTGTGGCTCAGATAACCGCATAAGCAATATTGTCTATAGTTTGTACATCACTTGTAAAGTTGAGTGCACAAAGAACTATAATTTGAAGTTAATGATTAATTTCATCATTTCAAATATTGCCAATGTAAAGAAGGATATTTAATAACACTTGAGAAATAGAAAGAGAGGTTTATTAAGACTACATTCAAATGATTTGTTATCAAAATCGTAATGTCTTTATGGCTAAACTCGCTAGTGTCTTAGACACTGTTTTGACTCACATGATTTTAGATCATGATCACGAGCCAAGTATAGTAGCCGTGAGAAAGAGGTAAAGAAAGATTATCGGCTCTTATGTAATGTTAGGTGACTACATTATAAGGCCCACGCTTAAATTATCCAATACGAATGTTTGAAATTTCATAATATTTTCTTTGAACCTATATTTCTGATGAGAGACATGTCATTTTGAATAACAAACAATTGAGTGATTCTTGTGGAAGATGACTTTAACGACACTTGAGTTCAATCTTGCAAGATGAACGGAGTCAACTCTCTTACTGTGACTTAAATGAGGTACATTATCTTGGTTTAGCTTGTATGCTCACATACAAGTTAGTCAAGGATATAAGTCATTGAATGATATGATAAGCAGTATGGGAGACTACAGTAAAATACTATCAAGTTCCCGAATTAAGTATCATCGACATGAGTAATGTATTTTCCGAGGAATGAAACATCATTCTCATCTTAAAAGCGTACTTGATAAGATACGTAAGTAAGGAATTGTGTTTAATGTATTTAAAACACAATGGATGAAATCTTTCAATTTTGTATACCAAAGTAATTTTTCATTCTACCTTAGATGTGTCACTAGTTGAGTGATACAAGTAAGAATTGTGTTCAATGTAATTAAACCTAAGAATTGCGTTTCATTGTAATTAAACGCAATGAATGGAATAAATTCATATCAAAGTTGTTGCACTTGCTCAATTTAAATTTATTCATATTCTCTCAATTGTGAGACAACTCAAGAGTTATATTTAAAACTTTGAAATGTCTCAAATGGACAAGTTAAGTTTGTGTTACTAAAGTAGACATAATTTAATTCGGGTCTAATGCTGAAATTTTGTCACCATGCACATGTATCATGAAACTCAGACATTTATTTCCATCTACTATATGATTACAATTTATTGTATGTATAGTATCTTCATTATGAAGTATAAAAAGTGAAAATAAATATATGACTTGAATGTATTCAAGTGGCTCCTTAGGAGATAGCAATCCAATGTTAGAATCCTTCTGTTATATCAGGAATGTTATGTGACAATTCCTGATGCATTGCTAACGCCTAATGCAAAGAGACATGATGTTATGAATAACCTGATTCTATAGATGACTTGAGTCATCCGAGGAAATAATAGAATTGAATACACGAGTCGAGTGTATAACTCACTCTATTTACCTTCTGGGATGGTGATTCATCGGCGAGAAGCGTGTTTAAATTAAATGAACATAGTCATAAATGAATCAAACTTTTGTTTCAAACTAAGTTGAATGCATTCATTGGCTGATCATATCTGATTCTATTTCAAACTCATTCCTTATTGATTACCCATGTTGTAATATGTGTGTTTAAGTAAGTAATCCAAAGAATGCCCTGGCAATGATCTCAGATGATGCATACTCTGACATCATATTGCCGCGACATCTCAACCCAGAACAAGGAAGGAAAACTGATTTTTCTGAGAATTATATATTATTTTGTTAAGAACAAAGTCATGAAGCCAGTAACAAAATCATGAGAGTCAACGTCTGTATGATAATTTTTGATTAAAGACACTCTCATAATGGAATTAGTGGATTTTACTAAAGGTATTCACGAGGATTCGAAATACGTTTTGTAGTAACTTTAAGAGAATAGAGGTAACTATAGTTATAGGGAATGGATCAGTTGTTGGTCTTTGCCTGGAACTGAATGTGAGAATAGTGTCATGGACAGTTGTCCCATGTGGAACACTATTAGCCAAGTAATTCATGAATGGGCTGAGTATAGTATACTCTATAAACTAAGAAAAACTTGAACCTCTGTGATACGACATTACCAATTGAATTTATATTGGCATTATATAGTATGCATTTAATAAATATTAAGATGTGTTTAAACACATTTCACTTTGTTTTAAATGCATCTCATTAGTTAACTAGAAGGCTAACCGCCATAAAACCTGAAATAGTCTTTACATATACCAAAATGAGGTTTTGTCCTTGTTACACTTAACTAGTGTGAGTATTTGAGGAAATCGACCCATGGTAATGTCCACAGTTTCAAAGCAAAGCTTGTGGCAAAAGGCTTAAAACCCATTTTGCACATAGCTATGTATGACTATACCAGGATAATCTTAGCCATCGCTGATTCCATGGTTGAGAGACCGAGCAGATGGATGTAAAGTCTACTTGTAAGTAGTATTCTGGGTTATGATATGATTGTGATCATTACCCTTCCAGCTTTACATGTCTTAAAAGACCTAAGAGTTTAATGCAAGCTTAAAGGTTCCACGTGTGACTCCGGCAAGCATCTCTAGTCGATATATTCTTCCTGCGGATTAAACTGGTTGCCTGATTTCACGAGAACGAAAAAAAACCGAACGATGGCGGTTCAAGTGGGAGCTGTTCATTTACTTTTCCGGAATAAGTTAAATAATTGATGAACAAGGTAATTTATTTTACAACTGATTGTTAATCTCAATATATGAATGCATAATTCATTCATATAGTCATTTATTATTTCACAGTTGGTTGAAATAATAAATCCCAAGGCAAGTTTATAGTTTCTAGAGAGTGCTGATCATGGATCTAGTGTCCAATCGGGCCTTATGGGCTGTCGGGCCATAACCGAGGAGCCGATGGACCGCCGCAAAATCAGTAGAAGATATGTATATTTTGTGTCCTATGAATTTTGCTTAGAATCGTTGAAATTTAAATTCTTATACCAAGGCTTCATAACTATCTATGTTATATGAGTTATGTGCTTTGACTATGCTTCAAACTTCCTCGGCTCTTCCACGGGATCATAATGGCATATGTCATGACACAATAAGTATAGCGTGAGATGTTGATATATTATAAGGATTTGTCCATCCTGATATACAAGGTAGATTCAGCTCTCGCAGTAATCATGGTCGAGGCGCACTGACGCTGTCGATTTATCAGTATGGTTTCATAGTTCGAGTAAAGAAAGTCGTGGGTGTTTCATGACACTTCTTATGGTTAGCCTGTGACTAGAGATCACGAGACAAAGGAGTTGTAAAGTAATCGTTCAAGGGCAAGTGTGAGTATTGGAAATCAATAGTTATTGGTTTCATTTATTATGCCCATTGCGACAATTGTTGTAACAATTCATTTACTATTTTAGTGAATGTGATTACATAAACGGAACATTCAAGCATAATAATTGTAATTACTAGTCATGTTCTCACTTATAATACCGATTATGCCGTACTGCTGTGATCCCATGCATAAATCGTTATAATAATAATAATGGTCAATTATATTATACGCCGCTATTATCCGAGCCTAGCGTCACACACACAAAGAAATGGAGTTATATTTTATGTATGAAATTAAACTGCATTTGCTAAATTGAGAGTTGATTGTAATCAATGAATATTCTCAATCTGGAATTTTACATTAGTAATGTAAAATATAAATTGGATAAACAATAATTAATTAATGAATCAATTAAATTAATTTTATAGTTAGTTGAGCTCGTTAGTAACTTGTTAGTTACTAATAATAACTTGTTAGTTACTAATAATAACTTGTTAGTGTTTAATTTACTTAACGGTTTAATTAAATTAAACGAGTAGGCTCATTAAACTATTCAGTTGAAATTTTAGGTTGACCCTATATAAGCAAAGCTTATTAGGTTTTTCATAAGATATAACATCACAAAACCTAGCCTCCTCTCCATATGGCCGAAATTATCAAGAAGAAGAATTGAAATTCTTCTCTTGATTTTTCCATCCAATCCCTTTGGTTCTAGCAGACCCAAGTGCATGATTCAATCTCTCCTGGTGTGCAACCAACTAGAGGCACTACAATTGGAGTGCTCAAGATTGGAATTCAAAGGAGACTTCGTGAAAGTTTGTTGATAGGCTTCCGCTGGCATCTCAGTAAGTTTTTCCATTTTTAGTTCATAGTTTAAACACCTAATTGATCATGTACAAAAATATATTTTTTGCTAAGTTTAAATCAAGTTTGGTATTTTTTCAAATACACGCCTTTCTTGACCATCAGAGATAGCTCATCATTATCTCCTAGCGTTTCTCTCTAACTTTAGGGCTTTGCCTTCTTCACTTATCATTCTTGACTTCAAAGGCAAGAAAGTTCCCGTGAGTTCCTCAAGTGATACTTCGCTCAAGTTTTTTGATGTGTCGAGAGAAGCTACCATGGCATTCTAGAGAATGGCCTTTGGTAGAACATCCAACACTTTTCTATACAAAACCCATCTTCGAATGAGGCTTGCCCTCGAAAAGAGCTTCTTCAATTTTAAGCCATGTCATGAATATTCTCATCATCTTTCACGTGAAAAGTTCCACTTCTTCGGTGAGAAGAGCAATCCGATTATCCTTAACCTGACTTGTACCTTCATAGGTTGTGAGGATAACATCCCACACTCCTTGGCCGCCTCACATGCATCAATTTTACTATACTCATCGTGAGTTAGAGCCGCTTGACAATATTTCTTTGCCTTTTTGTTGAGCCGAACTTTTCTTCCACATCAAGAAGGGGTCACCAATAGTTCTTTCAAGATTCCATCTTTGAGTTTGACTTCATAATCTCCTCGTGTCAATTTCATCCAACCTGCTGAGTCAATGTATGTTGTCATCCCGCCTTTCTAGAATCCAAAGTTGATTTTGCTCGAAAAGAGACTCGACGCAGACAATACAATGAGGATCATAGAAAGTGCTTCGAGCTAGCCATAATCACAGCCACAAGATGTTAGTCTTTGATCATGTCTCGTTTTAATACTCACTGATGTCCCAAGTGTTACTATACCGAGTGAGCAATACGTAAAGTAAACGACACGTGCTAAGCTTTTATATGTGCTCGCCGAAACTTACGCCCCGACTTAGTGTGTCACCTTCCGTGACTCCACCGTGTGTTCCACTATATGTGCAAACTAGCCTTTAGTACGAGTACACAAGCAATCAACCGAAAACCTAAGCAAAGACGATTTCACAATATCGTCAACAAGAATCACTTAATTTTTTTTTTCTCACTCAAACACACATATAATCACTAGAACAACTTATGCTATAAACTGTAGTAAAGCTCTCGCTTTATACTCCAAGATCCTCCAAATCCGCTTAGTTATAAGGGCCACCATTGATCACATTGATCAATCAAGAAATCCTTCATTGCCAATCAACAACTTTGATTGCAATTCTCTAACCTTCACCTCAATCCGCTAGTTGAGATACTATGTCGGTCCCGGAAAAACTTCCTTTGTCGCTAACCAAAGAATCACCACGATTGCATCCATTCATAAGTTGCTTTCCATAGTTAATGATCCACTCAACTCCACTACTGATTAGGGCCAAATGCCTAGACTTGCCGTATCTCCTCATTAAGATGATCAGATCAATCACATAATCCTTGGATTGCTCCTCAATTAATATCTCGTGCATTAACTCACTTGGATCTGTCTTGATATTTTGTTAGGTTCACCTACAAAACATGTCAACACTTTTCAAATCGTTCTCGAATCGATAACTTTTCAAAGTGAGGGATTAAATTTTCTCAATTTTTTAAGTTGCCTCGAGTTTCATTTAGAAAACAGTCAAATTCAACTATAACTAAAATTAGAATTTGAGGACAATTTTGTAATATATAAAGAGGATGATTTATTTTTATAAATTAAAATATTAATTAAAAAATAACCCATCATTCTCCAACATAACCTCTGGAATTAGTTCACAATTTTTGTCTACCTTAACATCAAAATTTGAATGGATTCTCTTTTCCTAATCAACCTGTATATTTTAAAGGAATGACCGGATAAAAATGGCCTTGTAATAAAAGTATCGGTATAGTAATATGTACTATGAATTACGGTTTTTGTAGGTACTGAACACAAAAATTTGAAATGAATTTTTTTGGACTTGTAAATTTTAAAATAACGATTGGTCAAAAAATCGGCCCGAAATAAATTATTTGTATAGTAAAATACATTTTTTGTTAATTGTATTGATTCGGTGAAGGGGTTAGTTCATACTTTTGTCTACCAAATACCCAAAATTAAATTATTTTTCGTACTAGTTAACTGTGATATCTCAGATTATATATAATGTCTGGCCCTATCAGCGGCCATAAAGGAAAGCTCCCAACTTCGATATTTTATTTTACCCCTTTTAGTAACTAAGACCACTCCAAAATTCAATCTCCATAATATTTGATTACATATGCATAAAAACTACCGAAACAAATAATAAAATAAAGGCCACGGTTATTTTTCTATGGTGATATATTGTCAAGCACAAAACTCATAATACTTATTTATTTATTTTCCTCTTATATACTGGTATGTTACTTAATTTTTAATTCATTATTTGTATTATTAAAAAGCCGATATAAAAATCAATCTACTTAATAATATTTGTCAAATAACTAGTTTAAATAATGTCAGTACGAAAAATCGGCTTGAAATGAAATCATTTTAATATTAAATTGCCAATTTTTACGAATTATGCCGGTTCGCTAAATGCTTAGTTCTTAGTTTTACTAATCAACACTAAGATTTGAATGGCTTCGTTTTTTCTAATACTAATAATTTTTTATTTTAATGGAATGACTGGAGGAAATGGGTCTTGAAAACTCATTTACGTAGTAAATATAGTTTTTATGAATTATGCAGATTCGGTCAAGGGGTGTTAGTTCATAGTTTTGGCTGTCGAACACCAATTTTTCTTACTAATCAAGTTGTATGTTTTGAAAGGAATGACCGGGTTAAAAACGCTAAAATAAAATTATTGAATAGTAAAGAGTACAATTTTATGAATTGTGGCAATCAGTAAATAAGTTTGTTTATAGTTTTGTTTATTGAACACGAAACACCAAATTGTCCTTTTCTACTAATTAATTTAAGCATTTAAAAGGGAATGACCGGACAAAAACGCTTCGAAATTTACCAATTCAACAAATGAACGTTCACTACTTTTTTTTCCCGAACATTGAATTTAAATTTGCCTCGTTTATAGAATGTTCTGTTAGTTGACGATTTTTTGTTCCGAACATCAAAACTTAAATTGCTTCCTTGTCAACATTTATTTGACCAATGAAGCCTCGTAATAGGGATTTAGACTTTATATTCATGGAGATGCAAAATTATTAATGGTGATATTTTCTCCATTTCAAATTAATTGAATGCTTAAATTGTGACAAGTATGTTTTGCAGATAACAAATTGCTTTTATTCATTAATCCAAAAATATAAAATTTGATATCATTGAATTTTCATAATATTGTTTTATAATTTTTCATATTGCATAAAAAAGAATTACGATTAAAGTTATGTCTCAAAAAGTGAAAAAAATCAATTAATTTGAAATGAAAATAGTAATAACATAGATAGTAGTATATAAAATTATTTTATAATTAATTTCAACATCAAGATCTTATTAATTAAATTAAGATAAAGTGGTGAACTGATCCTTATATAATATTTCCTCCGTCTCCAATTGGCCCATCACGTAATAAAATTTTCCCTTCCTTTTTACTGATCAAGGCAAGAATTCAACGCAACTTTATCTTCGATCTTCTACTTTAACCCTTATAAAATATTTTTTATTTTCATGATTAATTAAAATATTTTTGATAAAATACCTTTTTGGGGATATATTAATAATATTAATTAAGATCGTAAATTGTATAGTAACATCAGGGAAACAATTGTTTCCAGTTCGACAAAATCACACTGGCATAAGCACACACATCCTCCAAGGTTAAACAACAAGTGAAAATCTCAATGAAGCCACTAGTGTTACTGCTTGGACAAACTTATGTCCAACCATAGACATAATCGAGAACATACACCAACGCCAAAGAGAGCGGGTAAAGCAGGAAAGCTAAGATAGAAGTCCAGAGGGGAAAGGTCGTCTTCATGCTGGCGAAGACACCCATCACAATGCAAACAATTAAGATGACGAGCACCTCGGATGAAAAGTCCCATGTCAAACCCCGAGCATATACAAGAGCAAGGAACACGGACAGGCACAGAACGTTGTTCATTGTGACTGCTCCATATATCTACAAAAGATAAGAAAGCAAGATTAGACTCTAACAATCAAGACAAGGCAAACAAACAAAGTTGTAAACTAGGTAAAAACTGAAATAAAAAAGGCATGAGTAATGCCAGACCTCAGAAAATGTCAAAGAGGCAGATCTCATCTTCTTCCGTGTGGCAAAAATGATTGCAGAAACAGCCTCACTGGAGTTTGTTGCAAAGGGCAAAGCTATAAAGGAGATGAAGAAGGTAGGAATGCTTGTGGCACTAGAAAAATTATCAACAGCATCGACCAGAGGATCAGCAAATGCAGCTGCAATAGCTGCACCAAGCATTAAGAATAATACAGCCTTCACAGAGGTCCATCGCGGATTCTCAGCACCTTCAATAACTTCGTCGCTTTGATCTCCTAAGAAGTAGTGTTCTTTTCTTGTTTCCTGTAAATATGACCATATTAGAAATTAGGAACCATCAAGGATCTGAAGAAGACATGAACACCTAGAAATGCTAGCATACCTCATGAAAATTATCTAGATACTTCATTGTTTCAGGGCCAGCCCTATGTGAAGAAGCTCTAGGACCCCTGGCCTTCTCGAGCCATTTTCTGACTCCGTTAAGAAATTCGGTGAACTGAATTTTGGAATCAAGTGAAGTATCGAAATCCTTGATTACTTTCTCAACAGCATTATCTTCTTCCAGATTTATATCCTCCAGTCTAAGTCCAACGATAAGTGCTTTCAGTTCCGATTGAGAGAGATAGCCATCACCATTCTCGTCAATTGCAGTGAAGAGCCTGATACAGAGTCCAACATCAAGCCTGACAACAATATAGGAATCTATAAATGTGACAGTCATAAGCTTAGTAAACATACTTTCTCAGAACTTCTTCATTAGGTGTTCCATCTTCATTGCAGAGTCTTCCCAGTGCATGCTTTTTAAGATGCTTCAAGATTCCTGATATAACATGTTTATGCTTTGCAAAATCAAGCCTCCTGCTCTGTATCCAGGGTTGAAAAACCTGAATAAACAATTACACATGGGCGTACAATAGTTAAGTGGCAATCTGGAAGTGTTTAAAGCATATAAGGTTCTAAAAAGTGAAAACCCATCCATTTCTAATTTTCTATGAGCTAGTTCTTTTAGTTAGTGCAAAGAAAAGTAAACAATTCATATATGAATATAATTAAAGACTATACTTAAGAGGGGGGAAAAAACTTATTTTCCATACTTCTCCCATTTCATAAACTAGGCAAATGCTTGTAATTTGGGCATGAAGTGGTGTAAAAACTATCTTATAAATCTAACAGACAATCTTATACTCAAATGTAAAGTTCACTTAACTATGACATTCTTTTTTAAATTCACGAGGCCTTTATTCCTCCAAGGTGTATTATCCATGGTGTGGAATCTTAAAAGAACTAAAACTATATAAAGAGTATATATTGGTAAACCCCTAATATTTCGATTCTAGCAATGCACTCAGGAAATAATCTACAAGAGAGTAAAAAATGAATGTTTCCATGTTCTATGGAGTTGGAAAATTTATATTCTCAGACTCTCGGATATAATGGAATATATCAAAATGGCTCATTACACTACATACGCTTCTTATATATTGTGAAGTAATAGATAGTGTTTGTTCTTGGGTCAATTCAGAATCAGCTCCTTGTTATTATAAGGGTAAAAGTTGCATAATATCTAACTCCCCCTTACCTTGCTTAGGCAGGATCCTCTTTAGAAGCATTGGGGCATGTTAATGCTAATGTTAATAAAGCCAACCAAACCAAGCCTTATCCTACTAAGTGGCGTTAACGGTAATGTTAATGAAGAGTAAAAAATGAATGCCAAAAATTACCTGATAGACGCAATAAGAAACTAAAAGCGAGACAGATAAAATAAGTGCAATCAAAACAGCCAAATTCCTTCCTGAAGAGAAGTTAAGAGCTTGGGGCAATTGGACAACGATAAATGGGATGACAGATACAGCCATAATTATCCCAGCGTAGCTCGTCCATATATCAGTGCTAACACCAGAACCTGCATAAAGTGCCTTGATTAGATGGCTCCAATGGTTTTGAGAGGTTAAAAGGTATGGAACCAGTTAAGGAGGATTAGATGAGTTTGTTAGGTAATCCACTTCCAAATAGATAGAATCTGAATGGAGACAGAAATAAAATTGGTCTGCGAATGAGACATCAAACTATTCAAAAGCATCCATCACTTGACAAGAAAAATGAATGATGGATATATTTCTTAAGCCCATTCCAACAGAAACCTGGCTTTGGGCAGTTTCAACGCTCCCAGATATACCAGATACTGTAAAAGAAACAATTAGAGATTCTGAGAAATGAAATGAAGCGATTTGATATAAGTATATTGTTTTCCATGAAAACTACCATCTTCAGGATAACTTCAGAACTTGAAAAGAAAACCATCTCGAGCTCAAACTACATATCACTAGGCAAATTACAAAAATCAAAATTTCATTAACACATTTAAAGTTTTTATTAAATTATGAAATTATTATTTTTAATCTCTTGCATACTACAAACAGAGATGCTCCATAAACATAATCATACGTTTATAACTATAACAGATCTGACAAGTAACTGCATTTAGTATTTACACAAGTGAAGTTTAACTAATCTGCAACAAACTGATTCAAAACTTAATTATAATGGATCATTCAAACAAACAAAATAAAGATTGAAAGTTTACAACATTAAATTATTTCAAAAAAGCATACCAAGAATGAGCATAGCATCAGGAAGAGCACCAAGCATAGGCAACAAAAGGCCACCAATCAAACCAGGCCCAAGAATCTCAAGCAACATCTCACTCCCAGTAGATAAATAAGTAGCAGCAAGAAACATCAAAAACCCATAAACTATTATTAAAAATAAATTCCCTAAAGCAGTTTTAGTACATGGCAAAAACCCATAAGTCTCCTCACAAACATCACCCTCCTCTTCAACTTCCAGTGTATTGAGTCTGATCAGTTGATCTTGTGCTGAGTTAGCTGTATGAACACCATCAGAGATCAGATCAGAAGCAGTTAATTGCCTTGCATATGAACTTGAAATCAAGAATATGAGTAAAACAACTAAAATAAACACAAAAATATTGGGATTTTTTATCATTTTTTGGATATTTGGATGAATATAGTTGGGTTATTTGATATAGTGAAATGGGATTTAGGAGGGGTTTATATTGAAGAAGATGGAAGTGATGAAGATATGCATTTGGTGCGTGGTCGATCCGTTTTTCAACTTCGGACTCAATCAATCCACTCTACAAACTAACCTAATGATTATTATTATGGTTATTATTATGAGTATGTAAAAAAAGGAATCCTATCAACTGGTTCAGACTTAGGATAATAAGCTTATGAGCTTGGTCTTACTTACCGTCGGCTTGAAAGACTTTCATCTTCGTATTTAATTTCATTTTCGAAATATATGAGAGATCTTGGAGTTCGATCGCGAGTAATCTTATAAAATATTCTCATTTGAAAAAAATAAAAAAAATCCCTTTATTGTACAAATACATCACGGAGGTCACCTTTGAAAGCGGTGTTTAAGGATATAGTCGGGACTCAGAGATTGTCTAAATTGGTAAGTTTAGGCTTAATTTCATAGAGGTACCTGAACTAGCGCCAACTTTTCAAATCGGCACATGAACCTTTCTATCTTTCAAATAGGTATCTAAATTCAAAAAAAAAAAAAATATTTTTTTTTTGGCACGAAAGGAGTTGAGGCTGTTTGACAGGTTGTCTTTTCAAGTTAAAGATTCTGAAAGTTGTATTTTAGATCGAACTACATAATCATACACAAAACATTCTAAATTAACCTAACCTTCATTTCTTATAGTCGTCCATGCTCCTCAGTATAGGCACCATTAAGTACATTACAAAAAGTTCAGCTACCATCTTCTCCACTAATTTAAAACATCATTGACCATTACACCAAATAGCCCCCTATCACAACCCTACTATACACCTCCTCTTTCACCACCATCATCATCACATTTGTCACCATACTATGTCTTCTCCAACACCACCATCCACTTTCATCGCTTAACAATTATTAAAATCTTAACTTTAACATTAATATGAAATAAACCATCAAATTAAATATGAAATAATCATTTTGAAGATTTTAAATGACAAAACAATTAAAAATTACAACATTACAATGATTGTTGGTAATATGCTACAAGGGGGTGGGGTTGCATTAGTCGTATGTTGCAGCAATTCAATCCCAACTTATAGTTCGCACAATGAGATAGGCGGATGGGATAGTGGATAGAGTGGGTTACAGGGTGCATAATGGGGTGAGGGTTACTTCTCAATTATTATTTATTAACTTATTTTTATTAATATTTCTTAAATATTTTGTATAAAAAAGTAATTTTTTTGTAATGACACCTGAAATTTTTCCTAAAAAAAATAATATTTTCAATATAACTAACTTGTCATTGGTTAAGGAGCAATTGAACGTCAACACGTAAAAGACATTTAAATACCGATTGAAAAGTTGAGGCTCCACTATAAAAAAGGTGAGTGGAAGTCAACATGTAAAAAACATGTTTTTTAGTTCAGGTGCCTATTTAAAAAGTTGAAAGGTTTATGTACCGATTTAAAAAGGTCCCGCTAGCTCAGGTGCCTATATGAAATTAAACCATAAGTTTATAATTAAAGTAGTATAAAATGTAAGCTCAAAAATTGTAAATTCAACTAATACTAATAATGATGGATTTGGAATTTAATGCTCTTCATTAGAAAAAATACAACTAATAAGAAAATTTTTAGTATTGTGAGAAAATTTATAGTAAACAATTGAATGTGTACATTTTTAATTACACTATATGAAAGATAAAGATGAAAATAGTTACAAAAATAGAATAAAATAATCAAAGAGTTAATGGTAATAAATAGGTCACTAGTATTACATAATTTCTCTCCATGATGCATCATGAGGGAAAATACAACTAACACGGTTGATAATGTGTTATTATATATCGTTTAAAATTACTCCGTAATTAATAATGTTGCAGGAAATATACGATAAGCAAATTATGGGAATAAAATGTAAGATTTATAATTAAACTAGTAGTATAAAATTGTTAGATAGTATAAAATGCTAAAAAATGATAGATAAATAAGGAAACAAGACATATGCTTGTATACATATTAGATAGGATAGTTGAAAAAACATATTGAGAATAAAAATATCTTGGGAGGATTAAATTTATCTTATTAGTTGATATGTTGCATCTTATATGTACTATTGCATATATAGAAAAATATCATCAACATAAATATAGATTTTTGAAAGTTATTCGTATAATAAGTGTATTATCATAAACAAAGAGCCACAGCCCATAAGACAACTTATTCGGCTATTACAAGAAGTTTGGTCAGACATAGAATTCTGAAGGCTTAAAAGCCAATAAGCAACTTTCAAATGGCATAGAATTAGTGGGAACACTATAATGAAAACAAATTAATTGTTGGTTGGACCTTCTTGGCTTTGCTTGATTCTTTTTTTTTTTTTTTATCTGGCAAAATTGAAAAATACATTGACCAAAAATTCATCAAAAGTCAAGAAAATGGCACCTAGAGAGAGACCTAATAAAAACATGGCTAATTAACCGTTTGCTCCCTGTAGGATCGTTATCGTTCACGCATCGTATGTTTCATGACTTCCCTGCTCTTTGTCGAGGATTGTCATGAGCTTGTTTTTGTCGAGGATTGCCCCCTCCCGACCGTTTTTCGCATTTAAAATTCATCTTTTTAGTTAAAAAATTAAATAACTATTTTGTCACTATATTCTGGCTAAAGTATAAATTTAAAATATTGTATATAATTATAATATAAGCCACATGACTTTCTTCTTTGTGCTTACTTTCTGCATGAGCTTTCATAAAACTTCATGACTTTCATGAAATTATAAATTTTCTTTGACATACTTCACCCTAAACTTTCCCCGAACTTTCCACTTAAACCACAATTTTTCTTTGACATGACCTACCCTTACCTCCCTAAACTTTTTCCCAGGCACCCTCCCCACTTAGAAACTTTCAGCGATTTATTGCTTTGGCGTTGGTAAAGTTCAAGAGAAGTTTAGGGGAAAGGGATTCGAGGGGTAGGGAAGCAGGGTAGGGTGTGTAAAAAAATGGTGGTTGGTGAACTAGGAGAAAGTTCGAGGTAAGGGGTAAAAATGGGGTGTGTCAAAAAAAAAAATTGGTGGTCGGTGAAATTTCGGGAGGAAAGTTCGGTGGTGTAGAAAGGGAAGGATGGGGTATGTCAAGAAGTGGTGGGATTATATTGTAATTATATAAAATATTTTAAATGTGCCCCCTATACTTTAGTGTAGTGTTAGGGATAAAATAGTCATTTAAGTTTTTTAGCTGAAAAAATAAATTTTAAATGTGAAAAAATGGTTGAAAGTATCTGAAAAAATAGAAGTTTGAGAGCAATCACAACAACGACTAAAGCCAGGCATAAACATGTATTCGAGGGGATAACCCAGCAGATCGCGATAGCTGCGAGGCGAAGCAATAATTAGCTACTTTGATGACATATTTACCATTCTTGTGTTTTATATTATATGGAATCAAACATTTTATAATCTCTAACAATTAAATATAATGAAATATATCAAAATGATTAATTTATGTTATCATGTTTAAGTGATTTAAACTATTAGGAGTTAGTCAGGTACTTGGCAGAATAATGCTAAATATGATGATGAGGTATTCGGGATCGAGTCATTATAAAGGCAAACTAAGCGATTTAAAAAAAAATGTTTCTCATCTATTATTAAGTAATTGATAGTGTTTGCACTTCACTCTTGGCTCAATTCGAAAACAATATTTATATTATCACATGAATAAGATTGCGTATTTTTCGATCCTTACCCGACTTGAACAAAAACTTTTCAAAAACATTAGGATATGTTCATATTGATTTCAATTTTCGTATTAGGATGAGATGATGCAGGACACTATGGGCCAAGAATGACTTATCAACGGAAGGAGGCAATAACTTCACCCCTACAAATCTGCCTCTTGGCAAAGAAAGAAGAAGATAATGCAAAAAATAATCAATTATTGTTGACTGGATAATGCTCGACATGTTCACAAATAGAAATGAGACATTTGTAGATAGCTAGCTAGAGATTGAATGAGCAGTTAATACATCATAAATTGAAGAGACAAATATGATCCTATTTAAATATCCATAAACCCTTCCATTTGTGTGAGAAATGTTGAATATTATCCTCTTATGATACAAAATATAATAAATGAAATCAAAAGTAAAGGTGACTGAATACAATATCACCAATCATATTATAAATAAATAAACAAATCTCATAGTTACGAAACCATTATGATAAGAGTTAACCACATGTCATACTTCTACAACATTTCAATTAAGTTCAAATATTAAATTAACTATCTAAAACTGTCTATCAAGTAACACCTTACAAAACAGTCTTGTTTGCCCTAAAACATGAAACAATTGAAGTGCATGTAAAAGAGTATCTTTCAACATTCTTGAACTAGTTGTACATTGTTCATTGACTAATCTATCGTCGATAACCCTTCCCGCCTCTTCCTTCCTTACTTTCACTTCACCTCTTCCACCACTACGCCCATCGTTTAACCCAGCAAAAGCCTTATTAAGAAGTTGACTTTGTATTCCTCCAGCTCCTCTACCCTTTTTGGCCGTAGGGGCACCAGATCCATCTACAGTAGCTGAACTTCGCTTCTGACTGCAACATGAATATAGGTGTAATGTTGTAATGACATTAGACACCGAAATAAAGAGTGGCAAAAGCATTGGTCAATTTTAAGATAGGATTGTAAACTCTTACCCAGTACCCGGTGTAACAGGAACCTTAGTTACTTCTTTCCATGACAAGCTGATTTTCTGGTCCCCGATAAATGAAGGTGACTTGGAATGCAGAGGCTTAATCATAGTGTATATTAGTGTTATTCATATTGAAGCTACAGACAGAAGACAACAAAAATAGAAAAACGAAATAAGGGCTGAATAACTAATATTACCTGGGCCATTGCTAATATATTATTGCATGCACGAAGAGCAGCAGTTGCCATCTGCTTCTCTTTCTTCTGCGGTTCAGGAAAGAAATCAAAGTCATTTTGTTATTACAACTTGAGTGAAAAGTATGAAATGGTTAAAAACCATAAGATAGAGAGGATGGTACACCCACAATAGCATCTTTCATCTAGTTTGTTGTGGTCCACCATTCCTTGAGTCAATTTCTTTATTTTTGCTCTAGCTAAGTCTTCTACAGTGCTCAATCTTTCAGATCAATCCATAGATGTCAACCATAGTTGCTAGAGAAAAATAGTCTCTCACAGAGAGTGAGAAACTGAAATTCTCAATGTAAGATCATGATGGCAAGACACGAGTGGCAACAAATTGATACAAATTACTTTTAAGTACTCCAATTACTAAACAACAAAAAATGTATTGCGAACCTTTTTAAGTGGACACAAACACAAAGTTCATGAAATTTGATATGTTATGAAACTTACACATATTTATACTTTCAAACAAAATACAATATTAGTGCAATCTAGTGCAGTGTGAATCATCAATGTCCTGCCTCCCAAAATATAATATATTTACAAAAAAGGTCATTGAAAACGTGGAATTGAAATTGCATGTCCACACAACACAAGACCGTTCAATGCAGCATAAATGAAGAGAAGATATATACTACACGAAATAGACACCCACACTTGGAAGTATGTAGCCAAATCAACAAAACACAAAGAAAAGTAAAATATGTCGATGAAAAAAAGCAAGTGTGGGATTAAGTATATGAAGGCTAAAAATTGAAGTAAATCTTAATGTCATGGTGAAGCAAATGGGACACAAATAATATCTCAATCTACACAATATAAAACTAAAGTATTTTTATTAAAATTAGTTGTCATAGAAGAACAAAGTAGTACCATATTTAGATGGATTGTCGGATAAATAAGAAAGGGCAACTCACCTTTCAGTAAAGTCTTTGTTTTGCTCCGAAAAATCCTCTCCAAGCCTATCTGATGGTTGGCCGGTCACTATTTTGTAGCCACAGAGGCTATTAGTGGCATTAGGAACCTGAAAAAATGTAAAAAGAAACCACTTCAGCATAAGGCTGTTACATTTCATATCTGAAGCAGATATGAGCACAAATACAAACCCTCTGACCTTGTGAGCCAAATGGTGGAAGGTGAACAAGAGACACTCAATGCATGTGAAGTTTATCTCTTCGATCTTTCTCCTGACCATATATTTCTGAGAACCAAAAAGGTTAAATTGAATTCATCGAATTGGTGTCATCCATTAACAGAACATACGCTTGCCAAATATATTTAGCTATTGCAAGTAAGCTACAATAGAAAAGAGGGCATTCTACAAAAAACAAAAGTAATAAAAAAAATAACAGGCTTCTTTTAAGATAGTACCTTTAGTAGTTGAACAATAGATGGAAGAAGTTGGCGAGAATCTTGAGGTGTTGCATAACTTGAACACTCAGCAAGGGTCTTGAGCAAATCTAGTTTTGATTCTTCTGAGAGCTGATTTGACAAATCAACAAATTCATGAGATTAGAGTCATTAGATGAAGCAATAAATTTACTAATAGTATAATATATGATGTTATAAAATACCACGTGGAATTGCATGGTGTCATAGATATAAGCTACTGTATAATCAGACCTAATATTTTCAGATATTACCGAACCTTCTTTTTTAGCAAAAGGGTGGCAATTGGAATATCTTAATTCAGTCCCATCAATACGTTCAAATGAAGATACCATAAACTAATTGAGCATGTGAAATTAAGATGGGAATTTTTACTCAAGTCGAGTGGAAAATACGGGCTTGTACAATTGTAGATAACATAAACCTATTAAGCAAAATCAGTGGTCATGGAGATTACGAAAGTTTGATTAATGAGTAATGACTAGACTTATTTTCAGATGGTTACAAATTAGATGGCTCATGATACGAGAATTTTGAATAATGAAAGTTATGAAATCAGGAACACAGTAAAGCAATCTGAAGTGAAAATCATTTTGTTAACTACTACGAAAATATAAAAAGGGAATGCAAAATGGCGTGCCTCCTCTTATCCAACATTTGCGCCAGAGATATTACTATGAAGTCAAGAAAGAGCTCCACCCTTCCCCACTCAATGCTTGATATATACACTCACAAAGTCATACACTCATTAGATAGATAAACATTAAATAACCATTTCTCAACATATAATCCTACTGGTTACAATAATTTCTAGTCTATAAAAGAGTCAAGAAAAAGCTCCACCCCAAACACCCCAATGCATTCCAGTTCTTGAAACATGCATTCACAAAGGCATAAACTGTATCTCAATACTGAATTGCAATTTCTTAACATATAAATCCCAGTATCCCACTGCTTGAGATCAGTTCTAGTCTCAAGTCTTAACAAATTGAATTACAATAAGCATCTTATATAAATTGTGGAGAAATGGTTTAGTCTTCAACTTTTGAAATAATCAAATGCACTATTCTCTTGTTTTAAATTGATAACCATGCAACTCAATTAGTGTCTCAACCAGATTAAAAACTCACCTTGTCAAAACCAGGTAGGATTTGCTTGTTCAGATAACTGAGAAACTTGCCGCTTGAGGCCCCCCTCTTGAACAAATGATCGTGGAGATCAGAAAACACTTAATTTGCTTAAAACTTGGAATGTCTAGAAACAAGTAAATTATGTACCGCAAATAGAGGGTGGCCTATGCGCATGCAAGATATGAATCTCTCAATGTGTTCACTGTCGGAAACCTGCACAAGTGAGAATAGATGAGAAAACACAAAAACCAACTAACATAAACAAAGGCATAATGTTGACAAATGACATAGAAAAAGCACACAAAAGATATGTTTAGTGATGAAAAGGTCCAACCTCAAATGCAGATTTGAGAGTTGAGACACTTCAGAATCAGCCACAAATAGAGTAAAGATAGAAATTAATAGAACCAAATTTATTCAGAGAACACTTCTCCTTGTTGAAATCTTTAATCTTTAATAGATTGTTGAATGTAAAAAGGATTATATCATGTCATTTACATGTAAATTGCTACACTTTTAACAGAAGATAGTATATGCAAATATAGTAAACAAACTTTTAAGTTGGAAGACTGGTTCAGTAAAACAACAAAATGTTCATTTTTCAGGAAACCTCCACTTACTATTAAAATAAAATTCAAATCGCTGCTAACTTAACAGAGCTTCCACCAAAGAAACTTACATTGAACTGTGCATCAAGGTCAGCCTGACTTTCAATAATCTCTACAAGTTCTTGCAAACGCTCAGTTGATGCATTCTGACCAAATAAGCTCAGGCTTTTCAAGAAATCCAAGAACATTTTAAATTCTGCTGCTGTTACATCTTGAATGTTCTGCAAAACCAATAGTTGAAAAGAACAAATCAATTTTTTTAATTGGTCAGATCACACAAATTCTAGGCCAACAGCGATGATGGAATGCTGTTGCATGCTATGCTAGTTGAGCAACATAATCAAATGATTTATCTAGTACAGTCTGTAATCTGTATAATGACTTTAGTATACCTGCTTCACTAAGTTTGTAATGTGCCTCTCCATTTCCTCTTGCGGTCTTAACAGCTCTGACTTGAGAGGGAAAACCTGCAAAACATATGCTCAGCTATAACAAACAAAAGATTTTAAAAAAACATATGGAAGTGCTCGACAAAGGATGTTAATGTCTAGACATACCTTATCTCTAATAAAGCACAAGACTTTTTCTCGAATGCTTTCCCATGTGAGATCCTCTGCACTACGATCGTCATTGCTTCCAACATGCTTAAACAAAGCGGTCAATGATACTGCAGCATGAGCAAAAAATTTATATATACATGAATCATATAGCGCCATTCAATTGATCGATATACAATAATATGCCCCAATGTCTCTAAAGAGGCTCCTGCCTAAACAAGGTAATAGAGGGAGAGGGGGTCGGATTGTACGCAGCCTTACCACTGTGAAAACAGGAGGTTGTTTCCGAATTAAACCAAATTGAAGTGCAACAACTATCTACTACTTCACAATAGATAACAATGTAGGCATTTCGATTTATTCAAGAGCCAGAGAATATAAAATCTTTGACTCCATAGAACGTGGAAAGTTCAGTTGATCGATAAAGATTGATTAAATATGATTCATGGTATATGAAATAGTTCACACGGATTAACAAATGAGCATTGATTTAAAACCTCAAAAGTTGAAAATCACATAAGCTAAAGCCAACATTGACAGTCCATAGTGCAAGTTCAAACTTATGTTGATCACTGTGTACCATAACCAAAGTGAACTACAATTCTGATTATACTTATAATCAAAAGTTTCTAGTTAAAAAACATCAGAATCCAATCAATTGGCAACAAATACAATAACAAAGGAGGCCAGATAGGGAAGCATTCTGACAGTAGCAGCCTCAAGTAATGGGTTCAAGCTCAAACCTAAAAGGCTAAAACTGAAGTCATCCTAACTGGAACTTACTCTTAACATCCTGCCTCAACAGTACCATGAGAGCTTTATTCACAGCATCACGCTCCACATTTTCAACTAAATGAAAATTAAAGCATCCGTCAATATATAGGAAACTAAAAACCAAAAATATATATATATATATATATAGAGACAAAAACATATACAGAAAGGATCTCAGATCAAGTTACCTGTTATAAGGAGCTGCCCCAGAATGTCAACAATTTTTGACAAATGTTCTGGGGTATCCTTACAGAAAAGGTGAAGACCGCGGATTGCTTGCACTCGCACCTAAGAGAATAAGAAGCAAATGCTAAATTGGTATGTCTATAATTAATTCCCAAATATATCCTCATTACAAGGCCTGAATACCATACTGATAAGTTATACATTCCACATCAATTGGACGTATTTGGCTCTACTAGCCAAACAAATTTATTTTCTGGTTATTTTAAACAATTTAATTTCAATAATGTACTCCGTCCATCCTACAAAGATTGTCCACTTTTTTTTATAGTTGTAACTTTCAAACTTTTACCTTAAATATATTTGTTTGTGTTGTATAATATGTTATAAAAAGTATATAATGGAAAGAGCTCAAATGCATTTTCATCGATATGCCTCATCAAATATTATACAATACAACAAAAATATCTACAATCAAACTTTGTGAGGTACAACAAAAAGCTGACAATCTTGTGGGACGTGGAGCAGAGTACTATTTTATCAAAGTAAAATGACTGAGTCAATAAAGGATTGAAAGATCTTCTATTATGAATCTTCAGAGTTCCAACTAAATCTGGGTTGTGTAATCAGTTACTTTTCCAGCCTGATAATGAACTATATAATTTTTTCCAGCTTAACCTATTGAACTCCTGATAATGAACTATATAATTTCCTAATCATATTTAATGGAATCCACATTCTATATAAAAAAAGACCATAACACTTGCATTAAATATCTCTTTAAATAATAAATCTAGTGAAGGATCCTGTTACCGATTGATTCAAGTCTCACTTTGGCTTTAGCACTTAATTCAAAAACCAACAAGATTTTGTAAGTTCACTATAAATGCATGCATTTGAAAAGTCAAAAGTTTGAATGAAGTAACTTCTTTAATAAGAGTAAACAATTACATTTGCTACCATATCATGATTAAGTAAGGGTAAAGGCAATGGAAACACTTCATTCTTAGTTGCAACAAAAAAATATTTAGGTAACATCCAACTTTTAGCTCCAGGGAACATGAACTTCGTTGCAACCAGAGGAGGAACACAGGGGGCCAAGAGGGAACAGTCGCCAACCTAATTTTTTGAAAAAATAAAATTCTGCTATTCATTTTTTTAAAAATTATTTCCACCCCCCTAGGCTTTTATATTTTCCCTTATTCATCTAGTATGAGTTCCTCACTCCCCCTATATAAAATTATTAGTTTCACACTTTCACCACTGCTTGGAACCTTGAACATATTCCTTAAACACCATATAGTTTTCTCCACTATTTAATGTAGGTCAGTGCTTTTTACACTCCAACGAGTGATATTGTCACTACACTTACAGTGTAAAAAGATAACAAACTAATGTCGTAATCAAGAAATGAAGTGTCAAAATCATTCACTTTAATTTATTCACAAAAAACACGAATTTGTATATAAACATGTATGAAGTGGTAGCAAAACCAAAAGCCCAGAAATCAAAATCCAAACTCTTCATCTTCACACAAATAAATGTCATTCCTGCCCCCTACGTTTTTAAATTTTCTTATGCAACATTTAAAAATATTCCATAAACACTTGGAAATGCAGTTTTTCTATTATTTGATTTCTTTAACTAATTTTTCGCACATACAAATCTGCATATAAACATGTATGAAGTAGCAACAACACCCAAAGAACAAAATGAAAGCATAGAAATCGAACCGCGAGCTCTTCATCTTCACACAAATATAAATGCTGATCAAGAGCCTTCTCAGCCAGCTGAGGGAAGTGCTTGAAGTACTTCGGAATCAGCTGAGCGGCCAATTGCTTCGCCTTCACCGACCCATGCGCCGCCTCCATTATACCCTCATAATCACTCCGTAGCTACTCCACCACCAAAATCAGTCAATCAATCACACATAATTGATTAAACAAATAAATAAGCTAAAAACTAAACCTAAAGTTCCGATTTTTTCAATAAAACAACTAAAAATAAAACTAAACTAAAGCTAAAGTTACAATTTGTTTTTAAAAAGAATTAAAACTAAACTAAAAAATGAAGCTACTGAAAAACCAAAATCAACCATTTACACATATTAAATAAATAAATAGATAAGCTAAAAACTAAACCTAAAGTTCCAATATTTTTAATAAAAATTCTAAAAAGAAGAGCAAACTAAACCTAAAATTTCATTTTCTTTTATAAAAAGAAATAAAAAATAAAACTAAACGAAACCTAAAGTTTCATTTTCTTTTATAAAAAGAAATTTAAAATCAAACTAAACCAAAAGTTACAATTTTTAAACACTGAAATAAAACCAAAATCAATCAATCGGATGTAATTAAATATATTAAGCTAAAACTTAAACCTAAAGTTTGACTTTAAGCATTAAAAGAAATTAAAGCTAAAGTTAGAATTTATTTGAATTGAATTAAAAATAAAAGAAAAAATGAGGTAATAAAATAAAAAAAGCAATTTACTTGAGAGATGTCTTTGGATTGGTTGAGTCGTTCGCCATATTCGTAAAGCTTCTCGATATCGTTTGAATTCTCCCCCATTTTTAAACCACTGTTTTACTGATTAACAAAATTCACAAAAAAGGAGTGTTGAGATTTGAGAAGAGGGGGCGGGGACTTGAGGAGTGGGAGATATGTCATTTGTGCTATTCCCAAAATACCCCTATTAAATCACACATTCCCTCTATTTTTTTTACTTATCATTCTAAATATTTACAAATTAATTAAGAAATGAGTTATTGTTATAAATGTATGCTCTTCATTGATTATTCACCAAATATTTACTTTTTTATTTACGACAAGCTTTATGAATTGAATGAAATGGAATTCTAATTCTATGGAATTCCAATTCCAATTTCGGTGTTTGGCAAAACTATAGTATTCAAATAGAATTGTAATTCAATTCCAATTGTTGTGTTTGGATATGTTTAAATTCGCTTGGAATTCATTAAGGTTTCCTTTTAATTAAATTGGGGGTTTCAAAATAATTAGGGTTTCCATATTAATTAATTTATGGCTTTCAAATTATGTAATTGTACAATTGTAAATTTGTGATTGAATTGTATAGTAGTAAATTAGTGTACTTTGTAAATTGCTCAATCAGACTTTATATTTATCACTAATGACATATCTCTTTGTCGATTCCTCAAACATCAAGCCTTTCTGAATGCATTTATATCAAAACGAGAGGCTAATAACCACTTTTGAGCGGTGAGCGAGGAATCTCCCTCGTGCTCAAATGGGTCAGTTGCCCTGAATTTACCGGTGGTCTGAAAGAGGTGATGCCATGCTGCTCAAGCATCGATCCTAGAAAAAGGTTCATTAGCTTGGGATCTATTTTAAAGTTATGACTCGCTTAACTGGGAAAAAATGCATACACCGTAGTAAATTTCTCTATACAAAAAAAGTGCACAACTTCTCACTCAGAAGACACTCTGTGAGAATCATGTAAACACGCCTAAGTTGTTTCCTAAGAAAGTTAATGAAGATAATAGTAAGTCCTCGCTATCCCAAAACTCGCCAGCATGGTTTTCTTTCCGAGGCGATAGTTTGCTGAATACATTCATTTTTAGTTTCGAGAAAGTGAAAGATTAATGCTTTCCATATAATTCTCGGCTCATGAATACCCATTTAGTATCATGGAACATAAAGTGTTTAATGAGTTTAGGACATGCTAATTCTTATTACAAAAGATTAGTAGATATATAAAAGAAAAGAGTGTTTCATTGCTATTTAACTGAGAAAAACATACTTATAAACATTTTGAATAAGTGTTAATAGTAAGTTTAACAACCGACACAAAGTGGTCTAGTTGTTCAAAGGCTTTTGGTTATATGGTCATTACTTGTCATTATGTGTATAAAATTGAGTTTATAAAAAGAGTTCTTTTCTTTGTCAGTCAATGCTCTACCTCACAACGGGGTCAGACGGGCAAAAAGTTCATGTAGTCTCGTGAATGGTTTGGGATCGTTGATAAAGATAACTTCTATGATCAAGCCATAATGCTTCCCGCAAGTATGCTTGTATTGCTACTTCCTCGAAAAAGGATCACACCGTGATTCAAATCTTGTTTAGATGGTGTTGTCGCATTGTCAAGGGCTTCATATAATAAACTTGTCAGCGAAGGATGGCTTCAAAGAAATTGATTCTCGCGTATTCATATTGCTGGTAGGAGTGAAATATTTGTTTGGGTCCTAAAATAGACTAGGCCTTAATGAACATAGAATCAATTTGAAGTTGGCTTCCTTTTCTAATAGTCAGGTGTTAGACACCAACACTGGGGTGGAATAGTACATATAGTGTTGAACACTACCTATACTTATAGGTAGCTGCTTACAAAATACGCGGTGATGACGATGGCCAAAGTTCTATCCTTTCCGAATCACAAACGGGAAGAAGGCCGGGTTTATGAGTTTCTTGAAATTTTTCTTGATGTAACAAATCTTATTAGTGGTTCAAATTATCCCAATGTCAATCTATTTTTGGGAGATTTATCAAGAATCAAATAATTACTAAATGTTCAACTCACATTTAACTCAATAAATCTGCTACGTAAAAAAAAATATGTTATATATCATTGGTGGGCGGGACCGGAGATAGTATAAGTACTTTCTGAACAAAATCGATGCTATCGGTACTGCAGATACTCTAGCAAAAGAGTATTATATTTCATGGGTAATAATATATTTGGAATCGTTTCCACGAGAATTTGATTACAACAAGTGGAGAAATAAGACCGCAACCAAACGGGACTTAAGTCATTCTCTAAATATCTCTTCAACCTTATCATTATTCATTCTTATCACAAAACCCACCCCTCTTCTTCCCTCTATCAGATTGGGCCAAACTCCTCCTCATTCCCCCCTCAAAAAAAAAATTTCTTCCATTTCTTCCATTCCTTTGTGCAATAAGACAAAAAAGTTTTCATCCTCTATACATCAAGGTAAGAAAGATTGAATCTTTGGCTGCGATATTTCATGTTATGGAAAGTTTGACTTTTGTTGACTTTGCGATTTTGAGTTTTGGGGACTTTAATGGTATGTGGTGTTTCATCTAAGTCAGATTAAGTGATTTGAAAGCGCATTATAATCGGTTTTTTTGGGGTTGAAATGTGTTGATTTTGAGTTGACTTGTTGACTTTTTTTTCCAATTTCCTTAAATGGTATTATGATGTTACGGACCTAATATAGTTGTTTTCAAGTATAAGTTGTGATTTCTTTGATGTCGATCGGAAGAGAGTACGCTGAGATAGGATTTTGTAAGTTGATTAATAATTGATTTTGATTAAAAGGTCATAGAAATGGATTAGCCGGGAATTGATTGTTGGATCGATTAGAAATTATTTAGAGCCATTGAATCGGGGTAAGCGATACAAAATTTATCGGCCAAAGCGGTTGGAATTTTGTTGTTTTATTAGTCGCTTAAACTGTAGTAATATTTGCACCTGAGTTGTTGTTGATAACTATAATTATTGTAAGTTGATACAAAACCAAAACGGGCTAAGGATCAGAAAAGTAGTAATTGTATTTTCGGCGCTAGGATTAAAGCGAGCGCTGAAACGGCACTGACAGCTTCAGACGAGACATTTATTATTTTGGTCAGAGGCGAGTAAATTATCTCACGGGTATAAATTAACTTACAAAGTTAAATGTATATATGTATGTATATTTTTGTGTTGATTGTGGGTTGGAATGTGAATTACTATCGATATGGATTGTATGTTGTTTTGTGAGTCATCGAGCGCGAAAGCAATAGCCTATTAGACAAGTGGTTTCCGGTCGCTTTTGGTCATTTTGGTCATTTTGACAAGTTTAGGAGTATTTGTCGGGTCGAGTCAGGTAGGATGAAGTTGTATATGAGTCAATGACGCGACGCTGAGTTGTATTATCCGGTTATTTGCCTTATACCGGTATAAGCGCTGCGTTTTGTCTCGCACTGTTACGAGAGCGCTGTTAGCTTGCGTCAATGGGGCATAAGCCCCTCGCAGTCAGGTTGGGATTATATGCGATTGCTTGTACAAATCGGATTTATATCGAAGACTGAGTGTTAAAGTAGGGCTGGAATGTCGAGTTGATTGAGTTGTTTAGCTAGCCCGAATGTCGAGGCCGAATTGAGTCAGAGTTGTGATTCGAGTAGTACTAGTTGCTGCAAAGCTATGGAGTTGGGATGGCCCAATAGGTTAGCCGCGATGTCTTTTGGCGGTGTCAAGTTATTGTGAGTGTAGCCGTTGACTCATTTAGGTATTATTGTCGTTGATTTCTTTGAAATGTATGATTATCATTTTTATTGTCCTTATCAGAATGTTTATATTAGTTGATGTGCCTATAAATTTATACATTTTGATAATGAATTCACTAGTGACTTATATATTATGGCCTTACGTTGTACAACATTATCTAATACTCATTCATCCTATGCGAAATTAATTATTTTAATTACACTAAGCGAGAGTGTGGACTTATTGCCACTCTTGAGATAAGTATTCACTTCAAGCCTTCACAACTTACACCCTATTCAAGCATGGATCGTGATTTTATCGGCAATGCTGATGCGTATACAACAGATTCGAGTTCCGGGTTTCTCGAGTGATCGCATACTTAAAGGAAATAACCAATTACGCTTAAAGTCGGGACAAATGTGTTACATATTTCGTCGATGGGCGGACCCGGAGATAGTATAAATAATTTCGAATAAAATCGAGCATGCTTAAGACTAATATTATGAGTAGTAGTTTATGTCACAGAAATTACATTTGGAATCGGTTTCATCGAGATTTGGCACGGAAAGTTGAGATATAAACCGCAAACCAGCCCGGACTTAAGCCATCCTTTAAATATCCTATCCTTATCCTGCTTTCATCATCATCCAAACCTATACAAAATCCAATCCTTTTCTTCAGCGAGGTTTAAATTCTACTCTCCCCTCCCCTTGAATTTTTTCTTCCATTTCTCTCATCGATTGTTACTTAAATTCAATGACAAAGTTAGGATTTGCTTCCCCTCATCATCCCTACTCATGACATGCGTAAAGAAAGATCAAATCTTTTAAGATTTCGAAATTTAGAGAGTTGACTTTTACCAATCGATATTAAACTTTCAAATATGCTATAGTCTTCCATATAGTCATGGAAGTTAAAGTTGCAATCTTTTTTGGGTATTTTCATGAATTTGAGATGCTTGACTTTTAGTTTGACTTTGGTTGACTTCGAGATTTGAGGCTTTAAAATGATATGCAGTTATCATCTAAGTTTGGATTACGTGGATAGTGATAAAATGATCGATTCTTGGCTCTGAAATTCTTGAATATGTTATGTTGACTTTGTTGAATTTTTGAGGAAAAATATGGAATTTGTAAAAAGTGTGTTGTCGAGTTTAATATAGTTGTTTTGGAGTATAGGTTTTGATTTTAAAGTTTCACATAGACATGTTGATTGGATTTGGGAAGCCGAGTAGTATTTGGATTTCAAATATGCAGTTAATAAATGGGTAATTAGTTTGAGGAAAACCAATTGTTGGATTGATTAGAATGCGACAAAGTGTTGGGCGGTCGGGATAATAAAGCGATGACCGAATATCGACGGCGGAACGAATAACCCGCCACGCTTAAAAAAAAAAAAAAATTTAATTTTTCGGTCGGCGCGGACCCGGGGATGCGATAAATAATTTTATGATAATATTATTTCAGAAAATTTTGTGCCGAATTACATTTATAATTTAGTAGTTTTTTGTCATGGAATACTTTTATCTGAATCGGGTTAGCTGAGATTTAAATACGATGTCGAGAAATTAACCGAAACCGAATCCGACTCGCGAAGTTTTTTAAAAATATCTGCATGCTTATCTTCCACATCATCACAAATATTTCATCATCTTCTATTTTTTCTTGTTTTGGCCGAAATTTATCCTCCCCCTTAAAAAAAATTTCATTTTTCCATTTCTCTCTTCGATTGCCGCCAAACTCAAGATCGTTTGTAGAATATCTTTTCCCCATCATTCTCTTCGAGTTAAGGTAAGCAATTTCAAGTCTTTTCTAGATATTTCAGTTTTGACATAGTTGACTTTTCCATAATTCAATTCTTATGATGATTCTAAGTATGTTGTGGGTTCTATGATGTATGTAGTTGCTTAATCTCACGACTTCAGAGGTCGCTTCGAGGATGTTGGTCGGGTTGATCTTTGTAATTTTCAGCTTGACTTTTCCGGGTGATATTTTCAAGACTTTAAATGTAGGAGGTTATGTCAGACCTTATTATAGTTGTTGTGATGTTAAATTGGTGATTTAAAATTGATTAAAGACAGCTTAGGTTGAAAAGGCATTCCAAGTCGAGTTATAATTGATATTTCGACTATAAAGTTACACTATGGACCTACCGATTAACTAAAATGACTTATGTTGTTTTGTAATGATTAAGTAATAAGATGGAATTATAGCGGGGACTGGACACTGTGGTCCAATGGATTATGGGTCCGATAGTTTATCCGTCATGTTAGACTCTCTTGTAGATAGTTCCCCAAGAGTCAAGTTATGTATCTTCTAGAACGCTGCATAAGAGTAGTCTCTGATTATAATTTCTGTCAAGCTTAGGCGCCGATCGTGAAAGTGGCGCTATCTTTGATTGTCTTTCATGGCTCATGGGTAGCTACAAGCAGAGGCGAGTACTTTATCTCATCGGTGTTACTTTAATGCACTTTACTTTAAATTTGTAAAAACATGTTATCGCTGGAGCATGATTACGTGGAGAATGATATACATGTTATTATGATATGATTATGTGAGAACGATATACATGTTTATTGCGTTATGATTACGTGAGAACACATATGTAATTTGTTATACGATTATGTGATTCTATTCTGCGGGCTAAGATTGAGGTGAATAGCTCAACTCCCAACTTATATTTCGATTTCCTCAGCTGTCGGCACTTATGATTTCGTGGCCTTGTCAAGCATTGTGTTTGACTTACGATTATAGATGTTTTAGCTGCGGTGCTTGGATATTGTCTGGGAGCAGAAAGAGTCGGGTTATCGAGGGCGATGGTTGTAGCTATCTATCACTGAGGTGACTCGGTATCACATTTATCCCATGCTGGCATGATTGTGGGTTAGGTGACTCCTCCTTCCTCGCAGGATATACGACGTATTACCTTACTTAGTGTATAAGCGGTGCCTTATACTTAGCGATAAGAGCGGTGTGCCTATACTTAGTGTATAAGAGTCGTGTGCCTTATACTTAGTGTATATATTTTGAGTGCCTTATACTTAGTGTATGAGCGCGATGTGCCTTATACTTCTGTGGTATAAGCTGCCGCGTGCCTTATACTTTGTGTATAAGCTGCTGTTTTGGCCTTATAACGCGGTATAAGCTGCTGGGTGATTATTGATTAGTCCATTCCCGCAGTAGACGGATCGAGCATACGCGCATTGTGAGGTCAGTACAATCAAAGTGATAATGGTAGATGGTGAGGTTCACGACTAGAGTTTTAGTCGTTTGTCGAGTCTCTTGATTTCTTTCTCGAATCGTGCTCACGAGACCTTCTATCAGATCTTCGCGACATGTTCAGATTTCTCAAGGAATTATGTTGTATGACCTTTAGGTAGTCCCGATATATGTATTTTATTCATATTTAACTATTATATTATTGATTGACCTGCTCCATACGGTAAGTTTACCCCTCGTGTTAAGCCATTTGCTTCTCAAGGCTTACACTCCCCTTTTTCTCGTGACGGGCGGCATTTCATTGCGCCAGTCGACAGCGATACTGAGCCAAGACGCCGTTTGAGAGTTTTGTTCCGAGGGCTAGTGAAGATCGCCAGTAGATCCTCACAAATCGATTTTTGACGCTGGCTGGGCAACCGTTGATTGTTGTATTTTCCTTTGAAACTTTAGCTCGTCAGTCAGTTGTTACTTTGTATTCGAAAATAATACTTACTTCACTTTTTGTAGCCTTGCCGGCATTACTTTATTTTTGGGATATGTTGTGTATATATTTGGTCAAGTCGCTTCGACATCACCGATGGATTATAAATTTTAAAACCTGCTTTTGATTCGGGGAAACTTTAATCGGTGATCACATTTTTGGATGAAACGAATTGTGTTTAAACCGAGTCGTCCATCGGTTTCGTGACTCTCGTGTTCGGATTTTAATGACTTCACTGGGCGGCCGACTGGGCGGTCATATAATTTTGGTATCGAGCTTAGGATCTCGACATTTCAAGTTATCTCAAGGCTGGGTTACAGGTCGAGACTTGTTTTTCTTGAGTCGTTGTAGAGTGGCGCTTTTGTAAAAATCTCGAGTCTTTTCTTTGTTGCGTAGGACTGCTGAGATGACAATCTTTGCACGCCAAGGGGCGAGGCAGTAAATGGTGGTGCCCGGGTGCCTAGAGGAAAGCCGAAAGCAGAGGGTATACTGCCGATTTAGCATACGCTGACCAAAGAAGGTCCGAGGTGCGCCAGCATGCTTTGGTGAGGTCATGTAGACCTCGTAGAGGAGAGCGTGAATGCTCAGGTGGCCGAGCAGAAGGAGCTCGAATTCCAGAGCAAGTTGTTTGATCGGTTTCTGAAGAGGGATCCTCCAAAGTTTGCGGTGGGTTTGGCTGTGAGTAGGCTATCGAGTCTATCCGGGGATACGAAGTCAATTTTGAGCTGGCTGGGATTGGGCAGGCGAGATGAGAGTGAAGTTTGTTACTTATAGATTCTACGAGGGTGCTCCTGGATCAGCGGGAGAACCTCGAGCGCGGCCTCTCGATCATGGCAGGGAGCGCTCATGTCCTGAGCCGATTTGCTGGAGCTCTTCCGGGAGAATTACGTTGTGAGACCCACATGGCGTCTCTGGGAGAGCCGATTGCTGACTCACGGTTCGAGGTCAAGTGAGGCGATGAGAGATGGGGTCATGAGTCCAGGCCGACTACTTCCGATGTTTATCCGTGAGGCGAAGAGATCATTAGATTCGCGACGTAATAATGCTGAGCATACGCCAGATCTCAATCGATGGATTTTACTAGTTTCCATGCCGCGGTGAATGCAAATTTCTAAAGATGGAAATAGCTGTAGAGCCGTAGAGGCGAGTGGATCGAGGAGGAGTCGACTGAGACTTTCTATTCCGGTAGGCCTTCTAGCTCTAGAGTTCAGAGGAGGACGGACCAACAGAAGCTGCCCTGGGTAGTCATCAAAAGATTCGGCCGCTCACCAGTCATGCCACTGCTCCTTCGCACCTGGTACCGCGAGATCCGGCGGGGTCCGCAGTAGTCGTCCGGGGGTCCGTAGAGTATTCGCTACTACAAGTGGCCGATGGGTCACAGTGAAAGGATTGTCGGGAGAGGGTGGTCACATGTTACCGATGCCAGCAGCCTGCATTACATTTGGGCGAAGGATCGCCCGCCTATTGTAGGGGAGGTGCTAGTACTTCAAATAAATGTCACTGGCCGAGGCGTTATCGCGGAGTCGTGGTGTTGATTCAGCCGCCCAGGCCGGGATACGGAACCGAGGACTTGTGAGGTTGGTATATTAGTGGGGCATGGCAGATGGTGAGGTTCGATGCATCAGAGTTTTAGTCGCTGCTGAAATTTTCGATTTCTTTCCGAATTGTGTGCTTGCCGAGACCTTCTATTACAGGTTCTTCATGTATTATGTCCGAGAGTTCTGCGGAATGGTGTTGTATGACCTTTAGGTAGTCCCCGATATATGTATTTTATTCATTTGACTATTATATTATCGATTGACTCATTCCGTACGGGTAAGTTCACCCCGTGGCTCTTCACTAAGCTTCACGCTTACACCCCCTTTTCGCATCGGGCGGCATTTCATCGTGCCACGCCGATGTCGGCAATGAGCCAAGATACCTTACTACTTACTACAATCTTAATCCCATTTTAGTTTCCACTTAACAATTCCATTTTAGAGGTTTAGGTCAACAACTACTCAACTTAAGGTTTCAACTTAACCCTTAACACGTTTTAGTTTTTATTTTCCAACTCGCAACAATATTTAATTATACTTTAACAACTTGCGCTGAAATAAAAGATTACGCTTAAAAACCACTTTATAAAGCGAAAAAACTCGACCACCTAACACTAATCAATCTCGCCTCATCTAAGTTGGAAATCAATGAAGCGATTCCCTTTTTATTATGCTCGCCGCGGTTGTATCAATCTTGTTTGTCGTTGGCTAAACGGGATTATCGAACTTAATGTCACCATAGTAATTGTATATTATTAGTGGGTTCACGATACTTGTTGAGCGACAGCATCTTATTACATCGTTATAATAATAGTAATTGGTCGATTATTATTATAATGGGTCTTGTTATTATCTCGAGTTTATGCGTCACATTATATACAAGTGATATCTGTGATATTATGCATGAATTAAACAAGACTTCTGGGGCTCAAGAGATGTATCTTCAACAGAGTTTGTCAAATATATTGATGAACATCAATTGGTTAACTTACAAGTTTATCGGTTTCAGTGAATAAATGGATGCAATAACATGAGGTTACTGATTAGCCACTGTTAGTATTTTAATTGACTTGGTTATTGTGTTGAACAACTCTCACTTGAAGGACTCATTGTTTGATTGTATGTTACAACGACCGACAAGTTAACGAAAGTTAAACCGATTTCTTAACGAGTTGCTTAACGGGTGAAAATTAGCAACTAAGATTTAAAGAAAGAGACGCGGTTTTTCATTCAGCTAAATCAAACCCTCGCCTCTTCTTTTTACCTGTAACCGCGCTCCCCGTTAATATAAGATGAATTTATTAGTATAAATACCACCCTACATCCCGATCCTCAAATTAATGTATATTAATTTAAACACAAAATATAAATGTATGAATACGAGAACTTACGCTGCAACGGGAAGCGAACGAACCCAAATCCTCACAATCAACCTCCGTGAAAGCTTCTCCCTTCAAAATCCTCTCCAAAGCTTGTTCAAATAATCAAATAATGTCATCTAGATTGCACACACCTCAAGAGGGAAACCAGAACCCGAGTACTTGAACTTGCTAGAGTTTGAAGATGAATGAAACAAGAGAAAACTCTTCCAATTCTCTATGGAGATGGCTTTTGCAGGGGCTGGAGGTTTTTTGATGATTCTTCTTATGAAAAAAACCTAACTCTTCTTTAAATACCAAGTCCCAAATTCCATTCGTTAAGCAACCGGTTAAGAAATCGCTTTAACCTTCGTTAGTTAATTAGACCGCTACGAGCTTCTAATTAAATAATGAGTTACTATGAGTTTGTTTCTATTTTAATCAATTTAACAAGTCAATTTAAAATACTAACGAATACTATCGAATAATCTCTATCGTTTATTCATCACTTAATCATGCAATTAATTAAACTGTAAGTTTAACCAATCGATGTTCATCAACATATATTTGACAAATATATAAATATCGGTAGATACATTTCTCAATATACAAGTCTTGTTTAATCATATTAATGAAATATTATTCGAATATCATCAGACAAGCATGACCTTCAGCTCAGATAATAAGAAACAGAGCACAGCCAATTGACCAATTACTATTATTATAACGATTAACGAGTAAGTATCTAGCACCGCTCATAACCCCTTAAAGACATGAACCCACACTTAGTAATATACAATTACTAAGTGCGAACACTAAGTTCGTAATCTCATTTAACCAAACCAAGTAAATGAATTGATACAAACAGCCGAACGATAATAAAAGTAACCCATTCTCATTGATTTCCAACAACTCCCTCCCCTTGGAAGAGTTTTCTTCCATTTTGTTCCTCAACACCTAGCAAGTTCAAGCTCTCGAATCTCGATTCCTCCCGGTGCTGCATAATCTGTAGGACATCCTTTGGTGTTGGACAAGCGACGGAGAGGCTTTTGCAAGGGATTCACGCCAGCATTGGCTTCGAGAGGTTGATTTCATTGCCTTCCGGCCGCAATGTGCTAACTCTTTTATTCATATCAGATACTATGTGTTTTAGATTAATATATGTCATTTTGAGGATCCGAATGTAAATTTGGTGTTTTATCAATTAAAAATTCATACTAGATTCTAACACCTTGCTTCCAATTCCAAATACCCCTTAAATAATTTCTAATCAACTAACAATCAATTCCCCAACTAATTAATCCATTTCTAACAACCTTTAATCAAAAACCCAAATATTAATCAACTTACAAAATCCTACCTCAACATACACTCTTCCAATCAACATCAAAATCACAACTTATACTTCAAAACAACTATATTAAGGTCCCATAACATCATAATACAATTTAAGGAAATTTGGAAAAAGTCAACCTAAAAGTCAACTAACACATTCAACACATTTCAACCCCAAAAATTGATTATCATCACTTCTAACCACATAATCCAAGCTTAGATGAGACCTCTATACCATTTATAACTCTCAAAACTCAAAATCATAAAAGTCAAACTTTCATAACTTATGAAATATCCAACAAGATTCAATTCCTTCTACCTTTGATACAGAGATTTAATGGCGGGAAAATGAAAACCAACTTTTTGTATTCGAGCCACAAAGGAATGGAAGAAATGGAAGAAAATTTTCAAGGGGGAGAGAGCATGGTGAACTCGGCCATGACGGGGGAAATGGGGTCAGTTTGTTCAAGACGCATTTAACAAGTGATGTGGTCAGCGGAGATATTTAAATGGTGTTTAAGTCCCGTTTGGTTGCGGTTTTATTTCTCCACTTTTCGGCATAAAACTTTAATGAAAACGATTTCAAATGTGTTATTCCCCGAGACATAAATTACTACTCATCGAATACTAGTCTCGGCATATCAATTTTATTCGAAATTATTGATACTATCTCCAGGTCCCACCACCAACCGATATATAATATAATTTAATCGCTTAGGCGTGACGAGTATTTCAAGTTTCACCATGTCGAACCATACATGATGGGTCCCCATGCATATATAGCTACGCAGACGTCAGCCGATTACATGAGTTGGTATTCAATTACTCTATATTAGAGGTATAACTCCACTGGGGAGACGCTGGCGCCAATGTAGATATTTATGTATTCAGCTTCCTCAAATAGTTGTCTTGTTAAATATATTTTTCATTACATTATATTATATTTTTTATGATCATATACTAACATTTTATTTTTTTAATTTCGCAATGTTGCGCCCCTTACGGCCGACACTATCGATATGCAGCGGCACATGGAAGGACATCCTGATCCGTACATGCAAGCTCAGCCGAGACATCAGATCGACTTCGCCGATGGGCAGGGTTGCCTGGCCGCAGCATCCGGGGCCGGCGGATCGCATGGGACAGTCCGCCAACACCAAGACTCACCTGCAGCACTTTCATACCGCCTCAAAGATGGTTTGCATAACTGTCTCGTTACACTAATACTCAAGATGAAGAATAAAACAACCAGACAACTGTTAATGATTAGTTTGCGTGTATTGCATATTTCAGATTATTATGAATGATGTTTTTCTATGCTATTTAATTACGCTCTATGTTACACCATGTTTTTTTTGTGTTTCTATCCGAAAGTTATACTACGCTTATGTTATTTAATTAATGCACTTTACTCCTTCCTTCATTTTTTTTATGAAACTATTTTCAAAGACTAATCTAATGATATAAATTCTATATTTATTAAAATTATGAGTAATTAATAATTATAATAATAATAACAACAACCTAACTTTGACTTTATCTAAATAAAAAAGTGTAATTTTTGTTTCATAGTATAAACATATTCTGTGAATTAAAATTCATTTACAAATGTGTAATTTGATTTCATCATCGACGAGGTCGAACAACCATATTATGTAGATGTTTATAAGAGAACAAGCATGTTATTCGATGTCACTTTAAAGAATAAAACACTAAATAAAATGCTGCACAAATACGCTATCAAATATAATTTGTCTTCTCCTCGATAACTATGCAAATATTTATAAGCATAATAAGCGAATTCATGTTTGTTATTAAACAAACGAATTACTGCATATTTAAACATATAAGAACTAAAATAATTTATTTGCATATGTATTTTATTCTTTATATACGATAAGTCCGCATTGTCTTTGTAATCTCACCACCATACAAACATCATTACAAATTTTCTTTAAATACCAAATATTTCAACATCATTTCTAAAAACAACAATTTTATTATCACTTGCTCTTCAACCCAAATTTGCATAATCAAAGCTTTAAAACTATGAACAATAACGAACATCATCATCACGCTTACCGGTTTTGTATCGTACAAGCATCAGAATATTTTTTCATTTTGTCAATTTTCATATTTACATTTTTTTCTAACTAATTAATTCATACAATAGTTTCTATCCAAGGTTCCGGCAATGCCGACGTAATGTCCATCCGCTGGAAAGAAATACATGCCAACCGGACACCGTGTATGGTTCCTAACCTTGTCGAATAAGACACATCTTTCGGCTGTGAAGTTACTAAAATTTTATCAAGTTTTCAAATCAATATAGCACAAAAAAATAACGACTATCTATCAGAATGCACCGGTTCGAATTTGGGGATTCTTTTCTCAGATTTCAAGAAAGGCCAAGCATAAGTGCAACGGCAACAGCGTGACTACAAGTTCGAAACCGTAAATGGTCCAATTACCGTGATTACAATCGCTCGACCTATTGAATACATTGTAAGCTTGACTAGAAACAACGACATCAAAACCACTAATTGCCAAATTCATGGAAGTAGTCCCAATAAATTTTAATGTAATAAGTATTTCAGCCTTGATTCAATATCAATAAAGACCACATTTTCTAAACATTTCGTACTGATCTTTTTTTTCTTTTTGCATGTTTTGATGACAAACTAGCAATTTACGCTAATGTTTGTAAGAAAAGAAGCGAGTTCTTAAATGTTTGTCGAAAAAGAGCGTCAAGTTTTATGATTGTTTCATATTAAGCCATTTATCATTTTGTTTGTTTCTTTATAAGCGAATTTGTTTGTCACTCTACAATCATGAGGATAATTCGCTTGTTTCTTATCAAACATGTTGATAATTCGCTTGTTTCTTAACAAACAAAGTATGTTTATCAGGCAGATTTGGTCAATTTCCTCCCCTCCATTCGACTATTTTACATAAAGGTGATAACAAATGCGGGTAATTAGGTCAGGTTAGAGATAGTTTGAGAGAATTTGACTCTCTCAATTAGTTTCCTGATGAAACATGATAGGAAAATGAGGTTGATTGAACTTTTTATATGAAGGGTAAAAATGTCACAATAAGTATAGAAGAGTTTTTTCTTTGGTATATAAAGTATTCCTCTAATTATATTCATCTTAATAATTTAACACAATGTTATTTTTTAACTTTTTAAATATAACTATAAACTAATCAAATATTGAAATCTAAAAAATTCAATTATCTTATATGTGAAATAAACATCAATTCTATTAATTGTTAAACTAATGATAAAAAGCCTTAGGACTAATTATGGTAATTTTAAATAGATACTATACATAAAGATACTATTTTTGATTTTTTTTATTTGATATTCAAGCATTTTTTACTTTAATTAAGAAGTAATTAAGAATGTAGTACATTTTATCTATATATCCCTAATCAATAACTAAAATAATAATTAATAGCATTAAACATAAAGTAAAATTTTTATAGTTGAGTAGGGGCTTAAAAGAAAAAACTAATAAAATATCAGACGTAATCTAAAATAACAATATTTCAAAAAAAAAATTACTAAGATGTCGAGTATTATATATATAACATTGGGTCTCTTGTTAGAAATAAAAAAGACTATATTTTTTTTTAATGTTGTCAATAATAAAGAGTTATGCCTATTGAACGTGGGTAGGAAGAAAAACAAAACGGTTAAAAATTGGGCCGCCACAAAATCCAAATCGATCGAAACTCACAAAATCCAAATCGTCGAACCAAAACGTAAAATAACCGGAATTTTCGAATCGATCGAACCGAATCGACTGGGGATTGACTGCACGACACCTTGAACAATCCTAACGAGCCAGTACGAGATATATTTGTCTTTCCGATATTTTTAGACCTAAGATATAAATTTTTTGAGACGGGCAGATAACAAGTGTACAAATTAAATAATTATCATTCATCAAACCCTCATAGTAAATTTATTTCTATAGATGTTATAACCAACTAGTCATTTTAAACTATCTAGATCTAAAGTACTTCCTCCAATCCAATTTTAATCGCTTAACTTTCAAATCGAATCTCAACATAAATATTTATTATCTCAAAAATATAAAATTTATATCATCGGGATTCATCTTTTAAAATACTTTCATAATATTAAGTTTTAAAATTTTTTAATAATATAATTAAAGAAAGAATTGGAAGATCAAATATTTATCTCTCGAGCACATGGTAAAAGCTCAATTAAACGAATCAAAATAATATTATTTGTAGTAAAATGGATTTATTTAATCCACATCATAATTATTACTCATTTGGTGTGTGATTACTGACTGAAGTTGGGTTAATAAAAGCTTCATTATAGATATAAATAATTTGATAAAAAGTCTGATTTTATATGATTATCAAATTGCCTTGCATATGAAGGCTTGAGATGGTTGTTTATCATAGGGAGTATTCATGAATGACCAATAATAATGCAAGAGCAATTGTCATATCGCCACAAGAAGGAATGCTACATAAACAAGAACAGCAACATTTAGAAATTCTAACTCACTTAATTTACATCCTCTTTATATACTAGTTACAACAATATGCAGATTATACATGTAACATATGCATACATGAGACATTTATATACATTATATTACTACATTGTTTATTAAAAACTTGCAATCTGCAATCTTTTTTAGGTGTATAGTTCAGTCAGCTGCACTTGGAAGACTTTCTTTCTTCCCATCCCCATTCGGTATCTCTTCGCCTGCTTGTTTTTCGACTTCATATGTGAAATGGGACTTCAAACCAATCCAACACTGGTAATAGTTCTGATCCATTAAAGGGGAATCAAGTGCCCAAGGGCATGCTCGAGTTATTAGACTTGATTCAAACATAAAAGCTAGTGTATCACCCATTCTTCGCGGTCCAACTTCATTTCCAAGAGAGATTGTTGTCTGCCGGACGAATGGGACTTCTTAGGGTACATGATAAATTCTCAACAATATGATCAAATAGTTGTACTAGTAGGTAAACAAGCAGTTTGAAGATGCTAAGAGGCGGGAATTCAGGATGGTCTGGATCCATATCCAGAATGCATGTGGAGATAGATCTTGAAACTGTTTTATTACCTCGAACGTTTTGGTATCAGGGCCATGAGGAGTCATACAGCTGTGGAGGCTAGCGCCACCAGGGAGAAAACCATCAGATTTTGCCTGCTAACAAAGATTAGTTTATAAACACCTGCATATTCTTCTCAATCACGGTTGGTTACCGAAGAAATCCATATGATATAATGAAACATAAAGATTGTCACAATCAACCAGGTTTTACCTCGTAAACTCCGTTAATGAGACCCATGAATTCACTCATACAATTGCGATGGTAATATGGAGGACGAAAAGTATGTTCTGCAACCAACCAACGAGGAGGGAATATGACAAAATCAAGTAAAGCCACACCTGGCTTATCTGTGGGGGATGTCAGAACTGCATTTTATATGACTCGTATTGTTTGAGACTTCATCTCTAATAAATTACACCATCAGAGAGAGGTTGGTACTGAGGCAACAAATTTTACACACATACCTGTATTTATTGATGGATCACTGTGGTCGAATAGGACAGTGTTATAAGGGCAGAACTTTTTCAAATCATACTGCAAAAAGAATCAGAAACTACATTAGATCAAGGGTGGTGAATAGCATCAAACATTTATGTATATGAGACTGGTTGAAACTCAATCTTGTTTCCATACGAAGATAGAAATAAGTGAAGTGGCACCTTATAGGGAGCATAATTTCCATGCCAGGCAACCACATTGAATGGAGAAAAATCTTGCTTTGCTGTAAAGAGTTCTCCACCGAACTTTTGTACGATGGTGAAACCTGGTCGGGGGCTGTGATCAAACCAGGCCACTGGAACAAGAAAATCTCTAGCAGAAGCAAGGCCATTCGCTCCTACACAGATAAAATAGAAACATAATCTCTCACAATATGTAACTAGACTAAACATCTCATCTAATACAAATAATAATCATAAATTTCTTCACCTATTGGGCCAAGATCTGGAAGCTGAAAATGAGTTCCAAATATCTCAGAAACATAACCCCGGGAGGGCCCATCTGGCAAGTCGATGGAAAATCTAAATCCTTGTGGTATAACAACAATCTCTCCAGGAGAAACTTGTAACTTTCCACACTCAGTTGTGATCCACAGTCCTGCATACAATAAGAAGCATAGGGACCATGTCAGAAGATTCTCTTTTTAAGATATGGAAAGGAGAATAAATGAAATTCGAATTTCTATACTAACAAAATTTAGCTACAGCCAGTGAGTAATGACGAACCATGTTTACTTGTATAAACAATGAAACTAATCATAATGAGGATTGAAGACACAAAATCTAATAAGCATATTAAACATTTAGGATTTCCATGTTATTAAGCATAATATTAAAGAAAGTAAATTGATTATGAACTAAAAGCGAGTAACTATCTTATTAACTTATTTTAAGAAATCACAGGTAGATTCACACCATTCATTGACTGTCAGAAAGATACTCACAAAACCCTCCCTTATAAATTGAAGATACATCCATACATTTCTACTCAATTACAAGAACATACTTTAAACTAATATAGCTACAATATCGATGAAGAAATTTGTCCTTATAACTTCGAATTTATATGGTGAATTACAGTTGGACAAGAGACTCAGTACTTAGGTCTCTTGTTCAATATATGCAAGGCAGACTTAAAATGAGAAAAAATTTATAAACTACCAATATCTTGAGGCTGAGCTACTGAGCATGTTTGAATGCAAAATGAATTAATGTATATCATGAACCAAATGTATTCGGTAAGAATAACTACATGTGCACTGCAAAACCATGACGAAGGTAAGAGCTCCCAGCCCCACACATTGTATACAAGCCATCAATGAAATCAGTCGGTGATTGAGGAATTTCTGCAGGTTTCCACCGTGAGTTTAGTCGGTGTGTAGCTTAAATCGTTTAACGCTAAACTCACTAACTAGTTTTCCATGATTCGGCACTCTTGGTTTGAATGGTTCATGAGTCACCGATGGCTTGACTCGATAAAACCAACCTATAGTGTTATGAATAAGCAAAGTCAAAACACATAATAGTACTTCGTATTATGTTTGGTTCATATGAAAATGCAAGAGGAAGTCTGAGGAAGAGAAAAGAAGGAACTACAATTTCATAACCCATTATAATATTCTCTGACCCTCACTCTACAACAACAACAGCCCCAAAATACATCTGAAGTTTTTAGTATGGATGAAATTTAGTAACTTGAAACGTACAATTGTAGAATGGGTACAATCGGATATTGTGACACGATTGTTTGTGTGTGAATATTTCTTTAATTATTATTAATTTATTTTTATTTATTGTAATGAACATTTTTATATTGCCATTTTTATTAATATTTATCATGGGCGGATAATACCCTGAAAAATCCCCTCAGTTCGACGACAGCAACCTGATCCCCTCACTCTGCTAATATGAAAATCCCATCTTTTCCTACTAGAACCACAAATTGTTTTATCTTACTTCCATAAAGAATCTTTCACTCTAGATTGGAATTACTCAAGTTTCTAACTGTCTCACTTTAAACACAACTGGAAGTTTCTAACTCTGCTTAGAAGAATCTTCACTTCACTTGATCAACCATAAATTTTACAACTTTCCTACTAAACACCAATTAGAAGCATCATGGTTTAGTAAAAAGAATCTTAAACTACAGTAATCACAACTAGACCTTCCTTCACTTGATTAACAAAAATTATATTTAGAATAGTTTATTAATCAAGAAATATTAATATACAGAGATACCTTGAAGAGATTATTAATGTGGATTGGACGTAGTGATTATTTGCAGCTTTATTAATTATTGATTATTAATTTAAAGAGTTTCTACCGTATTACATACCAAACTTGAGAAATTTGCAAGATTAGCACATTTTGATATTTTTCACTTCGAGCATAAATTAACAAAACTTGCAAAAAGATACACCTTCCATGCTTTTTGGGGATGTCAGTACCCAAATTCAACTTTTGTCCAAATAGTATGTAAAATGCTATTTTTGAAGTGCTTAATAATTAGGGGGAAATGGTAAGAATGCTATCATCTTTTCTCAATAAACATTTACGAAGTAGTTTTTAACTCAATACCAATTTGTCTTGTATCTTTTGGTAAAAAATACCCTCTTAAAATAGTGTGTATATCCCCCTCTGCTAATTTTATTTTATTAATACATCTAACAATTTTCTTACATAACATCTATTTAGTGTGCCATCTAACAATATTTAATAATATCAAATAGGATGAGTATTTAGACAAGTTTTATTTAAACAGTGGTATAAATGCAGTTTTGTTTAGTAAAAAGGTGGTATTCTTGGCATTTTCCCTGACAATTAAATTAGTGCTACAAACTTTAAAAAAAAATGCCAAGCTTGCAAAAAAGAAAGGTCCACTAAACATAGTATTGTGAGTAACTAAAAGAAATGAGAAACCAACTGTTTTGGTTAAGTTTACGAGGGGAAGTAAAAGATGAACCAGAGAGTTGCTCAGCATAGAGTCCAAAGGGGCAAATTAATGGGCTATTTTGTCCTTGTGGTAATGCTCCAGCTAAAGCCTCTGAACTAAAATGGTTTCCAAATCCTGATAAATAATCCAACTTCAAGTACTCTTTCTCTTCCTCCATCATAATTCTAGAGGATGCTTTTCTTTGGTTTTTAGTCAATCCAGATAAATGGAAAGAGATGAAGTGAGGTGCTGACGTGCGTGGTGATCCAGTTAGTAAAGGAGCACTAAGAGTTATTTGTATCCGTCTCCCAAAATTATCTTTAAAAATGTTCCTTATTTACTACTTTTATTATTTTATGCATCTTTAATTCTAAATAAGTTATTTTAATTTTCTTATTTAACATCCTATTAAATGAAAAAAAATAAAAGAAACAAAGAATATATGAAACTTGCAAAAGTTGATCACCGTAATAACCTCGTCTTCGCATTTAAGATTAATGTAATATTATTTAAAAAGTTGTAAATTAAATTACGTTAGCCAAGGTCATAAACCTGGCATTTAAACTAAACCGAAAACCAAAGCAGAAAACATCTAACTCTCTCGGTATATTTTCAGACGACCTACCTAGACTTCTTATAGCTTATCCACAAATTTCTCACATCATCATTTCTATCAAAGGGCCGAATCCCCCATTTTCCTCAAAAAATTTTCTATTTTCTCTTTCCCTCATTCTTTGGCTGAAATTTTGGCCCTAAAAATTTCAGCCTGAAATTATTCTCTACGCGGCTGGCGTAGTTAAAGCTCGAATCTTAAGATTTTCGAAGCTCAAGATGTTAATTTTTGGGAATTTGAGTTGACTTTGAAGTTTCACGTTTATTATGTTATGTAATTGCTATTTAAGCTTAGATTATCGTGATAAGAGTTGATAATTATCGATTTATGGGCTGAAAATGTTGAGTGACATAATGATTTTGTCAATTTTTCTAAATGGGTTTTAAACGATAGAAGCTGCATTTCAGGACTTTATTTAGGATTGTTTTCGAGCGTAAGTCAGGATTTTCGCTTATTAGAATGTTCGAATAAAAACGAAGCTTTCAGAAGTTTCAAGAAGAATGGATTTCAGACAGCATTAAGTAGAAATGGATGATTGGGCTTGCACATCGGAATGTTGTGGCTTTTGAAACTAGTAATCGAACTCGATCATTAAAATGGAAAGTCACATTTAAGTCGAATAAGGTTATAATGGGATTTTTCGTTGCTTTTTGAGTATAAATACGATTAAATATATAGTAGAATGCATATTAATAGTTGTATATTATAAGTGTAATTATAATTTTAATGTTTGTTTAGAGCTGACAAAGTGAAAGCGCCCGTTGCTGCGATTAAGTGCCGAGTTTTATAGCTAGCTTTAGGCGAAGATTTTATCTCACTGCTGATTAACTATTTGATTACGGATATGTGTATGTGTATACGTGATTTTTTGTGTTGAATTATATGTTGATTAAGGCCGCGGTGTAGTCGCTGGGCACAAGGGTTGCGCGGGGTCTTATAAGTCGCCCAGCGCTTGTGAGGAGTCGCTGAAGTCGACAGAAGAGCGCTATATGAGTTTACGTTGCCGGGCTGAGTTGTTTGTCTCGGCATTCTGCTTCGCTCCTAGTAATGACGGTGAGTTGCCTCGCACTAGTAACGCATTCGGTGATCGCTTCGTACTCCTGCTACGATTCGCGATGTTTTGCGTGTCGACGCGCATGTTTCTCCCCGCGCTGGCGCTGACATATGCATTAGTCAGAAAGTAACCCGACTTATATCGAAGCCGGTGGATCACAGCCGCGAGTTGTCGAGTTGATAGAGTCGTTGAGTCGATATTATTAAGCCGAAGCCGATATTATTGCCGAGTTGATACCATTGCCAGCTTGTCGAAGCCGATACCGTTGTTGAGTCAAGTCATAAGGCCGAAGCGCTGCCTAGTCGTTGAGGTTGCGGTGTCGCCGCTGACAATGATGAAAAGGGGCCGATTTGTCGCGCTGTATGTTACGCTTTTCTCGAGATATACGATGCGGTTTGATTGCCATCATTGATAATTTCAAGCAAGAATAATTTACGTAATTACATGGAAAATGATAATGAAACCACAAGGACTTTATATTAAGATCCCAGTTGAATAATATCATATACTACTTATTCATCGTATGCAATATTATTTCCTTTCGTACACTATCAAGGATTGAAGTTGATTTCATTCTGAGATATATTCACTAAGCCTTCAGCCTTACACCCTATTCGCTATGCTAAAGCGTAATTTTATCATAGTCGATGCGCCGGTGTTGTTCTTCGACGTTTCTTCGGATAAGCTCATAATAGAAATTAGGTGAAATGCAGAAAATAGCCGATCCGCAGCCTCTTTATTTTGTTGATTGTAGTCATGGTCTCAGAGGCCAGCTATTTTGGTATCTTTGTTCTCAGAAGTTGACATAATTGCATTCGGAGTTACACAGATCTTTGGCCATTACATGTGGTTAGAATACCACTATGATTCTTTTCAAAAAGTGCCACTGTGATATTGTTTTGTCGGGAGTCAAGTTTCCAAGACAAAGGTTTATTTTAAAATCGGTCATCCATCGATCAGCGACTGATGTCCGTGGATTCGGGGACGCTCTAACCTCAGTGGGCGATGACCTCGACTGCTACAACCGCTATACGGCAAACTAATATATGAACTGGTAATAAGTGTAATATATGACAAAGAAATGAAAGGCATAGCAAATGATTCATTAAATGTTATATATACAAATCAAATATATTTTAATCGATGTACACCATTCTAATTCATCTATTCTAGTTTCTTAATTTAATTATAACTTGTTCATCTTTTTCAAACTATTTCTACCATACATTTTAGAGTTGTTTTATACTTTTCAATGATTCTTTTTTACGATTCCATCCCTATATTTTTGACTGCTGTCGATAAAGATATCGAGGAACGAATTTGCTCAAAATCATTTATCAAATATCATGAAGTGGTCTACATCAAACAATTGTTGTATTCATCAACCAATATATATCGATGGAAACACTATCATGGACATAATCTTCCTTTTCAAGATTATTTTGCCGACAACATATGGTCCAAGGGTATTTCGGAGGAGATTTCGTATGTGGCGAGATCTATTTATTCGAATTCAAGATGTCATTACAAATGATAGTTATTTTTTTGTTCAAAGACCTAAATGCCTCGGGCAAGTCAGTTATGGGCCCTCCTTCAAAAGGTAACTCCGCAAGATTAACGCCACACAAAGCAAGCATCACAAAGTGATCTCACTGGATGAAAGTATATATGATAGGAGAAACACCATAATAAAAAGTGGACAAGAGATTTGCCAAAGCAATCATTCATATATTTGCAGCGATTACTTGAGAAGCCTAAATGATATTGCTCGCTTACTATCAAAAAGTGCAGAGCAACGAGGTACCTGTGTACGCTGGGAAGCATTGATTATATGTATTGGGAATGAAAAATTGTCCCTACGTAACGGGCACGAATGCATTTCGGGACGCCGCGTAAGCCAACAATTAGTCTAGAGGCTATCGCTTCTTATGATACTTGGATATGGCATGCTTTCTTTGGTTTACCTGGTTCTCTTAATGATATTAATGTTTTAGATAGATCTTCTCAGATTCAATTTTGCTTCCTAAGGACGCAGATCTCCCCGTGGAATTATCTCGTCAAATGGCCTGGGAGTATAATATGGGCTATTATCAAGTGATGGGTGTATATCCTCAACGGGCCGATTGTAAAATCAATACCAAATTCCCTGGAGTAAAACATAATATTTTTCCATGGTTCAAGCGAAAAGTTATGTAAAAGGACGCGTGAGTTACAGATTGGGAGTACTACAAGTGCTCACATTGTTGGGAAAAGGGACGTTATTTTGATAGGGATGTTTCGAAAGATATAATGACTGCATGTATTATAATGAATAATATGATAGTAGAAGATGAACATCATAATAATAAACATGCTATTGAGTCTTGCGAGTATGAACAAGATGTTAATAGATCGCCACAACCAATAATTTCTAACTCAAGAATAGAAGAAGTCCGCAACTTTTTCGCATCGCCACTTCGTAATAAGCAGATAACCTCACCATGCCAAATCCCCTAAGATGATCTTATCAGCATTTGTGAACATTTATAGCAAGCACGTATGCATTTCAGAGTATTCCCAACTCTGTAGTAACAATTAGTAGATTATACTAGAATAATTGAAGTCTTTTCTTTCCTACTGTCATTCATTAGCTTGTCTATTCTGAAGCCTTCATTTTTTAAGCTCTGTATGAAATGCCAATTCTTTTTGAACATTTCTTAGCATATCAACAATATCACGATTAAACTATGCACAAATAAGAATAATGTTAAATATTGGGATAAAGAAATAAAGCGCATAAATTTAGTATTCTGAAATACGATAGATAGTAGACAACGTAATAGATAATGTTAGTAATATCAGAGTTGGGCCAAGTGTTTCACTGTCACTTCTATCAACGCCTCCCATAGATGGTAGCAACTATTCGAGAGTCGACGTGATCTTTCGCCAAGATCACTGCTAAGTACTATATTTTAAGAGTATCCCTTGAGGATCCAAGAAGATACGATTCATTGAAAGTAAACGGGCATTACTTGTCAATCACAACAAGAGTATTTCATCGCCTAAAATAAATGGAAAGTGGACCGAATCATTTATTATTCGCAAGAAGGAAATGATGGAAGTTTTCTTTTATAGTAAAATGCGTTATAAATGTTGACGTGCCTACACTAGGCAATGGCTTTCAACGCGGGATCAGTGAGTGTGCAAAAACAAGAGTGTATTCTCGGTGATATCAGGATTAAGCATTTAGCCATGTGGAGGATTTAGTGTGTAGGTCGAATGTACGGAGAGTTTCTATAAATCCCTTTAAGATTGTGACAACTGCTCAAGACACCGTTACAAATAGCCTTTTACTTTTGAGCCGAAAAGACACGTCGGCTGCCATACCAGTGATAAGAAAGGCCAGAAAGGGCGATAAAAGCGTTATAATGTGGGGAGCCCGAGCTTATACATTCAGATTGGAGTAGAATAGTATGCAAGAATGGGAGCATTCGAAAGTAAGACTTTATTTGTAATTCTTGATCATATCAAATCAATTCATCGGGCAACCGCCCCATCGTAGGTGCTACTTGGCACGAACTGGTTACCAAACCGTGTGTTTTTACTTTTGAGTATTTTACTTTCATAGTAGTCATGGTCTTAGAGTTATCACGCTGGTCTGTCACCTTGTCATACCTGTGGTGACACACAATTTCACCGGTATCGTAGACGACACTTATCTTTTAAGAGCGAGATCATTGTAATTCGTTTACGGAGAAGTTTCGTGAGCAAGTGAGGGCCAACGACTCGAATTCACCTTTCTCTCGACGCGAACTAACTATGCTTCACCGGAAAGGCAAGAATGACAAATGCTCCTAAAATCAATACTTGATACCGAGAAAACGGAGAGAGTCAGACGTGTTTGACGGATCAAGCCCTATTGTCAACAACGGAGGTGTACTTATCATCGCCAGGAGGATGATCGGACCATCAAGAAGAAGAGTCAAGGCTTTGCAAATGACAAGAAGCTAAGGAATGCTATCTTCAATGTCATGGACTTAAACGTGTTTAAGCACTAAGATACGTATCGGTGTCGGGCATCGCATGGGATATATCGCAAACCGCATACGGCGGAACCTCAAGCCACTAATGACCCAGACTTCAAAGATCTAACCACCAGGGATTTGAAACCTAAGGACGGGAGGCATTTACGGTGTCTATAGCAATGCTAATGTTCGCCGATAATGGTTAATGAAGTCGTCATTTAAAGCAACCAATGATGATGAAAAATTGGTAAGGAAAATACTTCGAATCGTTACTCCAAAAGGTTCGCCTATGCGTAACCGCTATTGAAGTTAAGCACAAGATCCGCCCATCATAAGCACGGGATGAATTGGACAGAAACTTGACTACGTTTCGAGATAAATTTCAACGGCGAGAGACGAGTAAAAAGAAAGGTCTGCATTAAAAGTCTCCCCGTGAGGATAAACGATGAAGATTCGGGAGAAACTATAAACACGTCAAGAACTTCAACAAGACTCTCAAAGATTCAAATGTTGCTTCCTTCAAGAATAATAAGACATCGTCATCACGTAAAACAATAACAAAGATGGAAGAAACCAAGAAAGCAAAGTAACCTAAAATAAGCAGCTAATCCGAGAAATCTAAAGGAATCTAAACAGAATGGTTGCTTTGGACACATTCTGCCGGTAATGTCCCAACTATCTCAAGAAACAATCCGTAAATTACTCCCAACACTTGTTTATGATGAATCGGGTTATGACAAAGCAGATCAAGTTAGCAACTTTATAGCATTCACTGAAGTCATCATTATCTGCCACGATACCGCATTTAATTACAAATGGGCATTTGTGAAGACATTACTGACGAAGTTAAGCGCTTGAAAACTACAACCGTTGTACACTAAACGGGTAGAGCTAACGTAGTCTATATACTCAAAGGATGCAGAGGAAACAAATTGAAGATCGAGAGTTCCAGGAATTAAGAAAACGGGACTAGCTCAAGATGAATAAATCCAACATTTGAACTCTGCCAATGCACACAAAGGAGTAAAGATGACGTAACTCGCTAACGGATATATCATGGCAGATACTCAAGGCAGAAGAAGCTATGATAGCAATGAAATTTGCTCGATAAATGAAGCTCTGGTCCAACCACAACATAAGAAACTAAATTTGTTCAGAGAGGTTGACATGTTGGCCAAAGACAGAGAAAGCAATCGACTAAATGGGAAGACATGTATCGAGGAAAGGTATGGTATCATAAATATTATGTGTTATGGTCAAATTGTCCCCTATTATTACAAAATTATATGGACCGAAAGCGAAGCAAGTATCAACCACACAAAAACTCAACGGGTCATGCAAAGTAAACATCAGAAGTCAAGAGCCTACACTTCTTTCAAAGACATCGCCAGTAATCAAGTTGGTATTGATAAGTGATGCTCAAGACACATGACAGGGCAGGCATTTCTTACCCGCATCTATTCTCTAAAAGGCATCATGTGATTCAAAGTGATGGAGGAAAATGGGAAATTATCTAATGAAGAGTTAAATGCGAATGTCATCTCTACTGATCGACGGCCCTACTTGTCAAAGGTTGGATCAAGTAAATCTTATCGCGATGTCACCGCAAGGACAAGCGGTACGGGCGTAAAGGATAAAATACACCTATTACACGCCAGAACACATGCGACGTATGCACGAGATCAAATTGACAATCGCTATACGCGGAGTCTGCTCGAACTACGACGAAAGCATGAGACGCTGGAATGTGCACAAACGACCGGCATTACTCACCGTGAGAAAATTATTCAAAGTAGACGCTTGCAGCGAAGTCACTCAGTGGGATACCTTCACTAAGCTCAAAGATAAAGAATGTGGCAAGTGTCATGTCGAAAATAGAATCAAAACTTATCACCTAAGGCTAACAGCGGTAACAACTGCAGTACTGAAGCCGATACACATGGATTTAATGGGCCCATGAAGTCTAAAGCATGTGAGGAAAGAGTATGTATACGCTACAAAGGTGACGATTTTTCTGTGCATACATGATGGTTTAGGGAAAATCCCGATTAATCGCTTGAGGTTGTTAAACGATTTATCCTACAAGTTCAAAACGGTATGAACAACTAGTTGTCGAATCGTGATTAATTATGGAAAGAATTCTAAAATGCCAAATTCCTTGAGTTCTACATATGCTGGAAGTGAATTACTTCATGAATTCTCGCCCCATAACTCCACAAAAAATGGTGTAGTAGAGTGGTTAATCGAACTATCCAAGAAATGGCACGTGTCACGCTCACGCCAAGAACATTCCTCTCAAATTTTGGGCCGAGACAATCAACACGGCTCGCTAAGACTATAATCGGGTTATTTTTACTCGGCACAAACAATACAAATTATGAAATACGGAGGGGAGTATAGCTAAATGTGCAATATTTCCATGTATTTGGTAGTTTGTGGTTATATTCTTTCATGGATCGAGCCATGCGTAAATTGATGTTGGAAGCATTTAAGGTATATTCTTTGGGGTACTCAAGAAATAGTCGGCTTTTCTGCTTACAACAAAGAACCTCACTGTGTTACGGAGTCTACTAACGCCAAGGCATCGGACACAAAGAGTCGCAACTCGATGACGCAAATAAATGCAAGACGCGACCTATCAAAGACTCCTGTTCGCGCAACAACGACAGCAGTTGTCGAGACAAGGAAGTTAATGACACACGCGATTTAGCCTAATCTATATACCGCCGCCGAATTCAAAAGAACCCATCCTTCAGGAGAACATTATCGGGGCAATTGATCATGAACGGTAACACGAAGAAAGTGAACCGCTTGACTATAAGAACGTGTTGGACTCCTCGTGAACGCTGTTTTATTTCTAAAGTCTAAACTGTTAATGTTTAATAAGCCCTTAAAGATGAACATCGATAAATGCTACGTTGAAGAGAATTGTTCCAATTTCAACGTATCGACGCTGTGGAACTCGCAAGACCAAAGTGACCATAACGCTGAGCAGGGAACAAATGGATTTTCAAAATAAATCCGATGAGAAGGAGTTGTTACTAGGAATAAAGATGAGCGGCGCAAGGATATTCACAAGTGGGAAGTATAGACTTTGAGGAAAGATTGCTCCCCGTTGCTAGGTTGGTGCTATACGCTCTTCTTACTTAGCATAGCCCGTATTTTGCTTAAGTTTTTAAAAACCTCAGACGTATGGATGCCAAGCAGTATGCTCTCATGGGTCATGGAAGAGGAAGTCATGGGTAACAAAATTTCAGTGATTCGCCAATGACAGATGTCCCCAACACGCTGACGACCAAGAGCACCATGGTCTCAAGAACCCCCTCGAGCATGGCAATGCAGAGACTCACCAAGTACCTATCGACGAAAGTATACACAAAAGAGGAGCGAACTGACAAGCACTCGCTTTATCAAGCAATTTAAAAGGTGAATGGATGGTTGCACAAATCTATGTTGATGATATAATCTTTTGAGGGATGCCCCGAACAACTAGTGCAACAATTTGTATAACAAATGGAATCGAGTTCGAAATGAGTACGGTAGGCGAAGTCAACTATTTTCTTACTTCAAGTCAAGTAGATTAAGACATTTTCATATCTCAAACAAAAATATGCCAAGAATCTTATGAAATATTTGACTCTAAAATACCAAGTCAAAGAGGACACCACCAAGTAACTCATGTGAAAATTATCGGAGTAATACAGGAGTTCATTATATCTCACGCCAGTTCGTCCTCGACATTTCCTACTCGGTTGGATTTGGTGTTCTGCCAAGCAAATCCTAAATAAAAGTGATTTGGGCCAAAAAGAATCATCAACATGTGAATGGTACGTTGGACTATGACTTTATACTTTTGATACTAATAATTCCTCGTAGGATATCGCTACGCCGACCGGGCGGAAATATGCAAGATGAAAAGAGCACGCTTGGGTGGATGCTTCTTTGGGAAATAACCTAGTGTCTTCGCTTTAGCAAAAAAGCAAAACTCGCTTGTCTCTTTTCAATCTACCGAGGCCGAGTACATAACAAATTGGTAGTAGTTGTACTCTACCAAGGATGAAAGCTACAGACGCCAATAATATAACAGTCAAAATGCTACGAATCTTTATATCAGGATAATTTGAGTGCCATCAATATATATCAAAAATCCTCGTCTGAAGATATCCGAAATAGCCCGCTACGCCTCTAAACGATTGAATTGTCTTACATATATCGTAGTTAAGGGTGGACCCGAGATAGTATAAATAATATCTGAATAAAATCGATATACCGAGACTAAGATATATGAGTAGTAGCTTATGTCACGAAATTTTACATTTGGAATCGGGTTTAACAGATTTAAGTACGGAAAGTGAAGAAATAATACCGCAAACCAAACGGGACGTAACCATTATTATTACATCTCACCTACTCCCACTCATTCCTTATCTTCATCACTCAACCCACTCCCTTTCTTCCTCATGAGGGCCGAGACCCCCTTCTCCCCCTCCCCTTGAAATTTTCTTCCATTTCTCTCATCAATTAAACTCAAGGAAAAATTTGTGGATTAGCTTCCCCTCATCATCCTCATCAAGAAAGATCAAATCTTGGAGTATTTTGAGTTTTGAGTTGTTGATTTTTAGTCGATTTTTACTAATTAGATATTAAACTTCAAATATATGATATGTGAAGTCTTCCATATAGTTGTTTTGAAGTTAAAGTTTAAATCTTTTGGGTATTTTCAAGAATTCCGGATGCTGGAATTTTAGTTTGAATTTGGTTGACTTTCGAAGCTCGAGGCTTTAAAATGCTTGTAGTTATCATCTAAGCTTTGATTATTTAGGTGGATAAGAAATGATAATGACGATTCTTAGTTTGAAATTGTTGAATATGTTATGTCAATTTTCATGACTGTGAGAATTTGGAGCTAGATACGTTTCATGAAGATTAAATACTGAGGCTATGTACTTTTCAGGGAAGAATAGACGTTTTGGAGCTTATGTTGACTTTTTGGAAATGGGTCATTGACTTTGTTGACTTTTTTCGAGGACTAAAATGTGAAATTTGTAAAAGTGTGTTGCTGAGTTTAATATATTGTTTTTGGGAGTACAGTTGTGATTTTAAAGTGGTTATAAGAGACATGCCGATTTGAATTCGAGTAAGTCGAGTAGTACTGAGTTTGAAATAAAGGTCATAAAACGGTGAATTAGTTGGAGGAAATTGATTGTTGGATTGATTAGAAAACTGTTTAAAGTGATATCGCCTGGGGTGCTGATAGCCGAAAAATACGAAGGTCGAAACGGTTGAATTTGTGTCGTTTTATTAGTCGTTTAAACGCGCGTAGTAATCTTTTCCACCTAGAATTGTTAAGTCGATGACTAAAATTTTGTTAAGTTTCGATATAGAAGTAAACTTTAAGTTGATTTGATATTCATTTTGAATTATGCAGACGTGAATAATAATATTCGGATTTAATAGATATTAAGGAGAGGTTATTCACCCGAATGGTTAATAACATATACTCTCTTTCGATGTGAGTTTGAGCCCGCACTCCAACACGACTACCCAGATATTATAGTTAAGCTTTCATTTCTGCGGGTGAGTACAAATCTCACTACGGAACCTTCATGTATTACAGGTTATATCCATGTGTTTGTTAAGGACTATATCGGTACGTTTATCGATTTTATCGAGATCATGTTATGAGATTGTTGCTTAATCGGTGATCGATGTTACGAGATTGTTGCTATCGGTGACCGAGCGCATGATCGCGGGTAGCTGTCGCATTATACCACCTTGTGTCGTATGTGATCGCGGTATACGCGGTCGCGGTATCGCTAGGCCGTGGTCGCGCAAGCGTATCTTTGGCAGTTGGACTGGGGTGAATGATACGCGTATATATAAGGCTACTGCTATGAGTAGCCCAATCGAGGTTCGGCGCGAGCATTTGATATCATGAAAATCTAAGCGATTCGGGGAGGGAACAAGGAGCATGCATATCGAGCGTAGTAGCCTCGGTCGGTGACTGCGGATGATATACGCTAAAGGCGTATGTCAGCGATGCGCCGATCAGAGTCGATGTATGGACGAGTTTGATGTAGCACATTTCTGGACTAACTTCATTGTTTGTGTTGTTTATTTGAAATCTAAATATTTGATCGTGCAATGTTTATGGTTATGAAAATATATGAGTGTTTCATTTGACTGCAGTAATATTAATAAGAGGTTGGGTTAATTTTGAGTAAGGATTCCCTGAAAAGTCCTGGCTCTAATGTTATAAGACAAGCTTTTTATATATACTTATGATTATACGTATTTGATATCATCTGCCTGTGATTTGTATTCACTAAGCTCAGCCACTAATTCTCATTCTCATGCTGGCCATGCCTATGGGCTTCTAGAGCCGATCATTTAGAGTCAAGGCTGACAATGCTGATTAAAGATCGCGCTTGTGCGTAGTAAAAGTATAGAAGATCTTCAACAAATTCTTTCCCTTTTGTTATGTTTCTAAACTTCTCTGTGACTCAGATATCGAGGGGGCCCACGACCATGGCTCAATAATACGAAGGTATCGAGACTGCTGTATCAGATAATAGACATCTCAATGTATTTAGAGGTTTCTTTTCGTCGGTGATAATGCTTTTTCTCTTGTGTGATGTGGAAACAGTTAGTTCACCACGACGGACAAAAGTGTATTATTATTAATGTCAAATAAAAAGTCTTTATGTTGTCATCCACTTATCTAAGTGATTTTATGTACGTTGTCGATGATCTTAATCTTGGGCTGCCGACCCTGTCGGTCGTTGGGCAATTTTGCATCGTGAGCCTAGGTTTCAATTTTCTTTTATATGGCCCGCATAAGTATGGCTTCAGTTCAAGATGGTCGCAGGATTGTCGATATATTCAAGTCTCTTGTGGAGTCCGGGAATCTTTCTTCTTTCGCTGATCACACTGCCGGTGGATGCCAATTGAAGATTTTGCCGAATCATGCTGGCCAGCACCCTTGGAAGCGTCGAGATTTAATCGTGATTCGTTGTTGCAAGTTCTAATATGTGGTCAAGCCGTTAGTAAGCTCATTTAGTATACAATCAAGTGGATTAGGGAAAAGAGCCTTTACGCGGTTGTCGTATTTACTTATCCTAATAAATGTTCCTATCAAGTCGAAAGGGTAGATTCCCCGTCTTTTGCTCTAGATAAATCTGTTTTATAGAAAAGCAGACGCCAACTCATGTCAAACGTAGGAAATGAGACGCAAGAGATGGATGGATTTGCTGGAATTTTGTTGGAGAAAGGATACGCCAAAAAGATGTCAAAGGAATCTATATAATGTCGGGATTCGGAGTCAAGTGTTGATCGAGGTATTTATGTAAATTTAAGAGTGTTAAGGGTAATGGTGATCAAGTGTATAAGATTGCTGGATCCTTAGACGCATGAAGTTAAATCTTGCGCACTTTGAAGTCAATTGTGGAAGATTGTCATGCTGACCCAAATGTTGTGGTAGTAGGAGAATTAATTTAGTCGACGCACAAGCGACAAAATTCACTTCAGGAACATGATAAGTTAATGAATCTTGTCATTCATTGAGTATGAATACGAGGCAACAAGTGGAATATGTCGTGAATAGGTCGAGATTGGAAATTCCATCTCGACGGATACTAAGCCGAGATTAAGGATGTTTAAAATGAAAAAATTTTCCATGTAAGATAAGCATGACAATTGAAGTCACAAGGTGTTGCCTTAAAAAAATGTGAAGTGGAATGACGGAAATTTCGACCGCAAGAAAGAAAGATGCTTGGTCAGATGAATAAATAAACATTTAAGTGAAACGGAATCAATAACAATCGTAGTAAGTCCGAAATGAAGAATGCCTAAAGAAGAAATTACCGGATATACCGCTCAAGTGGACTTTAGGAGAAATTACCGTATAAAATGTAGTTAGCACTTGGGCGAAAGATATTAAGCACGATGATGACTAGTTGAAGTTGTCTCAAAAGGCATGCATCAAGTCGGTTACTAAACCATTCTTTCCTAGGTAATAAACTTCGAGACTGATATATATATTATTGATTAATTTTATGAGATAAAGCTGTTGGGCTTGATGACAATATCATTTAAGGTCAAGTATTAAATAGAGAAATTGTGAATTTCAAAAACACGACAGGTCAAGGTTGAAACGATTTTTGGCTTCATTAACGATGACGGTTGTATAATGGCATAAGAACGCGAAAATGGAATAAAGACCGTAGCAGGTAATGACATGGAGAAAAAGTATTCATTGATGACATGCTGGGTTATAATAGGTACAGTCAAAGGAGAAAATATGAAGTTAGCGATGTGAATTAAAATGGCGTGGGTATATCAAAGACGCACTATGATGGCCTTGGGCTGCCGAAAGCAAATATGAAAAGAGATACGAAAGTGGGAATGATAATTTCTCGGAAGACTCGAGTATTGTATGAAATTATATATATAAATTTAATTAAGAGTTTCGATTTGAGTTATTCGTCGTGAGAATGTATGACTACGACCTTCGTGGTGATAAGAGGAGCGTGTTTGAATATTATAATCGTTGCGGGTCAAATGTTAACTTATCGCATTCCAATCTGAAAGTGTCAGCAAATTTTTCGAAGGACGAAATACATACGCTATATATGGTTTAAATATTTTAGACGGATCCTATGACGTCGCACGTGGAATCCTCGAAATTATGTAAGATTTGAATTACCACTACTGAGGAAGTTTGGACTAACAAAGAAGAAAAATTAGTGAGAATTAGTAGTAGAATATTAATCTTGGGATCTTATTAGTAAAGAGAAGATACGGTTGATGATCAAGTCATAAATAGAAGTTAATTATTTAAATAGGTCAAATACGATGGAAACCAATGATGGTGATGCTAATGCTATTTCTAAGGGATTGTAAATTTACGGCTACCGAAAGTGTATAAAAGTCGACAAATTCTAAAGGAGAAATAGGGTATTAACTATGCTGTAGAACATATATGTTGCACTTAATAAGTCGAGCATAATTATGGAACGAGCTCGTGGTTGTGTACTGGGACTTGGTAGTTTTGAGGCGTACGCGATTGAGAAGACCGTACCTCACAGAGGAAAATAGATTTCATGACCCATAACTCTGTAGGTACTAAGAAATTCATACTTATGATTCCTCGTTAATGGATCTCGTAGAGATGCTTAACAAAGATGATAATTGGAATTAAGTTATGAGTAGGCTTGCCAAATTTCCAATGTAAGTGTCGAATCATAATGCCAAGCCAAGTATAAATTTTATATGAGTAAATCATAAAAGATTTCATGAATCATAACGGTCAGTGATACGAGTCACATGTTAACGCCGACTTTGATTTTGAAAGAGTTATTAATGACGCATGACCTCAATTAGAATAAAATAGTGAAATTCATGAATTCAAGGACAAATAGAAGAGCATTATGCGTTATTCCAAGATAAACCCTAACAGTTTATGTGGCTATTATGATATAAAGACGATTGACGTAAGATACAGTTAAAATGAGGATAATCTAACTAGGAAGAGGTTGCTCATAGGTAATAATAATAACCTCCTGTCATTGCCGTAATGCACCAATCAAGCCTATCATGAAATAAGGAATTCTAATATGCTTAAATAAGACGGAAGGAAAGGAAATACGACATGATGAGTTTATGAAGAACTACGCGAAGGATGAAACTCGATATGACGATAATTGAAAATAATATCGTAGGTATGTTACATTAACGTAAAGTTAAGTAACATCGTGAATTCTATAATATAGCCAAGCGGAATGTGAAATCTATGATCCAGCGAAATACTACGCTGAAGACAAGGCTAAAGAAATACAGAAGTTGATCTATGCTAATGTCTAACTAACTGGGTAAGCACGCCGTATTGGCCAATCACTTGTATAAAAGTTCGTAACACAATATTTAATGCTAAGACGGATATGGTAAATTTGAAATTTCCAACTCGAGCAAGTAAACCGAGACACCAGGGGAGCGAGGATACGGGAAAGGTGATATTTACGGCTATTTCGAGCGGTAGTATTTGGCTATTTTCACTAAGGCTTCGATGCATGTTTTGAATCCTCGAGATCATCTCTTGGATTGTGTGTTTTGATCAATAGCAATAAAAGGAAGGGTTGTGAAGACTTGGCAGCTGTAACTAGTGTCAAGAACAAAGCAAGTATGAGAACATGGCTTTGTGGGCGAGCTTATGCCAGAGCAAGAACTATAAAAGTCTATTCATTGAAAGGCGAATCAAAGAAAAGGAAAGAGTCAGTTGATGACTCGTTTATGTCGATCAGGCTATTTAATGCGGTGGAATCTTGTCCAAACCACCCACATTCCTTTTTAATCACTTACCATAAATATTTCTCTTCCATAATTACAACCGCCATTAAAACCTTCCAATTTCATCATACTTTGTTCAAAAATCATCCATCAAAGGCCTCACTAGTTGTGTTTTAGCAAGACTCACACCGCACCATCCTCTCTCTACAATTTGCTAAAACCACTGTAAGTACGCGGCACACGGCGATCAACACTTTCGAAGGCTGCCTCAAGTGAGCAAGGCGGCAATCGAACCCATGTATTTGGTGACATTTACGAGGTTGACCCCCGCTGCGAACAAGAAGCGATCAAGACCAAGAAATGGAGACCAAGAACTCGATTTCAAGATCGCTGCATTTAAGACGAGGTTGTTTTGGTTCCGATGCCCTTCGGTATATTTCTCCCCCCGCCGTTATCGATAATAAATTCCCAAAATGGAGGTTCCGCAATACACAACAATTATCCTGTGCGGGTTAATTACACAAAGGAACCGATAACCTCAGTCGACCTAAATTCATATCGCAGATGCATTTACGCTGGCGGGAGAAGTTCCAGACCGAAATTAATGCTGGAAGAGACGTCGCCAAGAGCCAATTGTCAAGACAAAGTTTGACTCGGGAGCCGCGAGCCGAAATCGCAGTTCCGGCAGACCTTTCGGTTATGCCATCCGCCAATGACAGTATGTGAACCATCTTCGGAAACGACCGGAAGGATTGCAGGATTCCCGATCCCGCTTAGCGAATGCTTACGGCCGATGATGCATCGGACTACGGTTGGAAGCATGACGGTCAATAAGCCGCTGGGCGGTAATCGATCCAAATATCGAGGATGCTGCCATGATTACACGAAACAAGCACCGAAAAGCTCGAAACTATTAATGCACCAAGTATCAAGGACACTTTGAATGAAGCTGATGTTACGTATGATTCATGCACATCTCGATGTTAACACCGCTGGTGGTACGCCCTCTACATACCAAGAGTTAGTGATGCGTAGCCTCAGAATTCAAAGAGGCTCATGGTGTCGATGGTCAAGGTGTTACTGACACCTCGACGAAGATGTTGATGCGATTCCTCCTCCCTGGAAACAAAGAAATCCAAGAAGCAGGAAACCGAGAAAAACGAGCGAGCTCTGCCCTTCCGAGCCTAAACAAAAAAATTGTCAAAAGAGTGAGAGAGCCGCTAAGGAGGCAAGAGAGCCGAAAGGCGGTAGCGTTGCTCGTCGCGCACGTAGGACCGCTGAAAGCCGATGAAACCGCAAGTAGCGAGGCCGTAAGAGAATGTCACAAGAGCAAACCGAAGCCATACCACCGGCCGCATTACCACATCTCGCCGATGACGACTGGGTGCCCGGAAAGCACGAATCCAAATTAATGATGTTACGTAGACTACGCAGAGGATGTCGTCACGCTGATGGACAGGCGAGGGAGCAAAGCGGCAAAGTTCTTTATCGAATTTGGCACGTATCCAGAATCGGGGAATCAAGGATTCCCAAACAACGTAGTCACGCCCCCACAACTAATGTGTCTCTCATGATCAGCAACATGGCCGTGTGGAAGTCAGGCCACCGATGTAGTCAGCCGAGAAATTGTTGTAAAAAATCCATTCACAAATAATCCCAACATCATGGAATTCTCGAGGAGGCTTCGAATACGGCTATCATGAGGTTACCGGCCTTTATTATCCGAAGTCATTCAGGAGTTCATATGCAACATGTCCAGAACACGATGAAGCCCTCACCTTCATGGGTGTACATTTTGCACCTGATTTATTTCTCCTCGTTGATAAATGATTATTTTCGGGAAGAATCTAACGCGGCATCGGTATAATTTGAGACTATCATATAGTCATGTGTTAACAATGGGATTGCTGACACACGGCCGCATGGGGTCTCCGCCCCTGTGTCGGTGCTGTTAAGTACGCCGTGTTACATAACGTAGAGTTGCAAATTGACCCCACTACCCACACACAAATGTGTCCGGCAGCGGGAAAGTTCTGTATATGATCGGGACCGGTGCTTCTTTTGATACGGGCGGGTGCTTTTTGAACAAATTCCAACATGCCACTTCACGTCATACAAGCGAATTCCGCACCGAAAATGATCTCGCAACATTCTTCTGCTCAAAGACAATGATATTCTCGACATTCAATGACATGGCGGAAATTGATCCAGAGTCATTACCATCAATCCAACATCGATGGCGGATCAGCGCGTCGATGTACCGGGGCCTCCCGACCGGTGAGCATTAATTCTCCACAACTCACAATCGACGGCATGCACGCAATTCCCCGAAAGAGGACAGTATCAATGGGCGATTCGGACGGTACGGCTCGTGAATCGCGTCGAGCAGCATCGGTGAGCTCGACCGAAAAGTGACGATGCGCATGTCAAAGCGATGACTCGCCTCGATCAGGTCGTTGTTCAACGCTAGAACCAGCGCTTTTGGCCATGTTTCGATCAACAGTGGTATGTCCTAACGAGGAACCCCGCGCGGAGTAAATTTTTTCTTGGCTTTGATGTTACGTGAAAGCCATTCATATTAGTTTTTTTAGTTTGGCCTTCGCTTTGGCTTAACCGGTTTTCACCGATGTGACGGGGCTGGTCGTATGTCGTTATTAAACAATCCATCTCTTGCTTTGTGTCAGGTTACTACGGGTACTTATGCCGCTTTTTTTCTACTTACTTGGATATTTACGCTTTTATTTACGGTTATACTAACGTGGACGGTAGGTTCTCAAAATATTTGTTCAAAACTTACCCAAAGCGGGGGAGTTTGTTAGTGTATCAGCTGTCAAGTGTTTAGTAACTTTGAACATGATAGTAGATAATAGTACACAAATTTAATAGATAATGTTAGTACATTGTAGTTGGTCAAGTGTTTCGCTTGTCACGACCAACAAATTCCTCAATGTATTAAGAAGAACTTATTCAGTCGCATGTGATCTTTCACAAGCAAGATCAGGTTACCATATTTCGTAAGAGGACTTTGAGGATCAAGAAGATATTTATCTCATTGAGTAAATGGGCATTACTTGTCAATCAAGGAACAAGAGATGCACGTCTAAAATAAATGGAAAGGTGGACCGAATCATTTATTATTTGCAAGAAGGAAATGATTCATTTATTATATACAAGATGAAAGTTTTCTTTTATAGAAATTTGATATAATGCTGTTGACGCGCTTACACTATATAATGGCTTCTAACGCAGACGCAAGGAAAGGCAAACAAGAAGTGTATTCTCAGATATCAGACAAGAAGTGAGCTTGCGCGCAGGATTTAGCGCAGAAAGCGCAACGTACGGAGCGCTTATAAACTCCTTTAGTATCGCATAACCGTCCGCGACACCTGCCATGTCAGCCTTACTTTGAGTGAAAAGATCACGGAGCGACATAGTAGGATAAAGAGCGCCAGAAGCCGGGCGATACGCGCGAGAAGTCGTGCGTATAGTCGTATAAGGAGCTTATACATTTAGACGGAGTGTATCAGTAGGCGGGCAGAATGGGAGCATTCGAAAAGACCTTATTTTCTTTTTTCCCGTTGTATCTTTTAGTTTCCAATAATTCTGCTCTCAATTTTTCAATGGGTATCATATTAGCTTTAGTTTCCAACATATGCGCCTTTTGTATCTCTAGAAGCTCGGCTAGTTGTTCAGTGGTGGAGTTATACTTTTAACATCTTCTCATCGTGAGCTTTCTTTTTCTCATCCTTCAAGTTCAACAAAATGGGGCTTGAAAATTTCATGGCATCACTAGACAAATCTGCTTTCCTTTCTTTTGCAAATTTGCCAATAGGTCGTTCATTGGTATTCTCTTCTCCAATATCCCAAACTTCAGTACTTCCATTATTAAATTGAATCTGTGATTTCCTTTTAGCAACACTCTTGTTTGGCCTGTCAAGCCACTTTTGTTCACTCCGTAGAATAACCCAACAATGATAGCGAAAAGGTTGTCGTTGAATTTCGTGAAACATTCTTCTTGCTTCTTGAATCTGTAAAAAACATGAGCTAGGATCATTTCGTTGAAGAACTCAACAATGATCATAGTATGAAATAATGAAAAAGATAATCGACATCAACTTCATGGTACATACTCAAGCTCAGTACTTAGTGACTGCTTTAAAATGCAACTAATGCTTAGCATTAATTTATCCAATGTTCTTAGGAATATATGTTAAAAGAAGGAAAACAAAGGTATCATCATGATGCATAATAAAAAAAACTGCAGGTTTATATCATAATTGGAATATTCAAAAAAATGGGTCTGCACAAACAATCTTTGTGAATTAGCCAGATCCGTGGAAGACTAACATTGTGTTCGCAGATACCGCTTATGCAACGACCACCTGGGGTTGCTAAACCACAAAACTTACTCACCGCTAGTCAACGCCGACCATCGATGGCTTAAAGAGCTACCGAGCTATCGGGCCATGTCGATCTTTCTCTTGTGCATAAAAGTTGACACTTACTCCAATACCCGCTAAACTGCCATCTTTACCACTCTAATCGCATCAAACTAGTGTTTAACCAACCCCGATATTAGTTACTTGTCTCCCTCTACAGTTGTTACCACGTTTTTGCTTTGGATCTTCTACTCTACAAGAAACCACATGTGGACATATGATCCATGTTGTACAAAGAAATGCTCGATATCTTCCAATTGCAAGTCCATCCTATTAAGTCATAAAATAAAACAAAACCAAATTAAATATAAGAAATACATGACTAAAGAGAAGTTTTCCGTAGAATCGAGGCATAAAATGATACGAAACCATGAACTTTCTATCACAAATCATATCTACTTGTTTTGGTAGATAATTATCCATTTATTCAAAGGATCCGAATCACCTTGTTCATCAAACAGAGGAAACAGGGATGCACACTGCACTCCAAATTTTCAGTACACTCATTTTCCTAGAGAATGAAATTAAGTAAAGTTGAATTTTAATTCATTAAAGTATGTATGTAATCACATTCTTTGTATAAAAGGAAAGGATAATGTGACTTTATACACTCATACCAAAAAGTTGGTATTACAGTAACTGTTAAGAGTCATTCTAAAACTGAGAATTTCTAAGTCATTCTAAAATTGAGAATTTCTAGAACAAAAATTTTAATTTCTTTTGCCTAGATTTCTCAAAACACAAACTAAATTAATATATATGAGCTCAAATATAATCCACAAAATTATAAGCTAAAACCAATTTCAACTTGATTAATGAGACTTCATCCTAATCTAATCAAAAAATCAAAACAAAACTGTACGAAAAAATTGCATATCTTAGCTAATGGAGCATAATTTTGTGAAGCATCATTTTACCCACTTTCTTCATTTCATGAATCCAATAAGTTGCTAGGTTTGTCCAAATTAAGAAAACTTGAAGTACTGGGTACTTTGACTTCTTATTTGACATGACAAAAACATTATCCTGCCAAAATGGATGACTATCAAGTGTACAAATCTTCATATTTACCAATCGATGTTAACCAATCATGCCTGTGAGATGTTTATATCCATAAAAGTATCAAAGTTACAATTTTTAGATCAATATATTTTCAAAGTTACTTAATTTATGATAATTTTTATCCTAAAAATATAAGAATCAACATTGAATTATAATTTTAGTTATGAAATTGAAGTAGAAACATCAGAAAAATCATTATGGGTGATGTAAATAATTGATTTAGTTATGAAATTGAACATTATGGAGATTAATGAAAATGGTTTAACCTTTCTTGACATAAATATGCTTGGATGTTTGAATTGTTGCAGAAATAATTTCTCACTTGCAAGATAAATGAAGATGAAAAATTCTGAATATTGGAAAAAAATTAGAGAAGAAAGAGAAGATGAAAAATTATGATATAATGTATGAGAGATAAAAGATAAAATGTGGTTTTGGGGTTTGGGCGCCAGAGCCAATAAATTGGCGCGGTGTATTGCCTCTCTAAATTTTTTATGTGGGCCAGCCTACAATAAGGATGCTGAAAATGTGACATTTTGACATTTTTAAATTCATCCTTTCCTAGAGATAATAAGACTTTTAGGGTGACTACTACAAATACTCTAAGGAGTAGACAATTCTGACAGGGTCCGACTATATCGCACTTAAAGCGATTGTTAAAAGTCAGCAGTAATTATTTTGCCTCTAAATAAAACTTCATCAAATACTACACTTACAAATAGAGAGACAAAATAGTCACCTCATCCCCTTTTTTAATATTATTTCGGTGTGACTTTAGATCCCCTGATTCGGACATCATCTCTGTTTCGGTTTGTAGCTTGTAAGAATGTTATCAAATGGATAATCATTCGACCGAGTCTAAATCGAGTCAAGAACCCGTTAAAGTTTGACTTGGTATAATTCAATTTTGAAAATATCTTTTTATTTTAAAAGATTAATCAAAATATATGGACTGAGTAAAAAACTTGCCAATATTGGATCGAGGCTCGACTTACCTTACCATTTACTATTCGGGCACACTCCGATGAATCTACCTCGATCTTATTTTGGAATATATACATGTAATATGTGCACGGAATATTACTCGTAATAACGTGATTGTGGGTTCAATTCTCTTTGATGATAAGGGGTCATTTAAAACATCGTATGGTACCCCACTTTATTGTAATAGTTGAACTGCCCTGTCTGGAGACGGGGCTTAAAATTTACTAATATCCACGATAATTCCGATCAATAATTATTACAAGTGTCCAAAAATATACCAAACATTTTTATACCCAAAACATGATAGTCGGAACATCCGACATTCATCTTCAACCAGCAACGAGGTCTTTTAGTTGATAATGCCATACCACCTCACATAATTGACCACACCATTATACCATGTAATATTCTTCATCTTGAACGGACATAAAGCATGCCATCTAAAAAATGCCATTTATCGAAACCAAACAGAAATTTTAAAATAGTAGACTAAAGTTTTGAACTTGGGCTTGATAATTAAAGCCTTGTTCCCCATAATAATCAACCGAATCAAACATTGTTTCAAAACAATTATCCAAGGAGGAGTCATAACTCCTCCCCTTTTGTTTTTCCTTTGTCATATGTAGTAATGACAAAGAGTTTTCAAAACTTGAATTGTAATAAGACAATTCAACTGGACAACCAAGAATAGTAATGAAGATCATGATGAGATTATCAGCTCAAAACTTCTAAATTTATGTCGTGAAAAGGGAAAAGAGGAGGAAAAATCAACATGTGTACAAAAACAAACATTTATCCACTTAAACCCAAAAGAAAAAACTTCACTAGTTCAAGCAAATAGATTCAGAATCTCAAAATCTAACTTTACAAATTTAACAAAAATAGACATAACACTATACTCAAACAAACAAAATCACAAATAGCAGCCTAAGCAATTCAATATATAAGATGTAAATCAGTACAAAAATAATTGAATATATAAGATGTAAGTAGATATAATACTAAATTGGAAGTTGGAGATAGTGCTGCATTTTGAATTGAAGAATTCACAAGATTGCAATAAGAAAGTAAAACATATGTGATTTAGAGGTTAATATAAGGAGGTGTGAGGTGTCTATGTCTATGTAATAATAAGAGGTGTCAATTGCTGATAAGAGATGACTAAGCAAAGAAATTGTGAGATGATTAAAAAGGGATGACTAACCACAAGTGGTGTCAATTGCTAATAAGAAAAATTATGAAAGAATGACTAACCAAATAATTGTGAGAGGATCATATTGACTTTTTATATATAGAGGTTAATATATGTGTTACATTCATCCTCATAAATTACACTTGTATTTTATATTACAAATTCATCATCAATAATTGTATGTTTCCCTTGAACTTTTTCATAGTGCGAGTACCATACAAAAGAGTCAACGACAGTCTTTGAGCTCACCCTATGCAACTACAAGAATCGAAAGCGTTTCCTAGTTTTCAATCATACAACTTTATGATTATTACATTTATTATTAGCATCACTATTACAAAAAAAATATCAATAACACTAAAAAACACTTGAACTCGCATTAAAAAAAATTACGAATAAGAGGCGCTAAAAACTTAGATGGCTCGACAAGCAGCACTCGGCTTAAATAAGCACTTCTCACCACGCTTAAGTGATTGCTATCACTTAGATCAACAACAAAACAAAGTTGGTCTCTAAGTAACAAAACAAACTTTAAAAATAATCGGCTCCTGTCACTACAAGTGACTCGATCCCGTGACCTCATCATACGAGTACATCCCTGCGGACTACTGTGACTAACCCCTTGATAAATGTAAAAACAAAGTTCAAATTTTTTATATAGTTTCTTGAATCTAGAATTAATTTTTTTTGGATAATTTTACATCATTTAATTGATAAGAAATAATAAAGCAGTTTGTCGAGGTTTTTACACACTATTCGCTGAGCTAACTATGCTCTATCTAACATTTGGGAGTTATTAAAAAGCCACTAGGCTACAAAATTAAATCTAAAGGAGGAAAACCAAAAAAAATCACTAAAACTATTTTAAAGTGGTAGGCTTCAAAAGACATCAGATTGATCATCAACCGCAACTTTCAAAAAGTGGCGCCATTCTTCATCGCTCGAGATCCATGAGAAATATTTAGATAGAACTCGCGAATGAACGAATCCAATACAAGATAAACATAATAAGGAGTAGTATTTAATTTAAGTAGAGAATTAAAAAATAATATTTCATAGCTTCTATCATATGTGTGTTTCAGAGTCGCGATAGGGTGAATATTTGGGTATATTAAGGTAATTTAGCAGTATCAACAAGTTTCGCTTTTGTAAATTTATAGGTTCGAATTAAAATGTGTGGTTGTGGATGATATTGTAAAGTAAGATATGTTGTATAGGAAAATGTATAAATATTTATAATTATTTTGTTGTGTATAGTGAATGCATGTATTATTTTAGAATGCGATTTTTGTTTTTGTATAATGGTTTATATTATAGTATCGGGTGGTTTTATCTTATTCCATTTGGCGGTTAAGGGATTTTCTTATGATATTGAGAGTTGTTTTGGCTGAAGGTTATACACATTTACGTTATTAAGGTAGGTAAAATAGTCCATAAGGTACAAATTAGTAAGTTAGTGTCGTTTATTATATGATAAATATTATTTTTTGTCAATAATTATCGGATATGATTTCGAGGATATTTGTTCTTTGGAGAATGAAAGCAAATGAAGAAAATGGACACAATAATGTATTGATGGAGATTTTATTTTATTAGAAAATATTTAAGGTAGAAGTCTATTAAAGAAGTTTTCAAAAATAGTTTGATTTTTGAGGTATTTTGAGTTTCCAATGAAGTTGCTGCTTTTTGAGGAAGAAAGTTTAACTTAGTTGGTGTTTTCTATAGAAGAGGTCGTTTGAAAATATAGAACTCTAAATAGATTTCAGAGTTTGAGTGATGATTTTGTTAAAGTAGATTTCAACTAAGTTTATTCAAAGGATTGTATAGTATTTTATTAGGGAAAAGATTAAGGCGGCTAATCCAAATGTCTTTTAACCTTCTTGAATACTTTTCTACACCCAAGAGGAGTTTTGTTTATTTGTTGTTGAAATTAGAGTGAGCTTCAAGAGTATTGGGCATTTAAGCAGCAGCCAGCTGCAGGTACATGTGGTTTCCTTGGTGGAGTAAAGCTCTAGTCGAAAGTTGGTTTTGTGGGTACTAAGCACTTTTTCTTAGTAATTGATACTAAAACTCATTCAAGCTATCGACTTTTCACATCATTATTTATCAATCTAATTGCTATAAAGCAATTGGCGGGTAATGGTACTCACATGGTTCTTGGAAAATAATCCTATTTATTAATATTATTTTTAGATAATCATTGTATGACCCTCCCGCAAGTCAGACTGGTGCTAATCGTCCCCAAATCCTGACAATCAGCCACCAATCGAATGGACGACTAAATTTAAAAGACACCCTGCCTTGAACAACCCAATAAAATAATATGCAAATGCATAAAAAACAATTTTTAAGAAAAGAATCCATCGCCAGATTCCTAACCACAAAAGAGCAAACTAACATACAACATATCTCCCAAGTACAAAAAATCAACATACAACAAATTGAAATCCCAAAACAAATAACTATATAGACAACCTAACTACAACCCAAACAAAATAAATTTAGACCGCGAGGACATCAATCGCCACCGCCACCTGCCTCTGCAGCGTAATCACTCCAAGCATTCAAGACGAACAACACCACATATCAACCTAGCAATGAAATTGTCGCCCATAAATAATAGGGGCGTGAAATGCTTAAGCTTCGTGAATATGCATTCCAAGCAATTAAATTAATCCCTCCAATCACGATACTGCATCAAAGTAGATGATATCGCATACGATAAATAAGTAGTACATAATATTATTCAACTTATGATCTTATTGATAAAGTCATTGTCAATTTCATTATCATTTCAGATATTCATAAATTCGTCACTAGCATAACATTCAAAATAATGACAATCAACAATAACATTCGTACATTTCAAGAAAGACTGCAATAATACGCAACAATCACTCGACTTTACTCTATCAACTGACAATGACGACATCACAACTCAACAACTAATCAACTCAACAACTTTATCAACTCAACAACTCAACAACTTTATCAACTCAACAACTCAACAACTCAATATAAGTCCGGATTTCTACAACTAATGCACATATAATCAACCTCAACCTCAGAATAGAAACTTATGTCCGCCGACATGTTTTATCACCGAATCGCAACGGCGGCATTTAAGAAAAACACTCCTCACTTATACCGGTACAGAAGGAAAATACCTGACAATACAACTCAACAAACACCATCAACTCATATAACTGCTCCTAATACGACTCAACATCACCTCAAAACACCTATACGACTACTTTGCACTACGACACAACCCAACAACTCAACCCACAACGCATATTCAACATATAATTTAACACAAAACTCATACATACATACACATATCCTCAGAATCGTTAGCTTAATCAACACCCCCGGTATAAATACTCACCTTGGCTAGCAAATAATAGCGCCCCGCCTAATTAGTCCACGTGTCTCTTCCCACGCTCAATGCCTAATCAAAACACCCGAGAGATATAATTACTACTTACTACAATATTAATAACTCTATTTAGTTATCTATCCAACTTAACAACATTTTGGGTTACCAATTATAACCTAAGGTGAAAGATTACTACGAGTTAAACCCGACTAATAAACGCATATTCGAGCATCACATTTCCCCAACCCAATCGGCCATCACTCCCTCCAAACACTAACACTTTAAACAACTTCTATTCAACCCAAAATCAACTTTTCTAAACCAATATATCCATCATTAACCACCTAAATTCCAAAAACCCCAAATACTACTCACTTACCCAAACTAAAATTTCACAATCTCTACCAACCACACAAAAGTCACAACCCATACTCCAAAACATCTCCATTAAAGTCCATTAACATACTTTTGAAACTAAAGTTTGATTTGGGAAAAGTCAACCCTAAGTCAACTATAAACTTCCACACTTTTCAACCACTAAAATCAACCATAATCACCTCTACTCACAATATCCAAGCTTAGATGTAACATTCCTACCATTTCAAAGTCTTAAAATCCCAAATCTCAAAAGTCAACAAAAGTCAAACTCATACAAATGGTCAACTATAGCTCAAAATGTCAAGATTTGAAGATAAAAATCATACCTTAGATGATCGAGAGATGAAGAACAAGATTATAGTGAATTGCAACAAGACTCCACCAAGAAAATGAAAAAAAAATTCAAGAAACGATGGAGGTTAGAGGGATTTCGCCTTCCTAGGAGAAAAGGGAGATTCGGGGATTTTGGTGATTTGATGAATAGTAATACGGGAGTTGGTGCAAGATATTTCTAGAGTCAGGCAAGGTCTCTCGCCTGGGTTTTCGATCTAGTTTTGTCTCGCTTAACAACACAACCTCGAACATAACTTAACTTTCAGCCCCAACTAATTTTTTATAATACCCACATAGCTGAACGGGTTATCACAGTCTACCCACCTAATAAAAATTTCGCCCTCGAAATTTCCCAACTCAACAACCACGAAAGACCCACAGAAACAATCAAGTCATAAAGTACATAAAATAAAAACAATTTTACCACCTATTAAAGCCGAAAGGGTAACGGCTCCTCATATCCTCCTCGCGTTCCCATGTCGCCTCTCCTCTACAGTCAAGCTTCTCCACAACAAGCCACCAAGGCCACCACTTTGTTCCTCACAATACTCTTTTATGTCCGATTTAAGAATCCTCACCGGTTTCTCCTCAAAAGTGAGATCCTCTTCAAGTTCCACCGGTATCGAAGTTAAGAATGCGCGACTATCCGTAATATACTTCCTCAAAGTACTCCATTACTAATGGAATATCAGGAATTTCGTCCAACTCCTGAGGCGACGCTAAACGGTAGTGCCTACGGTCCTACTCGAAGATCTAAACGGTCAAATATAACTTTTGACTCAACTTTCCTTTCCTCCCAAACCGCACATTCTTTCCATGGCGAGCATCCTCAAAAAACACATTTATCTCCAACTTCTCAAGTGACAAGTCCACCCGGGCGAATGACAAAGATATTTCTTCCGCTCATCATGCTACTGGCCTCGTGTGTCAGCCAGATCAACTTGATCCTTCCACCGAATCCTCAACTAACTCGAACCGTAGACTTTCCTCTCTCCCACTTCGTTCCAACAAACCAGAGTCCGACACTTTCGCCCATACAACGCCTCAAATGGTGCCATCTGGATACTAGCATGAAAACCGTTATTATACGGTAACTCCATCTTAGGCCACTGCCATCCCACCCCCGGTAAACCTCGTACACAAGCCCGAATCATATCCTCCAAAAGTCCGGATTGTCCTCTCGACGTCTATCCGCTTGGGGATGAAAAGACGTACTCAACTTCACTCTGGGCCCCTAATGCCTCCCCCCGCCGAAAACCCCTCCTAATCTCGGCAAATCTCAGATCGTCCGAAATGACGACACCGACCCCATGGTCGAATCCGATCAACATACATCTTCGCTAACCTCTCTGGTCCATCGGTAGATCTAATAGGTGTGCTAAATGAGCCGAGTTCGACAAAATTCTATCCACAATCACCCAGATCCCATCATTTTGCCTCCTCAAACGACCTAGAAGCCCAAATATAAAGTCCATGGTAATATTCTCCCACGCCCACTAAGAATAGGAAGATTCTCGCGAACAATCCCGCTGATGTCTATGTTCCGCCTCACGGGTCGACAAACCAAACACTTCGCCACTTAACTTTGCAATTTCTCTCTTCATTCCCCGCCACCAAGAAGTCAACAATCTCAAATCCCTATACATTCAAGGCTACCAGATTTACGTTATGCTACATTATGAGCCTCATCAAGAATCTCTTTCTTCAACTCATCCGAATACGGTACACATAACCTGCCATCCATCCTCAGAGCTCCACTCTCGTCAACCGTAAAATCTACTCTGTCCCCATTCTTTACTTCCCTACTGATATTCTCTAGCAACTCCAAGATACGGTCAAAGAGTACCGGTCGAACCTTCACATAAGCCAACAACTCACCATTGCTACCAATATCAAGCTTCAACCCCAAGCCGCCCCATCTCGCTTTTGGCTCCTTTGGCCTCCGAACCGACTGCAGCATCCGCTACTACATTTGCTATCCCCTCAAGCGATATTCGATCATTACATCATAATCGCCGATAACCCATCCATCTCCTCTCGCCAAATTCAGTTCCTAAGTTTGCAGTGCATTTCCGCATTTCAGGATCGCTGAAAATCTCGGCCCAACCCCATACAAAGTGAATGCCTCCACAACTTCAACCCAAACAATCGCCGCCAACTCGAGATCACGGGTCGGGTAGTTCCTCCTCATGGTTCCTCACCGTCGAGAAGCATAAGCAACGCTTCCTCCCATTCTCGCATCAACACATACCCCAACCCTAGTGCAAAGCATCAGATCACAAACCCCTCAGACTGACGGGTAGAGTTAAACCGCGCAAGTAGTCAACTTCACCTTAACTCCTCAAACACTTCTCAAAATCGCTGCCCCAAATAAAGTGGAACTCCTTCCTAGTCAACCTCGTCATCTGAGCTCTAATCAACGAGAAATCTCTCGAGCAAACCTCCTGCATTACCCAAACAAACCTCACCTCGCCACACTCGTAGGTCGCCCCAATTACTACAACCTCCACGCTCGAGGGTCCACACAAATACCTTCACCGGATATAACATAGCCCAAGAACCGCATTTTCTCCACTGCACTACATTTACTAAACTTAGCGCATAATCGGGTGGCGCCTTAATGTCTCCAACACAACCGCAAGCTGCCTCGCTGCGGCTCCTCCTCCGCATCACTCGAGTGTATCGTAATATGATCAATAAACACAATCACAAATTTATCCAGAACTCCCAAACACCCGGTTCATTAAATCCATGAACGCCGCCGGTGCATTAGTTAACCCAAACGGTATTACCATAAAACTCATAAAGTGTCTAATAGCTCGACCGAAAGGCTAATTTCGAATGTCACCTCCTTAATCCTCAATCGTAGTACCCTCGATCTCAAATCAATCTTCTCGGTAAATACTCCGCACCCCTCAATCAACAATAAATCATCTATCCTCGAAACGGGATAGCGGTTCTTGATGGTGACTTTATTCAATCAGTTCTTCAAGTCGATACACAACCTCAACGTGCATTCATCTTTCTTTTTCACAAACAACTGCACTCTACCTGAGAAACACTCTCCTTGGTTCGAAAACCCCTTATCAAGAGTTCTCGCAACCGAGTCTTCAACTCTCTCTCAACTCTCAGCTGAGCCATTCTATACTGCAATAAATCGGTTCAAGACTGAACTACCTCAATCGCAACCCACTTCTCTCTCTCTCGCGAACCCGCAACTCCTCCTAAAAAATATCGACATACCACGAACAACTCGCATACATCCTCTAACCCGTTTCTCTTCTCTCTCCAAGCCCACCTCACATACCCCGTATACCCAAGACAACCTTTCTTCATCAACTTTCTCTCCGCCTCCGAAATAAAACTTGATGGGCGTAATCGCCCTATCTCCCTCAAACACAATATCAGTCTACTCGACTCAAAAATAATCTCCTCGAGGCGGTAGTCAATTTTACTCCATGTCTCCCCAACCACCCATTCCTGGCAAGATAAGATCAAAAAATCTACCAATTCAAACAAAAAGTAGATCCACAACTAACAATTGATTACTCACTCTGCGGACAATCTCTATGGGATACATGTTTAACCTCAACCGACCTCCCTTAACCGGTGTCATAATATTAAGGGGAACAAGTAAAAGCATTCTACATAAAGCGTAAGATATCCACAAAAACCCCGAAATAAAAGAACGAGTAGCTCTGTAATCAAAAGTACCTCTAGCCTCCGTATCATATACCAACAAAGCAATTGGCTACAACCCTAGGAGTATCCAAAGGCCTCCCGGCCGAAGAATGGTATCGATCCGCCTCCGCCAACACCGCTCGTCGCTACCACCGCGCCTCCCCTATGTACCTCAAACTCCACGACCTTGACTTCCCGGCTCCAAATCGTCCTCCTCGCTCTCCCGGTACTTCTCCTCCCACGCATCAAGGCCGCGAAGACAGACGGGGTTCGCCACTTTGGAATATCGAGTGACAATCTCTCTCGCAATGCTGGCCCATACCGCCGACATCGATAACAAATCATCTCTCTCCGAAAAATCCCGTGATTCTAAGTGACCCATCCGCCCACAACGGAAATATCGAACGCCACCGAACCCCAGCGACACCGGCATCCGTTCGTATCCGATGCATACCGGCACGGAAGAAGCCGCGAAATTGCATCTAACGGCGACCGCAACTACTTCTTGCATGGACAGTCACCTAAAGGTCCTCGCCCTGAACCTCGAACCAGATGATCCAATTGCATCATCGCCTCCTATCGCACTCTCTTCGACCAGCCTCGTGCTCAACCAATTCCATCTCTACTTTCAATGCAATGTTCCTCAACTCGTGGAAATCAAGTAATGTCATCAAGGATATAATGGTGTCGAATCTCCCATATCAACCCATCTCGGAATTTTGCGAATCCTCCTTCCTGGGCCGGGTGTACAACCGGTGCCAGTTTACAATCCTCACTAAATCGCCTCTCGTACTCTCTCAATAGATCGATCACCCTGAGTCATCAAAATCGATCCTCTAAAGCAAAATGGCGTGGGTACTCATGCAATAATTCTTTCCTCGAATAGCTTACAAAGCCGCCTCCCAAGTCACCTCGGGTCCTCCCCTAGCAAATGTAGATAGTCGTAGGTTACCCCACCACCGCGAGCACCGTCATGTAGTCCTGTATGGGCGAACTCGACCCCTCACCACCCTCAATACCCACGGGCTCAAAAATGCTCTCCAAATCTCTAATAAACTCAATCAAGATCAATCTAAGTGGAACCCACTCCAAGAAACTTTCGGGGATCTCTTCAGAACCGGCCAAAAAGCTTACTCGAATACGCCTCCCGTTGAATCGCCATCCGCAAGGTACCAAATCCTCTCAACATGCAGAATCTCATCCCTACCAAATGTGGTCAACTGGAAATCGTGGTGTACCCGTAACTTTGCTGCCTCCACACCAGCCACTTCGGCGCCCACAACTCGACTCCCAACGCCGGGCCACCTCTTAGCCTCTACCTCTAGTACCTCGGTCTAACACGGGCACCTCCCGCTGGCCACGGGTCCCTCTACGCCGCCTCCACCTCCTCGTGGCATCCCCAACGCCTACTTAAAATCAAAGAGTACTCTAAGACTAGGAAAAGACTCAACCAGACAACTCAAAGAACACAACTCAGGTAGACACATAACCACACAGACCACCAAAGAATATGAAACCTACGCCTCGACACCAAGGCCGGCGTTAATCGCCCCAAACTTAGACACCAGAGTCCAAATTTCTTTTTAACCTTCTTAAATACTTTTCCACACCCAAGAGGAGTTTTGTTTATTTGTTGTTGAAATTAGGAGCGAAGTTTCAAAAGAGTATTAAGATTTAAGAGTAATAAGGTAGGAGTATGTGGTTTTGTATAAGTTCTAGCCGAGTCATTTTGCGGGTACTAAAATTTTCCTTAGTAAGTGATACTAAACTCATCTAAGCCATTAGATCATTTGCCACATCATTATTTATAATCTAATTGTTATAAAGCTAAGAGTAGAATATACTTCACATGGTTCTTGGAAACAATCCCGCCTTATTAATATTATTTTTGCATTAACTGCCGACGGATTTGTAATAAAGAAAAAATGGAACATTTTGTAATCTAATTCCTCCCCGCGCCGTATGCCGAGGTTAGAATCGTCCCAAATCTCGACACCGTAGTCACTAAATCGACGGACGACTAAATTTAAAAGACACTGCTCAAACAACTCAATAAAACAAATATGCAAATGTATAAAACAATAATTTTAAGAAAAGTTAATCCATCGCGTGATTCCTAACCACAAAAGAGCAAACCAACATACAACATATATCCCAAGTCCAAAATCAACATATAACAAATTAGAATCCTAAAAACAACAACTATATAGACAACCGAACTACAACCCAAACAAAATAATGAGATCAGTGAGGATCAACTGCCACCCGCTGCTCACCTAAGCTCTAAAGCACAATCACTCCGAATGCTCAAAGACGAACAACACCACCACAACCTAGCAACGTAAATTGTCGCCCATGGGCCGACACTGCGCTGTGTGAAGTCATGTCTAAATGAATATATACGTAAGAATGCAATTACCGCAATCACGCATAAATAAGTACTCAAAGTTAGCATTTATTATCGCATACGATGATAAAGAAGACATAATATTATTCAACTTATGATCTTAATATAAAGTCATTGTCAATTTCATTATCATTTCAGATATTCATAAATTGCCACTAGTAACATTCCAAAATAAATTTACACCAACACAATATCTCAGATATTTCAAGAAAGATCGCAATACGCAACAATCACTGACTTTACTCTATCAACTCCGACAACGACGCATTATCACAACTCAACAACTAATCAACTCAAAGAACACAATCAACTCAACAACTTTATCAACTCAACAACTTTATCAACTCAACAACCTTCAATATAAGCTGGATTTTACAACTAATGCCAAAGCATATAATCAACCTCAACCCCTATGGGGTAAACTTTACGCCCGCTCTACATGTTCTTATCACCGACTGCAACGAGGCAATTTTAAGAAAAATACCGCACTTATACCGAGGTATATGCAAATACCGACCATACAACCCAACAAACACCATCAACTCATATACAACTCTTCCTAATACGACTCAACATCACCTCAAACACCTTAAACGACTCATGAGACCAGAGGACACAACCCAAGAACTCAAAACCACAATGATATTCAACATATAATTTAACATAAAAAATCACATACATACACATACACATATTCAGAATCGTTGGTTAATCAACACCACAGATAAATACTTCAACCTTGGCTAGCAAATAATAGCGCCCGCCTAATTACTCCACGTGTCTCTTCCCACGCCAACGCCTAATCCAAAGACCCGGAGATATAATTACTACTTACTACAATATTAATAACTCTATTTGGGCCATTCATCCAACCTTAACAACCATTTTAGTTACCAATTATAACTTAAGGTGAAAGATTACTACGCGAGTTAAACCGACTAATAAAACGACATAATTCGAGCATCACATTCCCCAACCCAATCGGCCATCACTCCCTCCAAACACTAACACTTTAAACAACTTCTATTCAACCCAAAATCAACTTTTCTAAACCAATATATCCATCATTAACCACCTAAATTCCAAAACCCCAAATACTACTCACTTACCCAAACTAAAATTTCACAATCTCTACCAACCACACAAAAGTCACAACCCATACTCCAAAACATCTCCATTAAAGTCCATGAACATACTTTTGAAACTAAACTTTTGATTCGGGGAAAACTCAATCCTAAGTCAACTATAAACTTCCACTCTTTTCAAACCACCTCAAAATCAACCATAATCACCTCTACTCACAATATCCAAGCTAAAGTGAATGCTACCATTTGAAAGTCTTAAAATCCCAAATTCAAAAAAAGTTTCAACAGTTCAAACTCATACAACACAAATATAGCTCAAAATGTCAAGAGTTGAAGATAAAAATTATACCTTAGACGCATCGGTAGATGAAGAACAAGATTGGCAGTGAATTGCAACAAGATCCCACCAAGAAAATGAAAAAAAAATCAAGATTGGGGGAGGTTGGGGAGGGATTTCGGCTTCCTAGGAGAAAAGGAGATTCGGGGATTTTACTTAATTTAATAATAAGAATACGAGTTTGGCAAGATATTTCTAGAGTCAGGTGCGCCTCTGCTCTGCTTCTTGGCCTGGGGCCGGGCTCCTGCTTAACAACACAATTCGAACATAACTTAACTTCTAGCCCCAACTAATTTTATAATAATGCACATATGGAACTACATACAAATTACTCCATCTAATAAAAATTTCCTCGCCTCTAAATTTCCTAACTCAACAACCATGCAGTAGCACCCGCAGAAACAACTCGAACTCATAAAGTACATAAACAAAACATCTTAGTTGTTGTCACCTCCTCTTACGCTGGGTAACGACTCCTCATATCATCCTCGCGCTCCCATGTCGCCTCCTCAACCCGTTGATTCCTCCACAATACTTTCACCAAGGCGACTACCTTGTTTCTCAGCACCTTATCCCTCCGGTCAAGAATCTTCATCGGCTTCTCCTCAAAAGTGAGATCCTCTTCATGTCCACCATCGAAGCTACGAATGCGCTACCAATCAAAGAGTACTTCCTCAAAGTAACGACACACGGAATACATTAGAATTTCGTCCAACTCCTTCGGAGGCGATGCTAAACGGTAAGCTACGGGTCCTAGTCTCCCGAAGATCGCAACCACAAATATAACGGGACTAACTTTCGCTTCTCCCAAACCGCATTACTCCTTTCCATGGAGATATCCTCTAAACACATGATCTCCAACTTCGAAGGACAAGTCCACCCGGCGACGATCATCATATTTCTTCGTCTCACGCTACTGGCCCTCAAAGTGCTGGGCTGTGATCAACTTGACCCTCTCCAATCGAACTCTAAACTAACTCGAACCGTATACTTTTCTCTCTTCCACTGCTCCAACAACCGAGTCCGACACTTTCGCCTTTGGCTATACAACGCCTCAAATGGTGCCATCTGATACTAGCATTTAAAAACTATTATTATACGCGAACTCCATCTTAGGCCACTCAATATCCCAAAACTCGTAACACAAGCCTCAAGCATATCCTCCAAAGTCCGGATTGTCCTCTCTGCATTGCCTAATATCCGTCTGGGACGCAAAAGATGTGCTCAACTCCACTCTATTCCCCAATGCCTCATGAAAACCCCCTCCGTAATCTCGGCAATTCGCCAGACGCTTGGCCCTGAAACGATCGACACGACCCCATGCAAAGGTCACACCGATCAACATACATCTTCGGCTTAACCTCTCCGGGTCCATCTAGAGATCTGCATTGTAAGAAATGAACCGACTTCGATACCATCCACAATCACTCATATCCCATCATTTTGCCTCAACGACCTAGAAGCCCAAATACAAACTCCATGGTAATATTCTCCCATCGGCCCACTCAGAATAGGAAGAGTTCCGCAACAATCCCTGGATGCTCCATGCCTCCGCCTTCATGCCGACACAAACCAAACACTTCGCCACGAACTCTGCAATTTCTCTCTTCATTCCCGGCCACCAGTAAGTCAACCTCAAATCCCTATACATCTTTGTGCTACCAGGATGCATGTTATAAGAAGCATTATGAGCCTCGTCAAGAATTGCTTTTCAACTCATCCAATACGGCATACATAACGTGCCATCCATCCTCTCAGCTCCACTCACAACCGTGAAATCTACTATGTCCCCATTCTTACTTCCCTACCGATATTCTCAGAGGCCTTCTCATCTTCGGCTGCCGCAATTCCAAGATACGGTCAAATAGCACCGGCCGAATCCCTTCACATAAGCCAACAACTCACCATCGCTACAATATCGCTCTCAACCTCCTGCCTCAGCTTTCATCTATGCTTTTGGCTCCTCGACTCCGCTCCGACTCGTGAGCACTGCTACTACCCTTCAGCTTCCTCATGACATACTCACGATTGTCACATCATAATCACCGATAAACTCTATCCATCTCCTCTCGCCTCAAATTCGTGTCTCATACGGGGTAGTACTTCTCGTGACTTTTTGTGATTAAGGAAAAATCGGGCATCTAACCCCATGCTACAAGTAATGCCTCCACACCAACGCAAAACAATTCAATCGATACATACTTCTGATGTGCGTATCGTCGGGTGTCGGCTACATACCTGCAAGCACTGCATAAGACTGATAACACCTAATAATCACCAAGAGATACATACTCGACAATTCAATCGACATCAGAACGACCCGCCTGTGATTCCGCCATCCCGGCGCTAGAATCATTATAATCCCGAACACCAGAAATACCAAACCAAATTTATCTAATTCAGCTTTAAAAGTTGACAACTGCTTCATCCAAAAATTCGATTTCCATTAAGATTCTCAAAATAAATGCTTTTAAAATTTACAATCCATCGTGCCGATATCTAACCAACCAACCCATATATATATATACAACATATCCCAACAAAAAGAGTAATGCCGGCAAGGCTAAATCGAGAAAGAATGGGATCAATACAAAATAATCGCCGGGCAGCGCTTAAAGTTTCTTGAAAAGTAAAATACAACAATAAAAACTGGTTGACAACACATCAAACAGACCTACGAGGATCCTCACCTACCCGACGCTCACCTACCACTCGAACAAACAAATTCACAGCCTCCTCGCTCAACTAGCCGCCCGTCAACACAAGACAACGAACGCCGCCCAAAGTCGAAAAGCAGCTGCAGTTCGGCTTAGTGAAAATTTAACACAAAAAAGCTGGTCCTACCATACTTGAATCCATTAGACAATATTATAATAGTCAAATATGAATAAATACATATATATCCAGACTACCTAATAATAAGGTCATACAACAAGATTCCAAAGAAGTTCAAAGATAATACGCAAGAGAATATGTTCAATATTTAATACACCTGTAACGAATACAAAGACCAATAAAGACTATAACTCTAGTGCTTACTCATATCCTCCATAAAACAATTTTTCTAACGCATTTACTCAATTGCCTAGCTCGCATCGGATCGAACGCCAAGAACACGTGCTTGCGTCGCAGCGTTAAAACCGCTACCTGAAATCGCAGCATAAATATCGGCTGGTCGGTATTACAGCTGACTGGCAAAGACCTGGCTACCATGCGCAGCAATGCAAATGTGTACGAGTCTTTATGATCACTTTGGTCGCGCGCATTGTTCCGTGATGGCCTTATACTACGGTATAAGCGCTGCCTGGGCCTTTATACTTCGCATAAGAAATGTGTTTATTAGCGATTGGTCCATTCCTACGTGTGCATTTGATCGAAAGATACGCGCATTGGGAGGCCGCAGAGATAATGTGAGATACGAGAGATGATTCGCTTCACTCTAATTCGTAGCTATAATCATCATTGAAGCCCCTGATTTTATTCTCGCTACGGTAAAATTTATCGGCACTTTCAGATTATATCTCGATAATGCTTAAATTTTCATGAGTCGTACGACCGTTTATGACTCATTTATTGTTATGATATCACACACTATACTAGATGTCATGTAATGAAATTATATGTTGAATTAGGTTTCTGGGCTGGACATTGATAATATTACTCCATTTTCTCATGTGGATCCTAGGTCAGTATTAATCAGTTATACTTCCTTTGTGCCAAAAGTCAGCTGGTTAACGGTCGTAGATAACTTTTGAACGAGCAAGACAGATAAAAAATTATAAACCCGACGCTCATGCTAATCTCTCATTTACGTTGATGATATTTTTATATATACCGAAAGTCGATTCAAACGCAGTTAGTATATAAAGCAGACTAACTACCCACGCTGATGCCATCGAGGTGAATAAGTCTGCATACCAATGATGAACGCAAGTAGATAATTCCGCATTTAAGCTATTCTTCGATTTAAGATATACGTCAAGCCAACAGATAAGATAATGAAACGTATTTGGAGGTTCTTATGATAAACATTTAGACGCCATAAAGAGCAGATGATTATAATCGAAAGAAGACTTAAGCGAACTAAAGATAAGTTTAAGCAATTGTCAGACAAGCTTGAGTTTGTATATTATGTCGAAATTAGCAATACTTATGAAAGATAATGTAGATATCTCCCGCGACAAGATCGCGAAGAAGTTTCGTCGACGCCATGATTTGTCGGTGTTAGTCGGAGCCCATTAATGAAAGATTTTATCTTGTCGGTAGGACCATATACAATATAACTCTGAGCGATAAATGCTAAATGCGTAGCGCCTCTTTAAATTATCCTCGCTTTTGTACGAGTGGTAAAGTTAACTGTGATATTTGTATTCACTCTCTCAGCCTTTAAATTTGACTCTATTTCCTGGCCAAGCGATGCTCAGTGTGCTTATCAAGGGACGATCGACGCTGTCGAAGAAATTTCGCGCATCATAGTGGCTATTGCAATAAGCACTTCAAATACTTTTATCTTCTTTGGAGTTTTGTCAGACGTAATAATTATCATTGCCTCGAGCTTGTAAAACAAGTTATCGACAAGCCAGATTTATATTATTCATTTTTCAATAGAAGCAAGCTGTTAGTGCACCACATGGACGAGTTGTATTATTTTTATTATCACGTTAAATGAAGTCATTTTTATCAAGTATTCATCGCCGTATGACTGATTATTCCGTGCTGATGACGGCCCCTAACCTCGCGGCCCACTCCTGTGACAAGTCGTTACAAAATTTAGCTACGTAAACATAATATCTCTTTAAGAAAGCAAAATGACCATAAAAGGAAAAGCACGATTCAAGTCATTAGAAATAATGCTAAACCAAACTGCTTTCAAATTGCGTAAGCCTCTCATAAGTAGCCAACACCGAATGAAACTCCTTCACCAACAAAAGCAGCCCCCCTTTATTTTAATCCAAAAACCAAAACTCTGAATTATTAAGAAAGAACGAGCTTTGTAAAACAACATAATCAAAACAACCCCCCATCAAGAAATGACACCTTTTTAGCATTTTCATAACAAAACTATCACAAAAATGCTAAAAAACTCCTATTTTTTGTTCCTAACTTTGGTAATGTGCCACAAATCTTCCACCTCCCCCCTCTAAAAATTGAATCTTTACCAAAATCCAATAAATTGCACACATACCCTTTAGCATTTTCTTTGCATAACTAGCACAAATTATAAAAACTACCAAACATAATGCAAAAGAGTGCTATTTTGTACTAGTATATGTCATGATTATGAAAATTGTGCAATCTTTATACATAGAGTTCAACTCAATCAACATTCAACACTAGATACTCCATGATAACTCAATTACCCAACAAATTCATAAACAGCCAATTGTATCCAGAATTCATTCAAATATATAACTCGACTTTCCATCTTTATGAACAAACTGCATAGGACATTTTAAGCATGCAAAATACAATATCGCAAATGTGCTCATATGATGGTACGAAGAGCTCACTAAAAAACTTTTTAAGTGAAAAAACTATTAGAAAATAGATCAATCCGCATTAGCAAGTATATTTTGACGAAACACATCATGCAAGGACCCTAGGGGAGCAAAGTGTCCTAAAGGAAACACACCTGAACATGGATTTGATCATTTATGCGTCTAGAAGAATTATTTGCATTATCTCTGTGTGGATTATTGTCTAACCGAAATGTATTCTGTAATTCACCCAATGCTTTATTGATATCAGCAAATATATCAGGCCGGAGATGTTGCTCGAACGTCTTCATTAATTCTCCAAAAATAGAGTTCCTAACGCCACAGCTTCTTGACTATCTACTTTGAGAACAAAACAGACCCAGACAATGTAATCTTCTCAGGCCATAAAGTCAATTACAGTCATTCATTCTAAAACAAATGAAGAAAATATATTTAATTACATTTAGTCGGTCAAAACTAATTTCAGATGATGTACTCTGTAAAGGTACTAACATGCTCTCTGTTTCATTTTAAATGAGTTAATTTCTATTAAACTTGTTTCATAATAATGAGATTCACATCACCTTTTCCCACTCTTGACCTACAATCTAATACAATATTACAAATTCACCATCTTGTATTAGTTATCTAGTATGTTTTCTACTAAAACGCATCAGTCACATTAAAGTAAGATGTAACAGAACACAAAAATCAAATTAAAAAATTTAAAGCAAAAGACAAAACCCAACAAATTAAAAAAACCCAACAAATTAAAAAATATATATATATCATAAAAATCAAAGCTGATTTACGGTAGTTACCTTATCTTTAGAAAATAGGACAACAATTTAGGTGTCTTGATTTGATGATAATGATGATGACGCTGATTTGTTGATGATAATGATGATGACGCTGATTTGTGTTAGGGCAGTAGGGTTTACCGAGGGAATTGGGGGAGAAGGAGAAGAGGAGTTTTGTGGGATTAGTTTTGTGTTAGTTAGGGAGGCTCATTTGCTAGGACGTATGTCTCATTTATTTTGTTTGGATAATTAATAATTACTAAATCTTTGCTGTTTCAAGTGACAATCAAAAGTTATCATCAATTTTTCAGATTTCTATTTTTCATTTATATTAATAAAATTTTCATCACTTGTTTACAAAAGAGTATTATTTCTATTTCAAATTAATTGACTTTCTCAATTTTCAAGACACAACTTTAATCATAAATTACTTTTTACGTATACATTGGCTTTAAATTACAAAAAAAATAATATGAAAATAATTTTAAAACAAATATTTTTCCTAAAACGCTAATTAATTCACAATCACAGACGTGCCACTACAAATTACTCTAAAATTATGTGTTTGGTATCGATTTGGTTTAATTTGATTTACATAAATTATGTGAATACATAAAAGCCGATACCTTAAAATATTTCAGATATGTAATCGAGTTGATACTCAAAGTATGTAACACATAAAAAGTGATACCTTTAAAATGTTACGTATTATGTAAAGGTTATGCATCGGAAGTGATACTCTAAAGTAATGAATACAAAAAGGACATAATTTTAAAATGTTGGCCTATTTTTAAAGTGTTGGCATGAATGATACTCTAAAGTACGTAACACAAAAAAAGGATACCTTAAAATGTTACCTATGCACAAAAGTGTTATATAATAAAAGTGTTACATAGCTATACTCCATGCGCACTCGCCAATTTTCAATTATTAAAATACGTGCTGCTACTTCCAAAGCTCATTTTTCTAAGAGCTTCGTATATACCCAAGTCTATGATCTCTTCCAATGTCTCACAAGGATCACTTGGTACATGAATTCAACCAAAGTTCGAGGCCGATGGACTTGATAGTTCGCCTGAGACTTCAACTCTCAACTATATTCAAGAGGAACGGTTGTGCCAACGCCTCTCTTGAGGTTCCTCCGAGTCTTGTGCACCTTGGCACATAGCGAGGTCCGGCTCTAATCTTCGCCCTTTCTCGTGGTAGGATGCTCTTCATGCTCTTTGTCCGATTCTAGTATTTGGAAGACAAATACACGCCAAGCTGGATTCTGGCATTTGCCCCCCAACCTTTGGAAGACGGATCTCTCGCCGTATCTCGATCGCTGAGTCGCTCACCGAATACACTCTTTCTCCGTGTTATCATCCCGGTGTGCGCAACTTCGATCAACTCGTTACGTGGTAGTTAGCTACCCTTTGATCATGATATTTGAGCTGAGGCTTTAACATGTACCCGAGTCCGCAACAGCTACGGAATAACCTTTGCGCCAGAGCTTTCTCGAAGTCTTGTTCGCCGATGTACTTTGTCCCATGCTCTATCTTTTGGTCCTCAGACGCGGCCACGAGCCTTTGAGCATCGTGGATGCTTATCTTTTCCGTCTGAAGTCGGCCGTAGCGCCCCAGCGTTTCAATGACTTTCTTTCCTTTTGGTCGTGGGAGGGCTCGGGCCGAGCTACTTTAGCGCTTCTAGTATTTCTCGTGGGTAGCACCGTCCGTCTTCTTTCTTTGATAGAACTTGGCGTTTGCAAAGTGTGCCTCTTCAGTGGTGAATGGATTCTCTTCTGTGTGTATCGTCACTTTTATGCCATCCTTGAAGTACTCTGCACCGATGTAGAGCGAAGTGGTACTACTGGCTGTGGATCCATGACCTCCCAAAGAATATTGCTCAGAGGTGGCCTCGAGCAACTGAACCATGATGTCGGCCTCCAACTCGCCTATCACCGTGTGGATTGAGAAATACCTATCGTCAGGCCGAGCTACCCTGCCAGCCTCTCAGACATGGTTGCAGTCCGGGCCGTAAGTCTTATGTTGAGATGCCCAATGCTCTCGAAAAGCGCGAGAGGTAGCATGTCTTTGCTAAACAGCCTCTCTACTAGCATTTCCACATCTTGAGCTACGACAGGTATCCGGATATGTAGAGCGGGCGATTGTAGTCGCCGTCTTCTTCTCGGCAAATCGTCATCCGCTAAGTGAGCCAGCTAAGCCAGGGACATTCTGGTTGCTCTGGGGCGCCTGAGGTTGTTCCCACTGGTATCTTCAACCTCTATGTACATGTAGCATGACTCCACGTCTTCATTTTCAGAGTCGGTTGGATAGTCTCCCCACTTCATCCCTGGTTCCAGCTTGCTTTTCTAAGTCCTCCGTCTCTTGACTCTACTCTTCTTGAGGATAAAGCGAGGGTCAAGCTGTCAGCGGAGACCTCGCCTTCTTCCAAAGAAGATGGCCTCTGGGCGGGCGAGGTCCATGACCTTCTCCTCAAGACTAAGCACTCTTCATTGGATGACCTAAGACTCGACGGTACTCTGCGAGGTCCTGGCTCAGGCTTCGATTGGCTTCTTCCGGCACTTGTGGGCTCAGTAGTTCGATCGCTTTGCTCTTCACGCAGCCTCTTCAAACATCTGTATGTCCGACTAAGAAGGGGTACGTCTTGGCTTGCATTTCTTTCAATAATAGCATTCATTATCCCTCAAGGTCGAGTCCTCCTTCTCGTCTCTTCGGCCTCGAAAGCAGAATCCCAGTTGAATTATTAGGGAAGCAGTACGCACCCCTTCTTCTCTATTCCTCCGGACAGCTTCTCTCTCTTGCCTCGCATTGCCTTGTGTTGTGTATATCGCGGCATCGCTCTCTTCCTTTATTTGTCGCCATGGTCGCCTCCATATCATGTGCCTCCGTGGATAGCTTGCTCGAACGCCTTTGGTAGTATCCTCGTAGGACGCATCGCAGTCCCAAATGCATCTCCTATATACACATGCCGATGAGGAGGCATGCTGCAGCTTGTCTCGCGCTAAGGCATGCTTCTCCACCCCGTCAATGGTAGTCATGACCGGGTTCTTCGACGCTGCTTAGCCCAGCTTAGTTCTATCATACTAACTCGTTGGAAATCGCATATTTATTTGTTTAATTATGTCCATTTATTGTAATAATTCATTTACTAGTTTTAGCTTAATGATATTACTCAAATTAAGTGTTCAATAATAATAATTGTAAATTACTAAATAGACACTCATGATATCAAGGGTTACGCTGACAAGTGATCTCAGCTTATAACGTTATAATAATAAATGGCCAATTATATTATTATACAACTAATATTATCCGAGCCCAAAAGGTCACACACATGTAGTGCATGGAGTTTTATTTCATATATGAAATTAAATCGTCATTGCTAAATCAGAGTCGATTAAATCAACGATACTAATCGAGATTTTTACATTGATAACGAAGATACAAATTGACGAGACCGAATCAATTAACTTAGTTTAATTGATGGTTTAACTAGTAAAGCTCATTGGTGACTTGTTAGTTACTACTCATTAACATTTAGTTAGTTAACGGTTTTTAATTCTAGTTGGCTTATTTAAGCTTAACAATGTGTCGAACTATTCAAGTTAAAAAGTATATAAAGAATCTTATAAGATGAAAAATGTAATCATCTTTTCTCCTCTTTCTCCTCAAAGTCGCCCCCTCCCCTCTCTCCATGGCCGAACAAAAGTCAAGGTTTTTGACTTGATTTTGTTCTCCAATTGATCTTGTGATTCTAGCAAATCCAATCACGTGATTCAACCGCTCCTCGTGTGGACCAATTGGAGGCATCTACCATTTGTGGTGCTAAAAGCTAAGGAGATCAAAGGAGGCTTTCTCGAGAGAAATGTCAGGAATTCCACCGGCCAGAATCGCCATTTTATATATATATTTCGTAATTTGATTATATACATTTTGAATGATCCTGTATGCTATTTGTTCATGTTTATGAATAAGATTTTGCATAAGTTTCCATCAGTGGCATCATGAGCATGTTCAAGTTTGTATATTTTCGATTACATTAATATAAAATTTGTTGTATGACATTTTATATATTATTGTTCATGTTTATATATTCTTGATCATGAATATATGTTACGAAAATTGATCCATGAATTTATATGTGTACTATACATTATTCAAGTTCATCATATTTTTGATTTTGATGATTTGAAATTGGATTTGTCTTTCATGAATTGAAAGGGTTTTAAAAACATATTTTCATTGAAATCTAAATGTTTTAATTGGATTTGAGGCATTTAGAATATTCCAAAACTTCTTCACTGCTTTGTTTCTCTCGAACCTGCATTTATTACAAGAACAATGTCCAAAATTTTCATAATTTTCCTGATAGCTTAGTATTCCAAAAATAATTTTGTAATTCTAGAGTATTAATTGAATAATTAATTATTGGAAACCGAGTTTTAGAAAATTCCAATTAGAACAGTTCAAGAAAATTATGAGGAATGTCTGTGTTGAATTTTAGAATTTTTGGATAAGTTTAAAGCCTTCAAATAGTTTTTTTTTTGCAAATAATTGAATTGAATCGAAAAACCGAAATTAAGGAATGGAGGCGCTGACTCGCTGGAGTCTCCACGGCGCCGCGGCGATGGCCAAAACGGGATGGTTTAGCCACCGCTGATGCGCGCTCGACGGTGAGCAGCCCGGAGGGATTTAGTATCGCCGTGGACGCCGAGGTCGGTCATCTATCGTGTTCTTTTCGCTCAGTTGTTACAAAACCCTAATCCGTTTTTAAAAAATGTTAATTTCGGTTTTTGGTGAATTATTATCATTTCATTATTATGATAATTGTAATTATAAATTTTGGTGATAATAAATTTAATTCAATAGTCCCTTTCATTATTTATCCGTTTATATATTTATTTATTTAAAGGATAAAATCACGGTAACTATATCTAGTTAATTATATATTTATATAAAGATAATTACTTGTAAGTTTTATCTTATTATATTTATATATGAAATAATTATTGTAATAATTATTAGACACATAATATATATTAATTAATGTATTTTAATTATATATATATTTCATGGATTTAATTATGAAATTCAAATTTGAATTTTAAATTTCAATCACATTTAATTGTATATTTATGTGATTTGATTTGATTTATAAAATCAAAATGAAAACTATTTATATGAGTGTCAATCATATATTTAAATTTGAATTTGATTGAGAATAATTATCTCAACCTCATAATTAGTATTAATTACATAGTTATTACATATTAAGTTCATGTTTATTGCGTATTATGTATATGTTTATTGTATACTTATTGCATTGACACTTAATAGCATTAAAGATGTTATTTGACTTTATGAGTCATTTATTCCATATCCTTTAATGTATTTATTAAATGCATATTTTATATAATTTAATTATTGCATTATACATATTATGGGAATGGAAAGGGGATATTGAGCATGACCTATACGGTATTTAACCGTAAGCACTGCTGTAAAATCCAATTTACCTGAGTCGCATTTATTCTATTTAATTCATTTTATTTTACCCACAAGCTTCGCATGTCGTCTTAGTTGGATTAGTAAAGACATGTACCGTCATGCGAGGCATTGGAAGATGACGCCACCAAACGACATTTGCAAACTTGGAAGTTTTCTTTAAAATTAAAATAATGTAAGCAGACCGCATTTTGCAAAATGCTAAAATAGGGCCTTATGTTAGTATTACACTTTGTAAAAGTGTTGTAATAGATCTATTTTATTTTTAGGATTATATCATTTATTCTCGAATGTGTATTATTTTGCCTTTATTTTCATTATGTGCATATTACTTGGAGTATGTGCTATATGACACTAAATAATAACAAATAATATCAATCTCACCACTAAAATTTAAACAACGATCAAACCAATTTGTAAGTTAGGTAACTTATCACGACTACCGGGCACACTACGACGGTAGTGCCAGACCGGTGTCGTGATTAAGTATCACAATTGATCGCGTCAAGTGATTTCCAATTAACGCCGCTGGCTTTCGCGATGATCATTCCAAACTAACGTATTGGTTTAATTGGTAGCCAACCGTGATTTCCACTAACGTTGTGGGCTTAGTGATACATTGTCGCCAGAGCACCTAAGAGAGTAATAAAGGGCCTAAGAGTCATGGTCGCACAATTGATTAGTTAATTCAGTACTATCAGGTTTCGATTCAAAAATGTATGTAGTGTCATTGCTTGGATTCCAAACCATACGATCTTTGACACTCACATTTTAGACTAAATACGGGTGCTAATATTTATAATTTATTTGTAATATGTTAGAATTGGAATACACTAAATGAGCTCAAATAGAATCGAATAAAGTCATCTGAGTGAAATAGAATTGGAATACACGAGTCGAATATATAACTAACTCTACTTACCTCCTAGATGGTGATTCATCAGAAGTAAGAAATGTAATTCCATTAAATGAACAAAGATAGCCTGCTAAATGAATCAAACATTTGGTTTCCTCGACTCAAGTTGAATGTATTCATCAAGTTGACTATGCCCATGTCTATTTCAAATTTTTCTTATTACCCACGTGTCAACATGTGTGTTTAAGGAAATATCCAAAGAATGTTCTAAGTAATTTAATTTGGGATTTATGGATGTTTTACAATATTTTGGAAGTTCACATCTCAAATGAGAATAAAAAGGAAATCGATTGTACTGTCAGTATCCAAGTTGCAAACTTGAGATACAAGATAACGGAGTTGAAATCCTCATCTTCATGTTTTTATTAAAAATCAAAAGTGTGTCAAGAAAGCGGCGTGAACCTTGAAGTCTTTAAAGGTTACCGAGCACAACCGCATATAATGTCCCGTATATCAGTGGCTAAAGGAATTCTATTACAACCTTTGAAAGGTATAATAGTAATTGGTTATTGTACATCCAGAAGTCTAATTGCATATGTGACATATGCTATATTAGTCACATAATATACGCTTAGATGACATTTGCTTGTTGCTTGCGGCACGCTGGCCATGAAGCTGAGGTGAATAGTAAATCTACGATGATTAGACTCATAATGTATGCATTCTCTTTACTGACAAGAATTTCTATTAAGTCCATTCCTACAAGTAAGTGACTCTAAACGAGTGGAAAGTGGTTGGAATCTACTACATGACAATATGGTTCACCATATGCCATGCCGGATCGCGCTGTACATCACTTAATTATGACATAGCACAATTTCCATAATAGGAATCATGGTGTTTTACTAAATATATTCACGCCGGGATTCAAATACGCTTATAGTAACTTTATGTAATCTATCTCTGTGCCGGCCGCCCGAGGTGAGAATCATTATAACTCGAACACTGCAGTCACCATATACCGATGGATCTACCTGGGCTTAAAGAACTACGCTGCTTTATCCAAAAAAATTTGATTTAAATTAAAATTTAGAAAAAACAGCTTTTAAAATTTACAATCCATCGTGACGATATCTAACCAACCAACTCCATATATATATACAACATCTTAATTCATGAATTAAATACTTATATTCATCATACTATCCATAACAAACTTAGAAACACAATTCAATCTAATTTAGCAAAAGTCAACTAAAAGTCAACTATGTCAAAACCCAAGAAATATCCCAAAAGATTTGAACTTTCTTACCTTAATTCAAAGAAGATGATGATGAGAACATATTCAACCAACAATTTTTGAGTTTGTGCAACAATCGAAGAGAGAAACAAAGAAAATTCTGGAAGCGATGAGGAAATCGCCAAGACCAAGGAAAAGTTAAGATGATATTTGTCTCTTGCAGATGATCGTTGATAAGTGATGAGAAGATATTTAAGAATAGCTCGAGTCCCGCTCGTTTCGGTTAATTTCTCCACTTTCCGGTATTTAAATCTCAATGAAACCCGATTCCAAATGTAAAATTTCCTATGACATAAAACTTGGCCACTATATAATACTAGTCTCGGTACACGATCTTATTCTAAATTATTTATACTATCTCCGGTCCCACCACCTAATCTAATTTTTTTTTAACGTAACGGTTATTACACTTTAAGAGAATAGAGGTAACTATAAGCCATGAAATGATCAGCTTGTTGATCTTGACTAGAACCGAATGCTGGTATCAATGGTATTGACCGTTGTCCTGCATGAGACACTATTAGCCAAATCTACGAATAATGAAGCTCGATATACTGTGGAGTAAATTAAAGAATATGCATTTGATCGATAGATGTGTTTTAAGACACTTTTAGTTGTGTCAAAACCTACCCGAGTAAGAATTCTAGAAGTGGCTAATTGCCACAAAATCTGTATAGTCACTAGAAATTCCAAAACGAGGTTTTGCCCTTGTTACACTTAACTAGTGGGTTTTTCGACCACTGAGTGTATGTATTTGTGAGGAAACCGACCCGACGTAATGTCCACAATTTCAAAGCAAGCTTGTGGCAAAAGGCTTAAAACTCATTTTGCACATAGCTATGTATGACTATACCACGATAATCGTAGCCATCTCTGATTCCATGGTTGAGAGACCGAGCAGATGGATGTAAAATCTACTTGCAAGTAGTATTCTGGATTATGATATGAGCCAGGATTTCATTACTTTCCACTTTTTTATATATTAGTCTTTTAAAGGACCTAAGAGTTTAATAATAAGCTTAAAGGTTCCACATGTGGACTCGAAAGCAAAGATCTCGAGGCCGATATATTCTTCTGGCAATTAAATCAAGGTTTGATTTCACGAGATCGAAGAAGGAGCTGAACGATGCAAGGTTTAGTAGGAGCTAGTTCATTTACTTTCTAGAATAAGTTAATCAATTGATTGAACAAAGTAATTCTTTTTTTATAATCTAATTGTTAACTACATTATATGAATGCATAATTCATTCATATAGTCATTTATTATTTCAGTTATTGAAATAATAATCCCAAGCGAAGTCTATAGTTTCTAGAAAAGCAAATCTCGAAGCGTTGACAACTTCTTCAAGCCTAAACATAAAGATAAATCCATTTTCCCTAGTCGATGTTGAAGGTTTTGGGCAACTAGCATTCGATGACCAACATAGTGGATTGATTGATGCTCGCTTGGATCATGAGAGCTCTCAGAAGTAATCAATCTTATGGACTGCCATTGGTATAATCCGAGGAGCTGGATTGACTACTGCAAAATCATATAAGATATGTATATATGTGTCCTATGATATTTGCATAGACTGTTAAGTTTATCAATTCTTAGACCTACGTATATAACTATCTATGTTATATAATCTATGTGCTTTGACTATGTCAAACGTCTTTCTTAAACGGGGATCATGACGGCATATGTTAGGTAACATAGTGAGTTAGCAGTAGATGTTGAGATATTAAAAGGGATTTATCCATCCTTGATATACAAGGTGTATCTCGTGCCTCTCAATAAGTTCGACTATCAGTTTACGGGATGCCATAGTATCTCGAGTCAGCCCAAATGAAAGAAAGAAAGTCATGGGTGTTTCATGACACACTTTATGGTTAGCCACAAAGGAATTGTAAATTAATCGCCCAAGGGCAAAGTTGGGGAGTGTTAGAAATCGTGTATATTGGATTTCTTTAATTATGTTCATTATCATGACAATCGTTGTAACAATTCATTTACTAGTTTTAGCTAAATGAGATTACTCAAACTAAGTGTTCAATAATAGTAATAGTAAATTACTAAATAGGCACTCATGATAATATCGTGGGTTTTGCTGCATTGCTAAATCCCACGCATAATCAAGTATAATAATAATAATGGTCAATTATATTATTATACAACTAATATTATCTCAAATAACCTGCTCCGTATAAGAATTTTTTTAATATGATTTTAGTTGCCTCAAGTTGAGTGTTTTATGTTAAAAGTTAAAATTCTGAAATCGAATAATGATAATATGGGTTTGAATAACAATATATTTTGAGAATAGAAATTTAATTTGACTCAGGTTTGAATTATGTTGTTAAACCTAGAAGAGAAGTTTTTCTATATTTGCGAACCAAACGATACCTAAACTCCACATAAGTATCCTACCTACCACCACTAACTCATTTCATCTTCTAAATAAATAAATAAGTGAAAAAAAAATCCCTCTTCTTCCTTCCAAGATGGCCGAACCCCATGGCACACCCCAAGCTTGATTTTTTCTTCATTTTCTTGGTGAAACTTGTTGGATCCAACCCTCAAATCTTGTTCCCCATCTTGAGATTATCATAGGTAAGCTTTTTAATCTTCAAATCTCATCATTTAAGGCTTGAGTTGACTTTTATAAAATTGAGTTTTGGGTTGACTTTTAGATCTTGACATTATTATGGTATAGAAATATTATCTAAGTTTAGCTTAGGGATTAGAGGTGATTTTGAGTGATTACTGGAGTTAGAAAGTGGTGTAAGTCAGGCTGACTTTGTTGACTTTTTTTTAAATTAACTCTAAATTGTAATACATGAGGTTGAGGACTTTAATATAGTTATTTTGGGGAATAGAATTATTGGTTCGACGTGGATGATAGACTGGATTGAGAAAGTTTGGGGAAAGTACATAGTATTTAGTGTTTGAATCGAGGTTGTATTTAATGGTTTAATTAGTTGTCAATTGATGGTTGATCGATTAGAATGCCATTTAAGCTTTTATATTGTCAGTAATAAGCGATGATCGAATATTGGAATTTTAGAAGTGTATACCAATTTTGGGGATGGGACGCATTGTTAAGAGTAGTAATTTGAAATCATGAGACGCGGCATAACGCCGGGGTTTATATATAAATGTTAAAGAGAGGTTATTCTGTCGGAATGTGTTATAATGTATACTTCTTTGAATAGAGTTTAGTCTGGATCTAGCACGAGGATCAGCTTAGAGTTATTGTTATTATCGCTTGGGGCTCGAGGTGAGTACAAATCTCACTTTATGGGAATTTTTCATATATATTGAATAAATCTACCCTTACCAATATTATGTTGATAGTATATAAGTTCCTCAAAGGAGATTTCAAGTAAATTAAAAATTTCAAGTCGAGTAGCGGAGAATTCAACATACGGTCGGTCAAATGCATCGAGACTCAGTATCAAATCGGTTTCATTGAGATTTAAAGTACCTAAAAAGTGGAGAAATTAAATCGAAACCAAACGGGGTTGCTCCGGTCCTTAAATATCTACCATCCTTATCTTCTTCATAATTATCCAAACCATTTTCTCCTCTTTCTTCCCCTTACGGCCGAATCTATCTTCCCCTTGAAATTTTCTTTCTTCCATTCCTCTCATCGATCAAGCCGCTTAAACTCACGACAGTTGTGGATTTGCTTCTCCCTCATCCTATCTGTGCAAGAAAGATCAAATCTTTTGAGATATTTCTTGAGTTTCTCAAGAGTTGACTTTCTACTGATTTTTTGTTTACTCATGATTTTGGGACTTCAAAAATGATAAGCATAATGGATCAGTTTGGAAGCTTAGGATATGATTAGAGGTTATGACACCCATTTTGAGGTTGAAATGTAGAAATTGAGTAGAAGTTGAATTTTGTTGACTTTTTAAGGAATTTAGTTTTTAAATGTTGAAATGTTATAAGTATCCTCAAGCTTGAAATATGTGTTGATTAAATTGTGATTTATGATCATGTTATGAACAATTGAGATTGATCGATATTAAGTAGATAATTTTGTGATTATGAGTTATATTACGCAGATAATTGAGATTATGATTCATATCATGAGATATTAGTGACAGGATTTATATTATGGGATAGTTGCAAATGCGATTCATGTTAGCAGATCTGCTATGGCCGCAAGGCTCGTGTACGCAAGGTGGTCATGTGCGTGGCTGCAGCGAATGCCATTGGATTGCTTTGCGTGTTATTCATGAGCCGTGCTAATTCCAATCGAGGCTCTCGTGTGGTTTGCATATCAGAAGGGGTAAATCTCCGCGATTCTAAGGCTGCCGACATGCACATCGGCGAAGGTAGGAAATGGCCGGAGGACGGAGCGAGGCCTCATCCATTGGGGATGAGGCGGATTCCTCATATGTGATTATTCGAGCGGATTCTCATACGTGATTATTTGGAGGCGGATTCTCATGTGTACTATCTTTGGAGTGATTCTCATATGTGTGTATTATTCTGAGGCGGATCTTCATATGCCAGATTATTTTAAGTGAGGCGATTCCTCTATTTGATGACTTTGAAAATGGTAATCAAGCTTCCTTTAAATGAATATGCATTGTTAATGGTTATAAGCTCTTGCGTATAAGACATGCTGACATCATATGCGAGTGATTCTATGTGATTCAGGGATGCTTATTTATGGTGTAGCCTGGTTAATGTATATGCATATTTTATACATATAACTATGAATATATGTGATGGGAGAAAGTCTGTGGTATTTGTATTCATTCAGCTTAATAGCTGACTCTCTATTCTCTATGGGCGGCATTTTATGCCTGTAAAGTTTCCTAAGAGGTGTTGACTGAAAGTGTTCGGATCAAGATTGCAGCGAGGCGACAAGCTGCATAAGATCCTCAACAAATTTTCCCTCTTGTTATATTTTCTAGCATTCAAACATGTATACTGAGAGGTCGTGTAATATGTCAGACAGGGAGATTATGTGTATCAGAGCGGTTGTATTTCTTTATGTCATGTGTTTCGGTGATAATGCTTTTTGTGTGATGTATCATAGTTCACCAATGATGGACAAAAAGTGTATTATTATTATTAATGTTAAATGAAGTCTTTTATGTCATATCCATCGTGATCGGTGATTCTCGTGTACAGTTGTTGGATTTACCTTAACTCAGGATCACGACCTAAGGCGGTCGCGTTACAATTATGTTATATATTTTGCATGCTGTTGTCTGGGACTATTCCGATATGTGTATCACAGGATTATGATTGATATTATGTGAAAATTGTGATTTACGATTCATATTACGAAATAACAATGGAGATTATGTTTCATATCATGAGATATTAGAGAGATTATGATTTATATTACGGGATAGCTATGAATATGATTCATGTTAGCGAGATCAAGGGGTATGCCACATGTGTCACAAGCAAGGGGTCAAGTACGTGTTTTGATTGCTTTCAGGTGTTATTTGCAGAATGTGGTGACCCCGACCGGGAGGCTCAGTGCTGGTGTGCATATCATAAGGGGTACCCCGTGGGATTCGGGAGGTTCAGCATATGCACATCGGTGCGTAGCCTTGCCTGGGAGGTGACTGAAAGCGAGGCCTCATCCGATTATTTTCCTGGAAAGATTCCTCATAATGCTGTATTATTTGGAGGTGGATTCCTCATATGTGTACTATTTTTGGAGGTGGATTCTCATTTGTTTACTATTTATGGAGGTGGATTCCTCATTCGACGACTTGGCTGGTGATCGCTTTCCTTAAATGAATATGCATTATTTATGGTCAGAAAGCTCATGTGGATTTGTATTATATAACATCATATAAGCGATCTCTATGTGATATGTGGACAATTTATTCATTGTGTAGCCCTCTGTTAATGTATGTGCATATTATATATACATAAGTATGAATATATGTGACGGGATCATATGTGGTATTTGTATTCACTCACCTTAATAGAAATGAATTCCTCATTCTCTACGGGCGGGCTGCTTATGCCCAGGTCTCTGTGAGCCGATCGCCGAGGTGGCCGAGGATCTGCTTTGGCCGAGCCGCATGAGACATAGCGAAAGGAAGTGCATAGGAAGTCCCTTACTACCATTGCCCCTTTGTGGTCGATTTGTATATTTCTAGACTTGCGGTGTTGTATTATATCGAGGGACTCCGGTTGTCATACTTTTCCTATGTCAGATTTTGCATGTGTTGTCTGGGACTTGTGTGTTGTATTTAATGGTTTAATCTAGTTGGCTTATTGGTTCACGGGTCGAGCTTATTCAAGAAAAAGTGAGTAGGCTATATGTGATCTTATAAGATGAAAAACCTAATCATCTTCTATCCTCTTTCTCCTCATAGCCGCCTCCCCTCCCCTGTCTCCATGGCCGAACAAAAGTCAAGGTTTTTTACTTGATTTTGTTCTCCGCTTCGATTCTAAAGAAATCCAATCACGCGATTAAATCCACTCCTCGCATGACCAATCAGCCATCTACCATTTGTGGTGCTAAAGGCTGCGGAGATCAAAAGGAGGCTTCATGAGAGAAAGTTATGACTTTCGCCATGCTGTGTTTATATATATATATTTCAGAATTTGATTATATATATTTTGATTGGATATCGCATGCTATTTATTTGCTTATGAAATTTTATGCATAAATTTCCAACATAACCGGGCCCTCCCGTAAGTCAAGAAGGGATGAGGAACTGCTCTCCGCTTATGCCCAACCTGCCTATGTAGTCCGATTCCGCCGTGTACCACTCAAAGGCATTTCTAAATGTCGATTTAATCGCTTTCGCGACCATGAGATCTCCACTACAGCCGTTGTTGCATGTTTCTAAGGAAGAAAGGCCCATCTAACCGTGGAACTTTGGGGTTGATAGCCGGGGCATTTTCACTTATCTAATGGGGAGCGTAGGCTCGGAAGATAGAATATGGAGGAACCGCTCTCCCTCAAGTGTTTTTGATTCCCCAATATGAATCCCTTCTGAATGGGCACCGGTATGGTCCCATCACCGAGATGTATGGAGTTTCTAACGCTTTTGTCAAGTGATCCACGAGACGTGACTGATTTCCAAGGTGGTGCGGTGTCTCCTGGTGCTTCTTTTGAGGTATTATTCGCTTCGAGGAGTGTGTGGCCCTCGGCTTTTGTACTCTCAGGTTCAAAGTTGTTCATGGTCGAGTATCTTCTTGCTACGCTGAGAGACTCTTCCCCAAGGCCAGATAAAGCTGAGACGTGCCCTCAACTATCTTTTGTTAGAGAAGCCATTCGCTTCCCATAAGGATGATCCCCGTCATCACTTTACTAATACGTAAGAGTCATCGGGGTCTCCATGTGACCCATGTCTTGATTGGCTTCTTTTCATGGATGAGCTGGGTGTAAAGCCACAACTAGATGGTGAAGAATGCCCCTGTTGAGTAGGTCTTGAACCTTCAAGGTATTCAATGTCCCTTTCACATGTGGGACATGTCGACCCAGGCAATGTAGGGCTCCTAGTCGACTACCGGATAGTGAACCGGTTTTGCTTCGTAGGCTCCGGTAGTATGTTCGGGGCCAGACCCCGCCACGCTTCATCTTGAAGCGGCTTCTCTCGAGTCGTGAGTGACGCAGGAGGTAGAGAATCCCACAGGCGCGCAAGATTTGTATCGCGAAGAAAGATTTTATTATTTATGTATGCTCCGAACAATAAAACCTCTTTGGGGAACTCTTTCCTGGTACAAATAATATTTATCAAACGGATTGGGTTCACTATCGCCTAGTACTCAAGTATGTATGTTGACGCTCACAGATTACTTGGCTTCGATATGGACTCGAGCTGGCCGATCTGGGTCTTGAAAGGATACGTGTCTCAATGTGGCCTCTTGACGAGGATTTGGTCTTTGACTCAGATATGATCCGAACCGCTTGATCACTTTGATCCCCGTGGTCGCGTGACTCGGATGATTGTCTCTGACTCGATCCTCGAGATACTGGGGATGGATTCGAGGACTCGACCTCTCTCCTCCGGGCTGATTGACAGGTAGGCTGTGGGCGCATTGACGCCTTCTTGCTTCCGATATGTGAGCCGGCCGGACGACCGCTCTTCTTACCGGATACGTGTTTGTAAGGGACTTGGACGAACCTTGTACTGTGGTTTGGTTCCTTCAGCCAGCCAGGCCCTAACATCTTCCTGCGTTTGATGCCGGATATAGACCGTAGGCCTTTAGCGCAAATGTTCCTCATCCTTTGATTTCACTTTGGGCCGAGCGCGCCTCACTTCTCATCAACTCAGAATGGTCTCGCTTCTGTCTTGGTATATTCCGTGCGCTTTATTTGATATAGGAGGCAGTGAAGCCTAACATCTTGATCCTCTTCAGGGCTGCTAGTGTAGGGGCTTTAGCAGCGTATTTCCAAGCGCCTGGGTAGTGGACGTGACACCTTCACTTTGTCGGAGATTCCGGATTGTCCGCCTTCTTTGAGAGGGGTCAGACGCCTTTTCAAAGTGCAGTGAGGTGGCTTCATAGCTTGGACTTCCTCCGGATTTGATGTACGTTGGGGCTTCAGCAGCCAGATTTCCTACAACCGGTAGGGGGAGACTCTTTATTTGTTGAAGACTCCGAGTTGTCCGCCTTCCTTGATGGTTTTAGCGAAATTGATTCTTCCGTGCCCTGAGCAAGCTTCTTCCTTTGAATCTTAAAGCTCTGCAGATGCTTCCAGCATCTACTCAGTCTTCTTCTCGTGAGCTTTTCCGCAAATTTTGCCTTAGCTTTTTCTCCTACTTCAACTTATTCTCTTATTTTCGAAACGAGGTATTTATAAAGCTGGCCTCGATTCTCGATTGGTCGGTTCATTTTCGTGCGATCGCGATCTTTGACTGCTTATTTTGGCGGCACGATTCGGACTGCCGATATTTTGCATGACTTATTCTCCAAGAATAGGAGTTGGCCACCTATTTTAAGGTTGTTTAGGTAAAAAATGAATTTATTTATTGACCCCGACATTCCCTTGCTTCATTAACGTATTCTCTTATTGAATTTATTTTTTTAGGTCACATATTTTGGGGAGTTTATTATTCTTAAATTCATATATTTGATAAGCTTTAAATGTTTAATTGATAAAATATGTGATATTTATTGACGTTTTATATTTTATAGGAATATTTGATGAAAGTTGTGAATTATCAGATAAATTAAAAAAAAATTAATTAAAAAAAGTACGAAACAATTAATAGAAGGCGGGGTTGGACCAAACTAAAATAGATCAAATGACCTATAAAGAAGAATATGTAAAGAGAAAGGGGAGGCTGCCCAAAGCAACCTCGATCTAATGGCCTTCTCCCAACCAAAAAAGTATACATCCATCATGATGTGGCACAACATCTCACTGGCGTTGCGTTTGCACTTAGCTTATGCTCTGACCGTTTTATAATGGACTGTTGTAGTTATGCTTTTAGTTATGTTTTAATTTTAAAATTATTGGGGATTTGATGTAATCATACTTTTGAAGTTTTATCCCAGTATTAATTGTTAAGCCACAAACCGTATGGAAAAGTAATACAGAAAATAGTGAATAATTGATTAGGAAATTGTTATATGAAAATATACAATAACTTAATTGGTTCAATAGATTATCTTGTGCTTCATGTTCTTACATTAATTAAATCATCTATGAATAATAGTGTTTTAGTTAATTTAGGACTTAACCTAAGAAAGTTCTAATCTAACGCTGGACTTTAGTGTAATCGAACCCAAGATATAACTGAATGTTTAGATTATAAATATTTAGCTGAAATTGTATTGATGAAATCTATTCCCCAACAAACCAAAAATTTATATTTTTCTTCTTTTATTATTGTATTTAGTTTAATTAATTTGAAATCCAATTCCTATTTAAATTGCTTTCTAGGATAGTTTAACTAGTATAATCAAATAAATAATCAACTCTATGTGGTTCGACCGCCATAATTATCAGTATCTATCTGGCTGACTCATGGCGTTAAATTATAATTCATCACCCCACATCTTCGAAAACCCTATTTCAAAGTTTCAAAATTGTGCTTATTTAACGTAAAACCCCAAATTCTAACTCTTAAAATTAATATCGCGCCCTCAATCCCGGTAACTCTATTATTTTCCCCGACTTCAATTTAATTCAAAGCTAGGTGAACTCTAATCAACACGCAATCGTATTATCGATTGCAATTAATTCAATTAATAAATTCATAAATTTGATTAATTAAAATTCCACTACCTACAAAGATAAAAAGTGATATTTAAAATAATAATCTATGTTACCTTGATATAATATACTACTGGCTATTGATGGCGTGGCTAAACAAGGTCGAGTGCTTAACTTTTTGAATTGAACCATCATCTTTTATCCATGCAAATAGACGAATGTGGATCGTCTTTTTTTTTTTTTTTAAATAAAAACTTTATTGATAAAATAAATTCAGAGATACAAAGTCAGTCGAATGGGGATTCTCAAATTTCAAACATATTACACATAACGGATAAAATTCAAGTATCAAATTTATAAAGATAAAATAAAAAAAGATAGATAGAAATTCAGATCTATGAAGATGAGTTAGGATAAAAATTTTGTTAATATACTTGAATTAAGTTGTCAATATCCTTGCCTTCTGGTCGATTGTCCAATGTAAGTGGAATTCTTATATACTTAAATTTTATTGGAAATTTTTTATTAGTTTAAGAATATATACTTTTAAATATTTATTTATTTAAATTGTTACTAATTTTAATAGTGTATCAAAATATATGATGATTAAATTTGAAATATTTGAATAATCAAAAAAATAAAACATCGCTCTATGTTACATATTGAATTATTCAATTTATATCATCATAAATGGATTGATTAATATAGAAAAGAAGTATGCAAGGGCACAATCATTTTTTCCTCCACTAATTGTTTGTTTTCTTTGCCATTCATAGATTTTAAATTTATATTAGAAGGTACATATTGATACTAGATGTATTAAATTCATTATATAGATACTCACTTTGTTTTGGAACATAATATGTTAGTATACTCATAATATATGTTAGTTACAAGAATTACCCTACCATTAAGGTATTTATTGATAATTCTTTTGTATTAAATTAATGATATTATTATGTTAACTTAATTGAATACTATATATATAATAAGGATGCACCAAATTGAAACTTATAAGGGAGAAGTACTCCAATTTAACCAAAGCGTATTCAAACAACTTAAGAAAATAGAACAAAAATGAAAAGTGTTGCACAAAATATTCAACAAAGTAACAATAATGTTATCCATCAATATTATCTGATTGATTAGTTACTTAGAGTTGCATCAAATGCTTATGAAACTGCAAGTAGACCAATTACTTTACAAAGTGTTTGGATATCTTTCAATATGTTAAAATTATTTATTATCTATTTAGGTGAATTATTTATTATCTATTTTTGTGCATTATTATATGATCTTCATGTTCGGAGTTACATAGATCGAAGAAGATGCATTTTTGTGGCGTCATGGAGCAAACAAATTTGAATATAAATGTTCTATATTTTGTTGTGACAATGATAAAGTCAAACTAGCTCAGAGAAATGTACCAATTAAGTTATAAAATCTTTTCATTGGTCAATCAGAAGAAGTGAAGGGTTGTAAGCATATTCATGGCATTATTTACATGTTTTCATTAACTTTTTTGGGAGTTAATATTAACATGGAACTTGTTTCCTCAAGAAAAGGGGATTATATATTTCGAGTTCAATGAAAAGGTCATTATGATTTTTTTGGTCTAACAACCGGAAACAACTAGTCATGTTTTTTTAGTTATATTTACATGATACTTTAAAGCGAAATACGGAATCGTTTGAAGATAATGAAATATGGAAATGTACATAAGAGTTTGATCTAGAAAATCAAAATAATATTAGAAACTAACCAACATGATTAAAGAAAATTCATCAATGCATGATGTTCAACTACAGTCGATCAAATTGCCGTAATATGGATTGAGGGTAATAACTATCATACTTTCACTATACGAAAACTCATAACAAATAGAAGTCATATATGTAATCAAATGTAAGTAAAAAGAAACTATTTCGAAGTCTCAAGAAAACAAATATGAATTTCACAATATATTAGGTATATGAATTGTCACGTGCAACACAAGTGCTCAACTACTCGTTAATATAAGTAGTTAGTATATTTTCTAATAAAGACCAAGTATTATGTCTAGATTCTAGATGAGATGTCCATATAAACTGTTGGATATCAATAGTTATTGGTTTAATTTATTATGTTCGTTATGATAATTGTTGTAACAATTTATTTACTAGTTTAGTTAAATGAAATTATATAAACAGAAAGTTCAATTATATTAATTGTAATTACTAGTCGGGTTCTCAAGTTAATACCGGAGGTTATGCCAGATTGCTAGATCTCATATTCATAACCGTTATAATAATATTAATGGTGTATTTATATTATTATACGACTGCTATTATCTGAGCCTAGGGGGTCACACACATATAGTGACGTTGAGTTATATTTCATGAATGAAATAAAACTGTACTTGCTAAATTGAAAAGTTGATTGTAATCAACGAGATTGTGAATTGGGATAATCACACAACACGTGTGAAATATATTTTGGATGAACTCGAATTAATTGAGTTGTTAGGTTCAATTAATCATTTAGTTAGTTGAGCTTGTTAATAACTCGATAAGATATTAACGAGTTAGTTTCTTAAATGAGACGGCTCATTAACTAATCGGGTCGAGCTATTAGGTTAAATATATTGTCTATATATATAAGGGGATTAACTAGGTTATTTTCATGACACAAAACCTCAACCTAAGGAGCCAAATTTTTTGCCTCCACCCCCTTTAGTGATAGCATCCCCTTTTAAGTGCAAAAACAAAGTTTTTACTTTGATTCAATCATCCAATTCCCTTTGTGTTCTATCAACCCTAAGTGTAAGATTCAACCTATAATAGTGTGGAACAACTAGATGCAGCACCTGTTGCAGTCCTAAAAGGATTGGAACTCAAAGGTCTGCGTGAAAGGTTTTGTTGCTGAGTCTTCCGCTGGTATCGCTGTAACGTTTTTCTTAATTTTATATTAAATTCTGATATTAAATCATCTAATGGTCCTGTTATGTATATTTTGATTAAGTTTAATCAAGTTTATACATGTAATTTTCCATCATAAACAACCTAGATACAAATCGATATTAGATTTTGTATAGATTTTTAAAAGAATAAGATGATTACTGGCATTGAGGTTGTTTATACATAACCACCAAAACCCTATCAATGAGGCAATCAATAGTTAAATTATAATGAAATAAAGGATCTAGCATATGATTGTAGAAAATAGAGTCATTATGATGACTATTAGATATATAATTAATTGTCGAATTAGAGGTGTTACTAGGAGCAGATGAAGTTGAAGGAGATTAGAAAATTGAGTTACTTTAGTAGAAGGAACCCGTGAAATCTTTTGAATTTAGGCCTTTTAGTAGGGGGTCCTGATTTGCATTCTTTTATAGTACGAGTGAATTTTGTGATTTTTCTTTTGTTGCCTATAAGAGTTGAATCATTAGGATAGACAAAATGAAATGTATGCTGCGGGCCCACCATATTTTGTATTTATCGCAACATATGACTTGTTTTTATTTTGATCAAAGCAGAAGCAGTGTCATTTAATCAGATTTGGATATTCCAAAGGATGTTTTCGTTTCGGTTCGGTCGGTTTTGATTTTTTGTGAAATCGATTCGCCGATTTTTTAAATACGAACTAAAATAACTTAGTCGCGGCGAGATTAAATTATATTATATGTATCGGTTGGTGGTGGGACCCGGTGATGGTAACGATAATTTCGAATAAAGCCCGATATGCGAGACTAGTATTCGATGAGTTGTAATTTATGTCTCGGGGAATAACACATTTGAAATCGTTTTCATTAAAATTTTATCTTAGAAAAGTGGAGAGAGAAATAAAGCCTTATTAAGCGGGAGCAGCTCATTACTCTAAATATCTCTTGTCCTTTATCATCATTCGTTCTTATCACAAAAACCCACCCCATAGCACCCTATTGTGTTGGCGAACCTCATCTTCCCCGCCCCCCGCTCCCGAATTTTTCTTCCGTTCCTTTGTGGCTCGAGACACAAAAAGAAGTTGATTTTCATCTTTCCTCGTAAATTATCTACTGGCATTGAGGTAAGAAAGGTTGAATCTTTGTTGGATATTGATAAGTTATGGAAGTTTGACTTTTGTTGACTTTATGATTTTGAGTTTTGAGAGTTATAAATGGCATAGAGTGCAAATCTAAAACTTTGGATTATGTGGTTAGAAGTGATGATAATAGATTTTAGAGGTTGAAATGTGTTGAATGGGATAATAGTTGACTTTTTAGGTTGACTTTTCAAATTTTCTTTAAATTGTATTATAGATATTATGGGACTTTAATATAGTTGTTTTGGGTATAAGTTGTGATTTTGATGTTGATTGAAAGAGAGAGTATGTTGAGGTAGGATTTTGTAAGTTGATTAATATTATTTAGATTTTTTATTAAAGCTTGTTAGAAATTGGATTAATTAGTTGGGAATTGATTGTTGGATTGATTAGAAATTATTTAGAGTGTTGGAATTAGGGTAAAGGAGGGGGCGAGATTGATTAGTGTTAGGGTGGCGGGATTTTGTCGTTTTATTGAGTAAACTAGCAGCGTAATAATATTTACCTAGAGTTGTTAAGTTGATGGTAAATATTGTTGCGAGTTGGAAAATAAAAAGCCAAAGCGTGTTAAGGGGAGGTTAAAATTTGAAACCTTAAGTTGAGTAGTTTTACCTAAACCTAAAATGGAATTGTTAAAGTGAAAACTAAAATGGGATTAAGAATGTAGTAAGTAGTAATTGTATTTTCTGAGATGTTGTGATTAGGCGTGGAGGCGTGGGAAAGCGACACTGGATTGATTAGCGAGGTGAGTGTTGACTCACGGGTGTAGATTAATTTACATTCGTGAATGTGTTGTTGATGATAATTATGAATATTATCTATATATGTTTGTGTTGATTCTTTGGTGTATGATTGAGTTGATTTTAAATTTGTGTTGATCATTTTGGGGTCGGGGTGTTTGTTGGTTGGATTGACATTAGATGAGTTGTTTATGGGTTGTTGACGTATGATGAGTTGTATTACCCGGTTTAGTGGCCTTGTACTTCGGTATGAGCGTGATGTAGTGGTCTTGTACTTCGGTATGAGCGTGATGTAGTGGCCTTGTACTTCGGTATGAGTGTGATGTATTTGCCTCGTTACGAGTGTGATGTTTAGCTTATGTCGACGGGCATAAGTTTCTCCCTGCAGGTTGAGGTTGATTACAGGCGCCTTAGTTGTAGAAATCCGGGTTCATGTTGAGTTGATTGCGTTGTTGAGTTGATTGAGTTGAATTGATTGAGTTGTTGAGTTGATCATGTTGAGTTGATTGAGTTGTTGAGTTGATTGAGTTGTTGAGTTGATATTGTTGAGTTGATTGAGTTGTTTAGTTGTGGGATTGAGTAGTACTAGTGTTGTTGGTAGAGTTGTGGTCTTATTTGGGCCTTGTTGCCACTGTTTCTTTGAGATGCATGATTATGGTTGTATGTTCTTTAGTAGACTGTGCATGTTAGTTGATTGGGCCTATAAATTTATGATAATTGTAATATCGGTATTAGTATACTTTTATGATGCCAGCATGATTATGAACTCGCTAATGATATTCTCAATTTATGGCCTTAGACCAGAGTAGTAGTATTACGGAAAAAAATCTATCTATGTTTTACTGTAATTAACGGTATTATGTTGTATATTCTACGAGTGGGTGTGGGTTAATTTCGCTCTTGAGATAAGTACTCACTAAGGTTCGCGACTTACACTATTCGCTATGGTGGCATTTTTACTTGTGCCGGGTTGGCCGAATTGGTGCATCGAGGCGTTCGATTCGTTCGTGTGATCGAGGGTTTGAGTGCTTAGGTGAGACGGTGGCCATAGATCCTCCGCAGTCTTCTTTTCTTTTTTGGTTGTAGGTTGGAATGTATATTGTTGTATTTGAGATTCCCGGACTATATATGTGGTTGTCATTTGTACTTTGGCAGGTTGTTGTATATATGGTTTCATTGTGTGTAGAAAATGTCCTTATATGAATTATTTTAAAACTATTCTTCGGATGTATGTTATGTTATTAGGTTATTTAAAACGGTGGGTCTTTTCAAATTGAGTAATCCATCGATTTGGTGACTCACGGTGTCGAGACTTGGACGATTCTAACCTCAGGGCGGCCTTTGGAGGCGGGTTATTCCCCAATTTGGTATCTTGAGCCTAGGCTTCATATCTTTTGTGGTGTCATGTGTGGTTATGTGCCTAGGTCTAAGTTGGTCGAGGAGTTGTTGATATTTGAGTTTTGTGGAGTGCGAGATCTTTTCTTCGTTTTCCTTAGGCATTTGAGGATGCCGGTGGATCACAGTTAGAGCGGCAGGTGCCACGAGAGGTGCTCTGAGTATACCGAGGGGTGCTAGAGTAAAGCTTGAGAGGTGTGTGCGGCGTATTGAGTCGGGAGTGTGGGCGAGATGAGCCCAGTGTAGAGCGAGGGGTTCGGGGTATCAGACCCCAGTTGATCCTGTTGCTGTAGATGAGTGAGGTTTGAGAGGATCGATTACAGTAGCATCGCGCATCGTAGTGAGTTGGAAGTAAGCTCTTTGATCGTTTTCTAAGGAGATCCACAGGGGAGATTCTTGGAGTTGGTATACCCGTTGAATTGAGTTCATTAGAGACATGGAGACTATATTCAAGCCAATGGGCATAGAGAGTGAAGCGAGGTCGAGTTCCACTTGCCCTCTGAACTTAAATTAAGTTGCTTTCGTGGTAGGTGTAGTAATTTATGCCGATCTTTATTTCTTTGGGGAGAGGACCTTGTGTCTTGGGAAGACTTTGTAGAGATGTCCACCGGTATCATTGATTACCTTCGCTAGTTTTCATGAGTTGAGAATCTTTGAAGGTCGAGGATGGAGTTAATTTGGTGAAGCCGAGTAAGGCGAAGAGGGGACGACAAGAGTCAGTTGGTACTAGTGGACCTTGTAGTTGCAGATCTGAGAAGAGGATGGTCAGCGGACCGTCCGGATCGAGTCGTTTTTAGTGCACATTTGTTCGTCCGAGTTATTCCTTGGAGTTCCTTCTGCAGTGTATACGCTGGTTTTGGTGGATATGGGGAAGCATCGATGGAGTTCAATGCTTGTCGAGATGTTTTTCGTTGTGATCGGTGGTCATAAGATCTGAGGATTTTCGGGAGAGAGGATGCATCGTTGTCGATTACGGACATCTTGCGGGGTTCTCCTCGGCCCGTGAGTGGAGTCGATATTAGAGGGGTAGAAGTGGATGCTTTGGAGGCCTTGGAGGTCAGGGTCGCGGAGTTGGAGATCTCGAGGGAGCGTGGTAGGTAGCGGCCATGGTGGTCTTTGTGAGTCGGATGTCAGTCCCACTCCAGCCACAGGTCGTGACGGGTACCTTGTTATTGTGATTATGAGGCTAGGATACTTTTGATTACGGAGCTACTAATTCATTTATTTTTCGAGTTTTGTTGATGGGTTTACCTATATCGAGTCTTTGCTTGTTCACTTATTATCCTTGACACTAGTAGGGAGTGCATTGAGGTGAGATCGTCCATAGAGATTGTCCTTTAGGTGTGAATGATCGGTTGCTAGTTATTGGACCTCGCACCGTTTGAGTTAGTAGACTTTGATCTTATTTTGGGTATGGACTGGTTGGGGAGACATCACGCTAATATTGACTGCCACCGTAAGGAGATCATCTTTGCGAGTCCGGGTAGACCCGATATTCTATTTGTGGGAGTTAGGAAGATCTTACCTTCGAATTTCATTTCGGCACTTGAGGCCAGGAAGTTGATGAAAAGAGGTTGTGTTGGGTTTCTCGGGTATGTGGTTGACTTAGACAGAGAAGAGAACAGATTGGAGGATGTTCATATTGTCCGTGAGTATGTTGATGTTTTTCGAGGATCTCGGGTTACCGCCATCGAAGTGGAGTTTCGGTGAGGTAGTTAGAGTGCCTTGATGTCTGTGCGCCGTATAGAATAACCAGCGAGTTGAGAGAGTTGATGACCTAGTTGCGAAGCTGGCGATAAGGGGTTTCGGACGAGTATTTCCCCATGGGGTGCACCGATTACGTTTGTGAAGAAGAAGGATGAATGCGTTGAGGGTGTGTATAGACTACGAACCCAGTTGAATAAGGTGACTATCAGAACCGTTATCCATTGCGAGGATATGATCTGATTGACCCGATTGAGGATGCTAACGTATTTTCAAAGGTGATTTGAGATCCGATTTATCACCCGGTTGAGGATCCAGGAGGGCGACATTCCGAAACTAGCCTTTCGATCCAGGTATAGGCACTACGAGTTATGGTGATGCAATTTGGGTTGACTAATGCACCAGCAGCATTTATGGATTTAATGAATCGGGTGTTTCGGGAGTTCTTAGATAAGTTTATGATTGTGTTTATTGATGACATTACGATGCACTTTCGAATGGCGGAGGAATTTCTGAGACACTGCGTGTGTTGTTGGAGTATTGAGACATGTCACGGTTATGCGCTTGAAGTTCACCGTGTGAATTGGATTTAGCGAAAATGCGATTTTTAGACACGTGTTGTATCGAGGCGAAGGTAATTATGTGGATCCCGGAAGGTGGAGGCTATGACCAATTGGGAGGTAACCCGTGAGTGTGAAGTGAGGAGTTCTTTGGGTTTGGTTGGGTATTACGGGGGGAGGTTTATCGGGGGCTTCTCGTTGATTAGGCTCGATGACCAACTTGACGGGGAAAGGGTGTTTCCTTTATTTGGGATGAGGATTGTGAGGCATTTCGAGAGAGAGTTGAGCAAAGGCGACTACTGCGTCGGTTTGGCCTTATCATCAGGTAATGCGAGGGGTTACGTGATATCTGTGTCTGTCGCGCGGAGGTTGGGTTGTGTGTTGATGCAGAATGGGAGAGTGATTGCTTATGCTTCTCGACAGCTGAAGAACCATGAGAGGAATTACCCGACTCACGATCTTGAGTTGGCAGCGGTTGTTTTTGCGCTGAAGTTGTGGAGGCATTACTTGTATGGGGTTAGATGTCAGATTTTCACCGATCATAAAAGTCTGAAGTACCACTCCAGCAGAGAGACACAATTTGAGAAGCGGAAGGGAGATGGATGGAGTTTATCAGCGACTACGATGTGACTATTGAGTATCACCCGGGGAAGACGAATGTTGTAGCAGATGCTCTGAGTAGGAAGGGGAAGGCTAAAGAACCAAAGATAGAGATGAAGCAGCTTGGAGTTGATCTTGAGGTTGGTAGCAGTGGTGAGTTGTTGGCTCATGTGAAAGTTCGACCTGTACTCTTTGATCGAATCTTGGAGCTTCAGCAAAGATGAGAAATTACAGAATATCATTAAAGAGGTGAAGAGTGGAGATAGATCAGATTCGTGGTTGATGATAGTGGTGCTTTGAGGATGAATGGTAGGTTGTTCGTGCCGTATTCTGAGGAGTTGAAGAAGGAGATTCTTGATGAGGCTCATAATGCTCCTTATAGCATGCATCCGGGTAGCACGAAGATGTATCGGGACTTGAGGTTGGTTTATTGGTGGCCGGAAGAGAGAGATTGCAGAGTTTGTGGCGAGGTGTTTGATTTGTCAGCAGGTGAAGATTGAGCATAGACACCCTGCAGGTTTGTTGCAGCCACTTCCGATTCCTGAATGGACGTGGGAGAACATTACCATGGATTTCTTAATTGGACTTCCTAGATCGTCGAGGCGGAACGATGGAATTTGGGTGATCGTGGACAGATTGTCGAAGTCTACTCACTTCCTACCGATTAAATAGACTGATGGACCTGAGAGGCTAGCGAAGATGTATGTTGATCAGATTGTGAGATTCTGAGAGTTCGGTGTCGATTATCTCTTACCGTGATGCGAGATTTACTTTAAGATTTTGGAGGGGTTTTCAAGAGACGTTGGGGACCAGAGTTAATTTGAGTACATCTTTCCATCCCAGACAGATGGGCAATCAGAGAGGACGATCCAGACTTTGGAGGATAATAGCCGGCGTGTGTTCTGAGTTTCTCAGGGAGTTGGGATGATGAGTTGCCTAAGATGGAGTTCGCGTATAATAATAGTTTTCATGCTAGTATCGAGATGGCACCATTTGAGGCGTTATATGGGCGAAAGTGTCGAACTCCAGTTTGTTGGAATGAAGTAGGAGAGAAGAAGGTTTATGGCTCCGAGTTAGTCGAAAGGTCAGTGGAGAGGATCAAGTTGATACAACAACACCTGAAAGCTTGATTGCAAGGAAAGGCAGGAAGAAATATGTTGATCGCGAGTGGATTTGTGATTGAAGTTGGTGATCGTGTATTTTTTAGAATTATCTCCGTGGAAAGGGGTAATGCGGTTTGGAAGGAAAGGGAAGTTGAGTCCAGATTACGACGGACCGTTTGAAGTTACAGGCGAGTGGGATCCGCTTAGCTTATTGTTTGGCGTTGCCTCCGGGTTTGGATAGAATTCATAATGTATTCCATATGCTCTGAGGAAGTATATTCGGATAAGGTCACGATGCTTAAGCGCGATACCAGTGGAACTTGAGGAGGATCTCACCTTTGAGGAGAAGCCGGTGAGAATTCTTGATCGGAAGGAAAAGGCATTGAGGAACAAGGTGGTGACCTTGGTGAAAGTGTTATGGAGGAATCAACGCGTTGAGGAGGTGACATGAGGAGCCGTTAACCGCAACTTTTCGTGTAGGACGTAATTTGTTGTAGTTGTTTTGTTTCACATGTTGTATGATTGCGTGTTGCATTATGTGGTCCTTCCGTGGTTGTTGAGTTGAGAAATTTCGAGGGCGAAATTTTTATTAGGTGGGTAGATTGAAATAACCTGTTACGCCTAAGCGATTAAATTATATTATATGTATCGGTTGGTGGTGGGACCCGATGATGAACAATAATTTCATAAGTTATGGAAGTTTGACTTTTGTTGACTTTTATGATTTTGAGTTTTGAGAGTTATAAATGGTATAGAGGTCTGCAAATCTAAACTTGGATTATGTAATTGAAGTGATAATCAATTTTGGGGTTGAAATGTGTTGAATGGGATAGTTGACTTTTAGGTTGACTTTTTCCAAATTTTCTTTAAATTGTATTATGATATTATGGGACCTTAATATAGTTGTTTTGGAGTATAAGTTGTGATTTTGATGTTGATTGGAAGAGAGTATGTTGAGGTAGGATTTTGTAAGTTGATTAATATTTGGGTTTTGATTAAAGGTTGTTAGAAATGGATTAATTAGTTGGGGAATTGATTGTTGGATTGATTAAAAATTATTTAGAGTGTTGGAATTGGGGTAGAGGGAGGGGGCCGAGATTGATTAGTGTTGGGGTGGTCGGGATTTTGTCGTTTTATTAGTCATTTAAACGCGCGTAGTAATATTTCCACCTAGAGTTGTTAAGTTGATAATTAAATATTGTTGCGAGTTGGAAAATAAAAACTAAAACGTGTTAAGGGTTAAGTTGAAACCTTAAGTTGAGTAGTTGTTGACTAAACCTGCAAATGGAATTATTAAGTAGGAAACTAAAATGGGATTAAGATTATAGTAAGTAGTATTGTATTTTTTACGGATGTTGTGATTAGGCGTGGAAGCGTGGGAAGCGATACGGATTGATTAGGCAAGGCGTTCCATATAGCAATACGTAACTGG